>OY720444.1:733894-1162255 GCA_963082915.1 Dolichopus griseipennis | reverse complement strand
AAAAAAATTTACAAAGTTTCATATCAAATCAGTGAAAAAGGAAAATATTCATAAATTAGTGCTGACATTTCCTTTTTTTTTTCATTTTCATTTTCATTTATTATTTTCTTTTTCATTTCGAATTTCTTTTCCATTTTACATTTACAATCAACACTACTAATACTATTACAATTCAGAAAAATTTGTTGTTAAGTTGTAATAAAGTCAGGCCTTTTTATACCCGTATTTGCCATTACGTTTGTGACGCAGAGAAGGAGGTGGGGTAGATATAGACTCAAGTGTATGGATCGGATCTGAATCGAAAAATATATCGATTTAGCTATGTTTGTCCGTCCGTCCGCACGATAACTCAAAAACTAAAGGAGCTAGGATTATGAAATTTTCACAAATTCGTTTTTATGCAAAAACCGGAATCGCTATTTAAATCTAGCCATTTTGGTCCACGGGTTCGAGTACCTGCCATACAACTCCTTTTTTTATATGAGCATTACACTATACCTATGGAAGCTGCGTGTCTGAAATTTTGCCAAAAATAGTTTAGTATAATGGTCAAAGTTACTGCAAAATATTTGGTTGGTCTACTGCAGAGGGTTCGAGTAGCTGCTATACAACTCCTTCTTTTATATGAGCTTTACACTACACCTGATGAAGCTGAATGTTTGTTAAAAGTAATTAACCGGATGATATAATGTATATGTTACGGTCATACGGGTATCCCAGAGTTGACACAGTCTACTCTCTACTACACTCTTCCTCGTTTTTTTTTGTTTTATTTTGTATTCCGTGCACGAAATAATTTTTTTTTTTTTATCAGGTTATAAATTTTTTAATTTTAAGTCTGTGATACCCTATAATTTTATTTTTTTGGTGTTCTTAAAGGAAGTGGGTGGAACAAATTTATTTGTTTTTAAATGGAAGGTATAGGGGGAAAGGACAGGTGTGGTGTAGTTGTGTACAAAAAGCAAAATTAATTAAATGGTTTAGAGGTTGGGATTTTTTTAAACAGATTTTTTTTTTTATTTTGTAAAAAACTATCTCTTAGATCTTTAGGTCATTACATTTAACAGATAAAACATCAAATTTAGTCAAAAAAAAAAGACAAAACATAAAATTAATATCAATTTATCAAATTAAGAATAAAAAAAATGGGTTTGTTTAACTGTTATTTTATTTAAATTATTCTATAATAATATTAAAAAAAAAATGAATATTGAATAGAATTAAATGATATTATGTAATCGAATTTTTAGTATAGGTAATTTTTATAATGTAATCAAATTAAAAATTAAAATTTAAATGAAAATTCAATTAATAAGTGAAACAAATACAATTGAAAATCGTTTTAAGGACAGAAAAATAAACAATCAAATTTATTGCAAAATATATATATATATATATACATTGTACAAGAATTGTAAAATAACAAAAGCTAAAATATAAAGAAAACAAATTGTAAAATATTTACCACAATATTATTAAAAAGAAACTAAAAACAAAAACAACAACACCATTTTTTTTTTAAGGATAACGACTATAATTCTGTTTTTATTTATTTGTTTATTTGTTCATTTTCATTATTCTGTAAATTAAATAATTTTATATATTATATGAAAATTACACCAATTTTTATTAAATTAACATTTTTTTTTTTTTTTTTACCTTGAATGGTCACATATAAATTTTGTTACAAATTGGTTTGTTTGTTTCTTGTTTTTTTTTCATAATTTTCATTTATTTAATATTATTAAATTATTAAATATTACAAGAATTAATTAATAAAAAAGTAATTATACTATTAATTTTTATGTATATAGTCATACTATATAAAATTATTGCAAAAACGTGTCAAGGTTCGAAAATACAAAAAATGTATATATATATATATATATAAATGATTGAATTTAATTAATTTTTAATAAATATTATTATTATATTTATAAATATATAAAAGATAATTTTAATTAAATTAAATTAATTGATTTTGATTATTTTTAAAGTGTATAATAGAGCTTCAAGTGACGATCTAAAGGAATATTAAGTTCGCGACTCACGTTTAATAAATTGCAACAAGTATTTACTTATATTTAAGGACCAAAAAAACAAAAAACTTTCATTTAGGATAAAAAATATAATTGTATTTAATGGAATATTGTAGAAGACAACTCAGAGCAGTTTTAATATAAGTATAATAGAGTTTTGATTCAATTTTTTATTATTTTAAAAAAGAAGTGTTTTGAATTTTTATTAAATTCTATATCTCCATTTTCAGTGGTTGACTTTTCGATGACTGTCTCTTTAAAGGATTCCCACTAAGACTCAGTAAATCTAATACTACAGGACGAATGGAAAATATTTTTTAAGAAAACGTATGATCTATCTATTTCGATTTTATGTGCCTAAAATCTTGCTAAAATCTTAAAAATTAAATTATAGATAACTTTAAATGGGTATAAGATCTTGTAGATGGAAACTATAGAAGATTCAATATCCAAATATAATTAAATAAAATTTTTATTTAAAATTTTAATAAGTTTAAAAATATACTAGTTAATTTATTTAATTTTAAAATAATTTTAATTTTAAATAATGGAATTAATATTTTAAAGCTTTTTATATATATTTATATGTTTTTTCAGATATATGTTGATGTAATTGTATGTGTGTTTTTTTCCATATGTTTATTGATTTGGTTTAAGAGGAAAAAAAATATTTTTAAATATTAACTTTTCATCTTTATATGATTATTTCATATTTTTTCTTGTTTTTCTTTATTTTTCAATTAAATCGATTTTTTTCTTTCGTTTTTTGTTGTTGTTGTATTTTTTTTTTTAATATCCTGCCATTATCCTTAAATATGTTGTAGGTGACAGAAATCAGAAATAAACAGGTGTGGTACCTTATTTTTCTATTTTCATATGTTTGTATGTATGTTTTTTTTTATGAATATGGAGTTAATAAAACAGTTTTGTATAAAAAATATATATATTTTTTTATTGTTGTTGTTTTTTTTTTTTTTTTTTATTGTAGAAAGTTATAAGAGATTATTTTTTCTTTTTTTTTTTTAAAATCGTTCTATTTTCTTCTATATATTGAATTGCAGGACAGAATTAAGTTTTCTGTTTTTTTCTTTTTATATTTATTTTATATATATATATATATATATGTATATATATATATATTTCTAGCTTTATATTCTTATGTATATTTCTTTTCTTTATTTTCAACTTTAAATTATAATGTGTGTATATGGTAATATAAATTTATTAAAATTACCAGACTATATTAAAAATAATTTTTGTGTTATCCTTAATGCATGGAAATGATTCAGTGGTTTAATAACAATGCGGGAATCTTCAAATTTGATTTAAGATTTCTGATAAAATTAGTAGCTATTAAATAAAAGACCGGTATATTGAAACTGCTGAATTTTCTTTGAAAAGAAAGTAACGGCCAAAAGCCACAGTGGTTAGAAACCTCTGATACTGGAGGCACAGATTTCTATCTTTGTAAAATTGAAAACTTTTATATGGCATTTGGTTTCCATTCGTCATTGGGTTCAAGTTAATGGTAAAACAATGCCTACATAATATTTCTGAATCAAATAAATAAAAATAAAACAGATTTACAAATATAAATCAAAAATTCAGTAGGTTTATATATGATTTATATATGAATTAGAGTACGAATTCGAATATACAAATAAAAGAGTTATATATTAATTGGAACTTAAAACATACTCAATACATGACATGACCTAGTCCTGTCTCAAATAATAATTTTATATGGAATCCATTAATATTAACTCCAATTAAAAAAAATATTGTATACAAACTGTACCGGGTCAATAAAGAATAGTGAATAAAAAATATGATAATGGTCACTTTAAAAATTTTATCCAATTTAAATGAAGGTTTTCTTACGTTACACGTCGTATTTTCTTTTCATTTTCTATTTCATTTTTTTTTTTGTTATTTTATTTTATTATATTTTTAATTTTATTTTGTGATCTTATAAAATGTTGTTTGCAATGAAAATGAAATGAAAATACAAAAAAAAAAAAAAAAAAATAAAAGAAAATAATAGAAAAAAAAAAAAATCGTTTAATTTATAATTTTCACACCTTAAAAAAAAATCGTAGAAGTTAAAAAAGAAAAACTGCTTTGTTGTCATCACAAACATTTTTATATAAATATTCATACATATATATATATATATATATATATATTTATATATATTTGTATATCATTATTTTTTTTAATGTGTTTGCGAAAGGAGTTAAGTTGGATTTCACTATATATTGTATACCTTTATATATATATATATATATATATATATTTATAATTTAGTTGAAAGCAAAACCTATTAATCGATTTCTGATTCTAAATAAATTAAACGGAAATGAAAAAAAATGAAGGCAGCAAAAAAAAAAAATAAAAAAAAAAACAGGACGAATATTACGCCATTTCATGATTTTTTTTTTTTTATTTACCGTTAAACTAACACAGACTTTTTTTTTTATTATTATTCAAGGATTTTTAAAAAGCATTAAAATACTACCTTTAATTTTCCTCTACATAATAATATTATATTTCATAACGGTGAAAATTATATATAAATAACGGTATATGAAAATTAAAGAAAATCTTATTTTAGAACTCTAATTTACAGTTACCCAAAAAAAAAAAAATAAAATAAAAATTTCTGCAATATACCATTGATTGGATTTTTTTTTGTTGTTATTTTAATTTTCAATTTTATTTTTGTAAAAAAAAAAAACTTTTCCTTACGTTTACTTCACTTTTTTACCGTTATAATAATATAAAATGAAATTACTTACTGTTATTTTTTTGTTTTTTTTTTTTTTGGATTAAAGTGGTGACATAAAGTAAGATTTCCTTTTTTACAATGTCAGATTTAATTGAATTAGTACAAGGAAGTGGTATGTCTGGAAAAATTGTTTTAAAAGCTTATCAAAAAAAAAAAAAAGAAAATTAAGAAAGTCTTGGAAGTAAATGAATAAAAACTATAAAATATAGTTAAAAATTTTATCAAATATTTATAAAGAGTTCAATATAAAAAAAAAATAGAAAAAAAATCTTATTAATCTGGATGAAGTTAATTAAAATGAAAATATTGATTAAATAACTTTTATCTAAATCTAATTTTCAGATCCAAGACTTAATTAAGCTTAATTCAAACTTTTTTGTAAAGTAAAGTTTAAAGTTGAATTGTTTCTTTGCTTTACTGATTTAATATTCGACTATTAGTTATTATATTATATACTAGAATAATTTTTGGCTTTTCTGAGGTTTTAGTAGCAATCGCGTAGGACCAAATAACTATATCTCAAAGATGGTTGGTATTGCAAGCTTTCAAAAGGTATATAGGTTTAATGGCGCATATTATCCTTTAAGGACGAAAAGAGCATTTGAAAGAATAGTCATTTTGTCCTAAGCGGATACTACTTAAAACTCAGACACCCCTATTTTTTTACTGGTTCTTTTAATTTAATTTTAAATCGGGGGTTACTTGATACCAGGGGCGAAATTTCATCAAACTTACAATTCAACAGTTTGCAAAAAACTTTTCACAAATTTGTAAATTCTATTAATCAGAAATTAAATATATTTAATATTTTCTTATTTTAAATTCTTAATTTTTTTTTAAATGTTATATGTACATTACATAACAAGTTCTAATAATTTTATATATATATATATATATATATACTAAATATAAGTAATATTTTCTGATTACAATCATTAAAATGTTAAATAAGAACTTACAAAGAATAGTAGTAAATGTGTGGAATACCTATATTTCGTGATTTTTTGAAATATTGTGGTGTTATTTATTACTCACATATTATAATCATCATTATCAAAATCATTAAAAAAATTATATTTAAATTTAAGGTATTTCATAATTATTTATTGAAATATTTCTACTTTTTTCTTTAATCGTACAAATTTCATAAATTGGTGAAAATATTTTCACTATTTAATAAATTTTCCATTTAGAATGCAATTTTTCTTTAAAAATTTATTTTTAAAAATAATTCATTTTAAAAAATTATATATAAAAACTATTATTTTAATTATCATTAATAAAAATTTAAAATTAAAATAAATTAAAAATAATTATTTAAATTGCTTTAAAAGAATTGGTACCAAAAAATTGAGACTGGCAGTTCTTCATTTTTTTTTTTTTTGAAAGAAGTAAATGTAATACAAGTATAAGAATATGTATATATATATATTATATAATAGTTTTTATTTAAATAATTTAATAATTTTTAATTATGGCGAAAAAAAACCCGTAAATAACTTCTATAATAAAAAAAAAAATATATTTTAAATATAATTCTTCTGTTAATTTAATTGTTTTTTTTTTTTTTGCGCTCAAGTAAATTTTGAAAATAAATTTAAATAAAAATAAAATAAAAATTTTTTTTAAATATAATTATATTAAATTAGACAAAAATTAAACAGACCCGACAATCTAAAAATGACAGCCATTAAAATATAAAAAAAAAAGAAACAAATATTTTTAAACATAAATGTATCCTATATTTTATGTTCTAATTTAAAAAAAAATATATATGTATATATATATATGTACGATACATATAGGGTGTTTAAAATATAATAATGCAGATTATCGAACGTTCAGGTAAAATAGAAATTCAATTTAAAGTTGAATCAAGTATCAAGTATTTTTTTAATAGTGTACGTATTTTCCTGGATAATAATTGTAATCTTTGGGTAAAACTAGTTATAACTTTCTATTTAAATTTTCATCCATTTACAGTTTTAATTCTTCATTAATAAAGCTTCCGTAATAACTATTTCCAAAAAATCTAAAATTTTATAAAACCTTAAATCTAAAGTATTGTTTTTAAAGGAGGGTAGTATTCCCAAAGCCGTTGTCTAGATTTACATATTAAAGCAATAATCCTAAAGTATTAAGAGGGGCGGTATTCGCAAATCCTAACATTTAAGTATTAAAGCCTTAATCTTAAAGTATCGTTTTTAAAGACAAATAACAATTTTAATATAAAATTCACCCTCTCATGCAGCCACTCTGACTGATTTTTAATGTGTTCCCATCCCCCAACTTTCCTGGATAAATTAAATATTAATTATTTGTTTTTAAAGATACGATAACATAATTTTTTTTTTTTTATCAATTATTTTTTGACAACCTGTACTTATAAGTGTAAAAATTATATTGAAAATAATTGATGGACCTCAACAGATATAATGAACATTATAATAATAAATTGTTTAAAAGTAATAATAATTGTGTATATGAAAAATAAGATACAAATACAAAAAAAAAAAGTAGCTAGGAAATCATCCGAAAATGATTGACAACTCCCCAAGGTAGTCCAATTTCAAAAAAAAAAAAAAATAAAAAAAAAACAAAACAAATAAAAAATAGACAAAATTTAAATAAAACAAAAGAAAAACCATAAATTTTTATTTTATTTTCTTTTGAAATATTATTTTAAATTATTTTTTTTATTTTGAAATTGAGTTACGGTCAAATTAAATTAAAACTCGACTAAAAATTTTTATATTATGTTTATGTGCAATTTTACTATAATAAATACAATTATACTTTTATAAAAAGTACATCCGTTTATATATTGCATTGCATATTCATATGTAAAATTGTACAAATATAATAAAAGTATGCAATAAAAATTGAAAAAAAAGTCAGAAATAGGGAAATTTTATTTTCATTAGTTTCAGGGCATTGTACTTTTTATATGAAAATTCTATTGTATACTTAGTACTTCTATATAGAATCTCAAAATTTAAAATATAGAATATATATATGTATATAATAATGGAAAGAAAATACGTCAATATAAATTGCGAATAAATATATATTATAATCGTATTTAGTGGTTTCGCATATTTAATCTGAATTTAAAAAAAAATTTTTAAGAATTTGATGTGCATAACATAAGTATATGTTCTATAAATACAATTGTGTTAACATACCATTACATAAAGCCACTGTTTTTTTTTTCCAAAAATATTGCAGTACAACTTAAGGATGATATGTAAGAATCGCAAGCAACTTAAGTTATTTTTTTCAAACTTAATAGAATCCCAGAGGTTAGAATCAGAGTGGTGTAACTTACATAATAGTTGTTTTGAGGAAAATTGTTTTTGAAATACTCTTGAAATTGAACATTTGATGCAAAAGGATTGATGTCTATATTTTTGGTTTGGTTGAATTAATATCGCGTTATCTTAATAGTTAAGTTCTTTAATTTAATTATCATTTAAGTCCAAACTTAAATCACTTTGAATAATGTACTCGTAGAGATATCGATCTTTCAGCTTGACCATGCGGCTTTTCATGCGGAATTTAATTAAAATTAACTTAGAATGCTTTTTGTTGTATTCGAACTTAGACATTCAAACACATATCCAACCAAATCTAAATCGCTGTTTTTTTTTAATGTAATATAAAACTTATCACAATTTTTTGAAGGTAAACACACATAATTGACAGTTCTTATGGCTAAAAAATGAAAAGTGCATAATTTTTTAATGATCTCCTCTAGGAAAATATAAGATAAAACCAAAGTATCATGTAAAATGATTTTAAAAATTTATTTTTGTTACATAAAAAAAAATTAAAAAAAAAGGAAAATAGAAATGCACGTACACTTAATAATTATACAAGACGCACATAAAGTATAAACAATATCATCATTATTTAAGTAATATTATTCATTTTCATTTCATATATGCTATTTCTGAAATTGTGTATTTTAGAAAAAAGAAAATATAAAACATATTTATTCAATTTAATTTTTTTTTGAATTTTTAAATTTTAAAAAAAAATTTTTTTTGGCAGATTTTTTTGGTTAAATGAATATTTTGACAAAACATTTTTCTTAATTTTTTTTGATTTTTTTTTAATGTAACACTTGAATATTATGTTGTTTTTGTTTTACTTTAGTATATTGTTTATATATATATATATATTTAACAAAAATATTACAACCATGACAGCTCATCGCAGACCATAACCAAAAGATACATGTGCACCTAATAAGAAGATATACACTCAGAAAAATTGTGTTGCGGGTTTGTCAAAGTATATATTGAAAAGTTTAAAAAAATTGCGAGTTGATCTGTGAATACTACAAATATATTGATAATATATTGAAATAAAATTGATATATTTATATAGAGTAACACTTTTTCTATATATTTTTGTCTTGTTTAATTTTAGTGAAGTCTGGTACAGTGATTCTCGTGTTAATTATTTAGAAAAGGAATTTTTTGACTTAGATTTTATCCCACATTTTATATGGTTGGGTTTTAATAATTAATGTTCTAATTCTATAACCTATATTTTAACTGTAATACATTGTTTAATACTTTTGCAGTTCATTGCAAAACAAAAATATGAAATTTATTAATTATTATAATAATTATACGCATATTAATTAAATTTTTTTTATCTATTATTACTTTAACAAATTTTATTAAGCACGTAATCTTTATCTTTACGATCGCCTCAACAAGGATATGGTATAATTAAAAGAAAAATATCTTAAGATATATAACAATTAAATTTTTAAAGTGAGTAATCGGACAACCACAAAAATTTAAATAAAATATAAAATAAATTATTTTAAAATATGTATAATTTCGTTTATATTTTTTTTTGTTTTAAATTTCGATAATTAATTAACAAAATAAAATTAAAAAATAATAAACAAAAAAAATAAAAAAACAACAAATGAAAATAAAAATTAAAAAAAAAATGTATTTAGCTTATTGTAAATGTAGCTATTCTATTTAATAGACCGTTGTATAATTAAAATATCTAGACATTTTTATGTTATTGTACACTTGTTTTTTTTTTTTTTTGTTGTTTTTAGTTTTTAGCACATTTTGAAAATTTTTTGAAAAAATAAGGCCTATGAAGTTTAATTCTGTCTGTCTGTCCATCTATCACGTTTATCCGTTTATGTTTATAAAACTTTTACATTGTTTGAAATAAAATAACGAAATTTTAATTACAGATACGGGTAGATAATGCAAAAAAATTAGTTTCTTGGAAAAACTTTTTTGTCTAGACTCCCGTAACCCATTATCGAGCTACAGCTCCACAAAGTTCGAAAAAGGCCTTCATTTATAAATTGCTATAAAAAAAATTCTATCTGGAATCAAACGAAAGCTGTTTTTTAAAGTTTTATAAATATATGTAAAACAAATGTACAGGGTTGCCATGTCATACGGTATTTTAATTTACCGTTTCGCAAAACTCAATTTTTGCATAATTCTGGAGCGCTTATATCTTCGAGACGGTTTGAGTTAGAAATTTTAAATTTTGAGTGAAAATAGATTTTAAAAAAATTAGTATGAATCTTTTTGATATATAAAATTGTGTTGAGTGTTTTTCTTATGTATAAAGGGTTTTCTTAAAATTGAAGAAAGTGTCTGTTGATTTTTTTACAAATTTTCTTTGTATAATAATATTCTATTTTAATTACTGAATTTTTAAAAACCCTTGGTTTTTTTTAATTACTTCTTTTAATATTACATTTCGTTATTCACATTATCCATAAGTTTTTTTTCCTTCATTTTTTTAGTTTTCTATTCTATTTAAAAGTTTTACTTTTTTTTTTTTTGGATTTTTATAATTAATTTTTTTTTTTTTAAATATACTTAAGTCTTAATAGTATTTGAAGAGGTGAATAATTTAATTTTTTGGCCAGCTGTTCAATTTTTTTTTTGCATTTATTAATTATATGTAAAAAAATTTATTTTTATAAGTATGAAGAAGGGAATTTTTATTCTTATAAAAAATTGTTTTACATTAATTGTGTATACAATTATTAATATTAAAATTTTTATATTGTAAAATATTTTATATTTTTTGAAAAACAATTAATATTAATGTGTTGAGGGTAAATTTTTGACATAATTAATTTTTAATTTGGGATTTGTATAAAACATATAAAATTGAAAATATTTTGATGACAAAACAATTTAAAAATATGAAAGATTTATAAAATTTAATATTAAGTATTTTTTATTATATATACGTATGTATATAATATAAAATGATGAATTGAAAATATTTTATAACATAATAAATTTTTTCCTAAAAGATTTTCTTTTTCAAATGTATATAGTAAATAAAAATTTAATTAAGGAAATTTAAAATAAAATAAAATTGAATAAAGAATAAAATATAATATTCTATAAAAATGTATATATATATTTAATATGTAATAATATCTTTAAAAGTTTTATTATCCATACAAGAGATTTTTATAGTAATTTAAATTTATGACTATTTAAACAGATATTAAGTAAAGAAAAATATATTTTTTAAAAATATAATTAACTAAAATTTTATGTAAATTTTATAACTTATTTGTATATATTATGTATATATATTAAATAAATTTTTAAATGTCGGATAATTTTAATGTAATTATTTTTAATTAAATATATATATTACATATTTGTAATATGTATGTCGAATTTATAATATTTGTTTCCGTGTTCGAAATATTGATAATTTTACAAAATTAATACATGTGTATGTATATATTAATGTCTATATATTATGCGTTAAATAATTTTAATATATATAAATATATATTTATTATTATTTTATATGTTTACATGTTTAGTAAATATTTTATTTTATTATTTAGTATAAAGGGTGTTAAAAGATGAAGGTGTATAGAATATTACTATAATTTTGTAAATATATATATTAAACCATGTATTTACTATGTATTTATATTAAAATTTATACCAAAATAAATAAATACATATCAGATGTACTTTAAAAATAAATTAATTGATAATTAATTAATAATTGGTTTTTTTATTATTTTTTTTTGAATTAGTCCGAACTCAATGAAAGAATTTAAATGAGGTTAGGTCTTAATAAATTTTCAGTATCAAGTTAAGTTTTCGAATTCAGTTTTCAAAGTCTATGTATTACTCGATTCATTACTTAATTCATTAATTAAGTCTGTACTATAAGTCTGGCTTATTAAGTTATATGTTTTTGTTTATTTTATAACAAGTTTATACTTTTATTCTTGAGTCGTTGCTTCACTTTGTTTTAAAGTTATGCAATTTGTAAATTCAGGTTATTTGTTGTTTGTTTTTGGAAAATGCATAAGGGAATTTGTTTTTTATATGTAACATAAGTGAGCTTACAATAACAAAAAAATCAAAGTTTTATAATTCATTCTAATATAAAATATTCTATATAAAGTTTAAGTTGTTTGCTGTATAACTTGAAGTTTTATTAATTGTGTCATATAATACAGACTATTAAGGTTATTTTATTATATTTTTTTTTAATTTTACTTTGCAATGTTAATTAATTTTTTTTTTTCAATTGTTTTAGAATTTTTATATTAGAATTGTTAATTATATAGTTTTTAGGGTATTGCAATTTTTAGAAGTTGTGTATGTAAGCTAAATGTAATTTTCAATTTATAAATTGCTTTCCAAATTTGAGTTACTTATTATTTAGTCGTGGAATACCTTTTGAAATTAATTAATATTGTTTTGTTTTTGCATTGAAATATAAAAACTTGCGTTACATAGGTGTCTTAAATTCGAAGCAATCCATTATTTGTTTTAGTAATAAAAATTAATAATAATAATAATTAATATAATAATTGAGTTGTA
Organism: Dolichopus griseipennis; assembly: GCA_963082915.1. Classification (NCBI taxonomy): domain Eukaryota; kingdom Metazoa; phylum Arthropoda; class Insecta; order Diptera; family Dolichopodidae; genus Dolichopus; species Dolichopus griseipennis. The sequence continues at coordinate 1,149,551 of OY720444.1, read as the reverse complement.
AAATTGTTTATAGTGATATACAGTTGAATTATTAAAATTATACTTATGAATATTAGTGTATTTTGTATCAGTTTTCTTTTGAGATCCATATTCAAATCTAGGTTCTTAATTATTTTTGAAATTCTTAGTATAGGTAAAAAAATTCTTTCTCTTCTCTTCTTCTTCTTCCACTGCCAATCCACTACTGGATGTAAGCGTGTACCTTTGAATTTTGATGATTTAACGGATGGTGGCAACTACATTAGCATACTCTTCCCGATTCGATGCTGCGTGGACTAAATTTCCTATCGTTCTTATATTTGTCCAATTTCTAATATTTCGTAACCAGGACATTTGTTTTCTTCCTATACCTCATTTACCTTCAATTTTCCCTTGAAATAGCAGAAGTTCGTATTTCTGGCCCCTAATAACATGACCAAAGTAGGCAGCTTTACGTTTTTTGATTGATAAGAGTAGCTCTCTTTGTTTTCTCGATCTATTTAGCACTTCTGAATTTGTGACTCTGTCTGTCCATGGTATTTTTAAAATGACCCTGTATGTCCACATTTCAAATGCTTCAATTCATGATTCAACACCATTCAGGAGAATTGGCCATAAATAGCACGTCATAAAACATAACCTTAACTCGATATTTGAGAAGGGCACTTCTTGCCATCTCTATACGACATTTGATCTCCTTATCGCAGTCCCAGCTCTCCTATAACCAGGATCCGAGGTATCTGAAACTGGACACTCGTTCTATGGGGTTGTTGTCGATGAGGATAGAGACGTTTGTATGTGGCAATTTCTCTTCTCTATAATATATTAATTATACAAAAAGAGTACAGAAAAATAGTATGATTATTGATAAAGTTGCCAGAAACATTTATTTAATTTGTTTTCTACACTGTTTGTAATTATATCAGCGGGTTGAACTTCTAAGTACCAAGTTTTTTAGGATCCTAATATTAATTTTCTGAACTATGAACCATAAATTATAATTCTATAAATACCCACAAATTTAAAATATTTATATATTTTACGTCAATATCCATTTAAACTTACAAATATGATTGCAATTAGTAGTTTTCTGTGCTTAATATTTTACTAATGGAACACTCTACACGCTACGTATACTACGTAATTTACTATCTTTTTAACTTCAATATAAGATAAATTTCTTATTTATATTTATGAAGATTTATTAATGAGTGGTTGTCTAAAAAATTGTGTACATAAAAATATATATTTTCTTTCTTCGTATTAATTTAATTGAGTTGTACATTGTAACAGAGAGAGAGAGAGGGAGAAAGTGAGAGATTTTGTTCATAAATTTATTTTAACCTTGAATCTATTCACTTGTTATAAGTGTAAGAACTTTAATTAATCTTCTTCTTATCTATATCGGATATATTTACGGGATATATATATATATATATTATATATATATAATCGTAAAATTTAAAATTAAAGATAATTATATAGTATTAAATATTTAATAATATATGAATTATTAACATTAAATTCTTTTAAGATCAAGTAAATCTTATATAGATTTACTGTCTTAAAATTCTTATAGAAATAAAACGACTTATTTTCAAAAATATCTTTCTTTATTATACAAATAGAGTAGGTGATAATCTATTGAGCCCTAGGTTATTTGGGTTTCTTTCTAATATTTTTTTTTTTTTCAACAATAACTTCAAATATATAAAATAAATTTCAATTTCATTTGATACAAACAATAATAACAAAATAAATAAACAGTATATATAGAAGTTAAGATGAAGAAATAAATATATTTTTCCAAATAATATAATTTTTTTCTTCTAATTTTATGTTTTTATTTTTTTTTTTTTTTTGGTTTTTGGTAATTTTTAAAAACCAAAAGTATTATTCAGGACGACTTGCACGTTTGTATTAAATATACATATTATATACAAAAATATTATTATCATATATCTTAAAATGCCTATATACACTTTATTTATAACTTTTAATATAAATAGCCTTTAAAAAGATCCATAATAGATATGTATATATTATAAACTATAGTAATTCATTTGGAATATATGTATATACATATATTTTTGGTATTAAATGTTGTTTGTTTAAATTTGAGTTCAGCTCAAGGATATTGATAATGGTATATTGATAATTTTTAATGTGGTATCCATTATACCCAGTTTTATCATTTTAAATGTATCATTTAACCTAGAAAATTTATTTTGTTTATTAGTTTGTTTACATTTAAACGTAGTAGAGATATGTTATTATTAAGTACTATTAAAAATATACATATACCAATATATACCTGAATATTAAGAATATATTCCTAAATAGTATAGTAAATAATATATTCTTAAGTAGTAAATAAGTATTTACAAATACAAATTTCAGAATTTTCATTTAAAATCTATATTGATATTTCAAAAAATTTATTTATTTTTATAAAGAGAAGTTGCTGGTTTTTAATTATGTTTTAAGGCAGTTTCATTTAATTACAATATAAATTTAATTTTAAATAAAAGGTAAAGAGTTTAAGAAAATAATTTAATTTATTTAAATTTTTTTTAAATTTCAATATTTAATCCTATATTTCGTTTTTTCCGAATTTTCTAATTTTCTTGAACCCAAAACAATTTATTTAATTTCCTTAATACTTTGATTGATCCGATTGATTGATCCAGTGGTATCTTAAGTTTTCATTGCGTAAAATGAAAACCATTTGATTACAACATATATATATGTATGTCTTATTTTACATGAGTAATCATCAATTATAGGGTTATAAAATACTTTACACACAACAAAAATCTTTTTATTTAGAAAAAAAAACAAAATCCCTTAAATTTGTGGGTAAATGATAATGGATAATGGTATAAATACCAACAGATTTTATCTTAAATAAAAAAATATATTTACTCTGCAAACATTTGTGTAGGCTCCGAGACAACAGAATACATTCCAGTGGATAAGTAATTAAGATTTAGCAAATTTTTATACTTAATTTTTTTTAAATTAAAATGATCAACAATTATATTATTTCTAGATAATTAACTTTAAGTACTTATTATAAATAATTACTCATTAATTGAAAGCAATTAAAAACGACAAAAATTGATGTCCTTGTTCAGAAGACTGGTTCCTTTTTTTTTTCTGTTTATTTAATTTTTTTTTTTGGTATTATTTTTTTTTTTTCAATAAAATTTATTATTAAAGTCCTTAACTAAAATAAGAAAGTTTACACATCAATTTAATTTACAAATATATATATACATATTTTATATATATATAATATATATATAATATATATATATATATACAATAAAAAAAAGTTTTATTTTTATTTTATATTTCTTTTCTTTTTCAATCATGCGAGACAAAAGATTTTTAAATTGCAGATGTTTTTCGAGAAAATTGTAAAAAATAATAATAATAATAAAAATAAAAAAAAAAAAAAATAATATTGTCTCCTTTTCTTTTTTTCGTTTTTTCTCTTATTTTTTTATTTTTGTGTTCATTTTGTTCTTTTGTGTTATTGATCCTTTATGTTAAAGTTCAACAAAGAGGGTAGGTGATGATTTTGATGGTATTGTAATACTTATTGTACCAAAGCTTAATGTATTCAATTTTAAAGTTAAATAAAATTGCCCCCCAAAATTAAAGAATATTAATTTTCTGGTATTGATTATTTAAAAAAAAACCTTTTTTTAAAAATTTTTTTTTAAATATTTTGCCTTAAAGTTCTTAAAGTAATTACGTTCATTGAATTTTAGTTTTAGATAAAACTTAAATATACAATGTATATTAACTATCTTTTATCTGTGAAAGTTGACACTCAGCAAAAATTTTACTGGGCACTACTTTTACTATAAATCATTAAAATCTGCAAGAAAAAAAAAAAAAATGAAACGAAGTAAAGGAAAATAAATATTGGACAAAATATCAGCATAAAACTTACATGTATGTTTTTTTTTTGTTTTTTAAACATTATAACTATTACAAACACTGAACAACAAGAAACAGAAAAGAAAAAGAAGAAAAATCAAAAAAAAAATAAAGGACATACAAATTTTGGTATAATTTTTTGTTATTTTTTTGGTAAAAGAAAAACCCGAGTCGTTCATGCATTGCAAAATGATTAATGTTACCATATTGATAAAAAATAAAAAAAAAAAAAAATTGAAAACAAATTAAAACAAAAGCAAAATAAAAAAAAAATAAGGAAACAAATAACATATAAAAAAAAAATAAAAATAAAACGAATTGAAAGTTGTCTGGGGAAACACTTTAAAGGATAATATATAGCCGAATATCCTTTACTTTTTTTTTTCTTTTGTTTTGTATATTTTTTTTTACCTATAAATGTTATAAGTAGATATTAACTTTTATATATAAAATATATATTTTTATATATATATATATATATAACAACTCGTCGTATAAATACTTATATATTCATGAAAAAAGATGACAACATTGTTTGTTTTTTTTTTTAATAAAAATGTAAGCAAATTTACTTTAAAATTTTTCCATTTTATGTTCCGAATGGAACTACCAATTGAAAATAATTGAAAATACATCTGAATTTCCATTTCAGTATTGAATCCTTTTTTTCAATTTTCAATCAAATTTTAAAAATGTAAAAATCAATAGAAACCATAAATGCTATAAAGTTTTCCAAAGTTAATATATTTTTATATAGTCCAAATAAAAATTCCATTCAATTTAAGTACCCTTTAGTTGTATTGAATACTGTTGGACAAAATATATTTTATTACTTTTTATATTATTGTAGCTTTTTGTTTTTGTTTTTATTTTTTATTTTTCCGTTCTATCCAAGCTTTAAAAATTATTGCACCGCATATTAAAATACCATACAAAGAGAAGAAAATGTATTAAAATAATATTATTTAAAAAAAAAAACTATAGGATATGAAATTTATGTGTCTAATAATGTTTGGTTTACTTTTACAGTATATTTCCACTTATTTTATAAATTTTGAAATATTTTGGTATTTGTTGAGTATCTTAGATTCAAAAAGAAGTGTTTTGTAATATTTATAGCAAGTAATATTTTAAATATATTTTATCAAAGAGATTAGAAATTAAATTTTAAACTAATATAAATCGAATATTATAATAAAACTTTGTTTATAAAGTGCTTTAAATAAAATTTTAATTACTTCCAAATAAACTGAATCTTATAAAATGGAAATCAACTTCATAATGCAATGCCAAATTATTTTAATTTTGTATATGAGAAAAAAAAAAAAATTACTTTCAACAAATGTGCGAAAACCTCTTGTTGTAAATATAAATTTATCCTTAAGGTGTATGAAAATTTTGTTGTTTATTTTTTTTTTTTTTTTGTTTTTTATTTTATTTTTTTGTTGTAATTTTTTTTTCTCTTTTCTTTTTAAATTTTATTGGGAATGTAAATTTTTTCATAATTTCTTATATCAAATTCTTATATTCTTTGTATATACATACATACATAAATACAAAGGATGAACACGTGGTGGCGCATGCTATATGTATACAAATGAAAGAAAAAAAAAAACATATCCTGCTCACTTGTATGATTGTGAAAACTAACAGTCAATAAAATTAATAACAAAAATTCTCATTTAATGTTCTCATTATTCACGTATATTGTGAAAATGAGATTTTTTAAAATAACATTTTCTCTAATTTTTTACTCTCTCATATCTCAATTTTCATTTGAGTTTGTTATCTATATTCTAATATACATTTGTATATATGCATGGATAGATATGTTTAGATATAAATTTTTTTTTCTATACTCCGGATTCGTGATTTGGATACTATTTAACAATGTGTGTGAGAGTGTGTGTCTGTCAATTGTAAAAATATGTGTACATATAGAATATAGTTTCTGCAAAAGAAAAAAAAAAATTCTAAATATTAGAAGGTGGGGTTAAAATAATCAAAAAGTTTAGGAAAATTGAGTGTTTATTTTTTGAGAACTTTTTTTTAATTTGAGTGTATTTTTATATTGAGTGAAAATATATATATAGAATTTGTTTTTTAGATTTTAATAAGTTAAAGTAATGAATATGATAAATTGTTTATTATTAATTTTAATTTTAATTTAATTTTGAGATTTCAAAATTTATTACAAAAGGAGAATTAGTGGAAAACCAAGTTTAAAATTAACATGAATGTACAATAATTGGTAATATAACTTTGAAAAAGGGAAATTAAGGAAATTTAAGTTTGTTAAAAGAAAATTAATTAAAATACTACTAAAAATAATTAAAGTAAAGGAATTTTTTTTTATTTTACAAAAACGTTAGAGACCTTAAAAAATTTATATTCGTAAAAAAATTAATTCAGTTGGTTCCATTGGGTTTTTATATCTGTCGTTTACTTTGAAATGACTTTCCATTCGTATTTATAGGTATTTTTGTTTATTTTTGGCTAGAAAAGTTTTTTTCCAGTATTTCTAAGTTAAATTATAATAAGTATAATTGAAAAAAAAGTATAATTGAATAAAAAGCAAGTATTGTAAAAAAAATTATTTAAATTTAAACAAACAAATTCATATTTATAACTTTAATTTCAAATATGATTTGATGAATTAAATTCCCATTAAATAATTTATTTATTTTGCATATTTTTTTCATAATAATTTATTCATTTACTAATAAAATTGATAACTCCTTATTTATAAGTTATAAATGACATATTTTTCTTTTTATTATACATAAATGCCCTTATATAATTAGGAAATTAATAAATAATTCAAGACAATAAATCACAACAATATTCCTTATTTAGTGTTACACTATAATATTATATAATAAAGTGTTTGTTGGTCTGTTAAACTTGTCACTTGTAAATTAATTTTCAACTAAACAAATCATAATTTTCACTTAAAATTCTAATCTGTCCTTATGTACAAACATTACAAAATATAATTTATTATAATTATTTTCGTTTTTTTTTTTTTGAGTAAATATCCTTCAAAAAAAAAAAAATTATTCTCAAGTGATTTAAAAATAAAAGAAAAAACGTAATAAACAGGAAAATCTATTCACAAAAGGAAAATTAAAAAAAAAAAAAAAACATCAAAGAGGTGGGTCATTTGGTTTTTTTTTGAATATGTCTGAAACATTTAAGCAAAATTCGTTTTCTTCTTCTTTGCTTTCTTTCTCTTTTTTTTTTTTTCAATAAAAGAAAATATATAAATAATATAATGTGTTTAATATGCCGAAAATAATCATAAAAATAGTCATTATAATAATATGTTCAAAAGAGAAAGAGCTAATGAAAAGTAGTGTATATATCTATATGTGTGTACTGTTTATTAAGAAAGCTTCCCTTTAACACTTCTCAATATGTGGACTTCCTTACTTTATTTAAGTAAATAAAAAAAAAAAAAATCAATTCCTCTATGATATATTAGATGTTGAAATTAACAGCCAGAAATCTTTTTTTTTAATTGGCGTATAGGATTCTAAAGATTTAAGTAAATGTAACATTTATTACACATCGACTCACAAATGATAAATTCTTATTTTCTTTTTTTTTTTTGTAATTATGCTTCTTTTGAAAATAAAAATTTATTTATTTCACTTGTATTTGTATGATGGCAGTAATAATAAATAATAAAAATATATATAAGGTATCGAATTTTAGATTAAAATATGGTATTCGAATGCTAAAATATGGTATTTAAAGTTAAGAAACATTTTATTATATTTAAATTCACTTTTTTCCTATTATAAATATTTATTTAATTGAAACAAATTAGATTGCATACTTTTAGGCAAAATTAATTAAATATGCAGAAATTATTTTAAGAAACATGCGATATTTTATTTATTTTAGTTTAATTATTTTGTTTTACTTGAAAGTAGAGGTTTATAGTTATTTAGAATGCAATGCATTTTGTCTGTAATTTAAAATTTATTATATATAAATTAAAATCAGTAATTAATTTAATAGTTCTAAATTCCGTTAAATTTTTAATTTTATTTTACATAATAACTAATATAAAAATTGTAATTGAGTTATATTTATTAATTATTTTTATTATTATTGTTGTAAATAATTATGAGAAATAAAATATAAAATATTTTCATATATATATATATGTTTTTTTTAATCATAATTGATTAATGTACAATTTAATTTATTTTTAATTATATGTATTATATGCAAATATATATGTATAACACGTAGTTATTTTTTCTAATTAAAAATAAAAATTAAATATTTTAATATTATTCAGAGTAAAATAATTATTTAATGACAGATTTTTTTACAATATACAATAAAAAATGTTGTGTAATAATTATGTCATGTTTTGTATAAAATTACTGCACTTGAGTTTTTTTTTTGAAAATAATATTGTCTGGTATGTATATAAATATATAATTTAAGACAGCATGCTACATTAAAATTATATTTAATTTATTATATTATAAAATTTTGAATATTTTAAATTAAATTTGTTTTTTTTTCTATTGTTAAACTATCAAAAAGTGTAAATTTTTGAATAAATTAAATTGGGAGAAAAAAAAAAATATAAAAGAATTTATAATGAATGAATGGATGCGGTATGGTGTTCGACACATTATAATATTAGTTATTAATTCAAATTTAAAATTTATTAAATCTTAACACATTTACAAATAAATAAAAAGAAAAGAATTTAATGCAATGGAATATATAAAAGAAACAACCTAATAATATAATAATACTATAATATAAAAATAATAATAATAAAATTTATATATAATAATAGTATAATAAAAATGTATCATAAATATTAAAACTTGAATTGAAATTAACCTAAAAAAATGAGTGTTTAAAAATTTTTGTGATTAAAATGACTCAGTTTTCTTTTTAAATGGAAATACCTACGGATATTAAAAATAAATTTACTCCAAAATACAAGATATGAAAGAATTCTCTGATTTTAAAGAGAAAAACAGATTTTGATTTGAGATTTTTTTTTATATTTAATTTAACTGCCTTTATTAATTTTTTTTACAAAGATAATTTAATTTTATTATTTGTAATTTTAATATTTAAAGCTTTTTAAAGCTTCATCGGAAAAAAAAATGTTAAGATCCAATTCACAGCTGATTTTTTCATTTTACTCTTCTGTTACATTTGTTGTTTTTTTTTCTTGAATAACTTTTTTATAACCTATACAACAATCATTCAATAAGTTGGATTTCATCGCTATCAAATATGATTATAATTTATAATATTAAAATTTTTGTATGCATGAATGTATGAATATATGTATTCTTATATTTGTATATATTATTTTTTATAGTTTTGCAAAAAAAAAAAAAAAAAAAAAATATGTAAAACACAATAACACATAATTTTCCTTTCATTTTCATTCAACAAATTCAACATTATTTTAAATGGTGCGGTTTTTTTTATTATTTTCCGTTTTTTTTTTTTTGGTTTGTTCTTTTTATCTGTTACATTTTATTCTCTTCTAAGCTCTTCATACAAGAATAACTTATGAGTTATGAGTATTTTTATACTGTTACTGTATTAGTTCTCAATCTAAATTTGATGAGAGAACTTCATTGATTTGAAAGAATGTGAGAATTAATTTGGTATCAACAATTTGATATGATATGAATATTGACTAAAAATACAATAACAGTTTTTTTTGTTATTTTGATTAAAAAGCTTTTTCTTCATGTAAAGTTGTTTTTATTTTTTTTATAAGAAAATATCATCTCATTTTTCTCTCTCTCTCTTTCAAAAATATTTTGTACTCTTGTAATTTATTTGCAGCTTTTTCTTGTTATTAGAATTTTCCTAACAGTGTTATTTGTTTGTTTTTGTTGGAATGTTGAAAAACAAAAACAAAAAACAAAGAAAAAATAAAAAGAAAAATATTATTGTGATTTGAGTTTTATATATTGTGTCTCGTTTGTAGTGTTTTTGTTTTTTTTTTTCTTTTTTTGCACCACAATAATATTTTTCATAACAGTACAAAAAGCACCACAATAGTATACTGTCTTGTCTGTAAAAGTTTTTTTTTTTTTTTAAATTTTTTTATATTTGTATTCAACAATACAATATGAATTTTTGTGATATTTTTTTAAGTTTGTAACATAAAAGTTAACATAAAAGACAAAAAAAAAAAAAAAAGAAGAATAAAAATATAAAATTGAAACAAGTGGATACTATATATTAGTTTTATTTGTATGTGTGTTACTTTACTCCACCACTAAAAAAACAACTGACGACTGTCCTGTGCTGCTGTTGCTGTAAAGCAAAATCATATTTTTCTTCTTTAGTTTTATTATTTAGTCAGTTGGTCGCGATCTTTCAACGAGAGTTGACATTGTATCTCGTTTCTATACTAACTTTTTATTAAATAATAAATATTAAAAAAAAAAAAAAAAAAAATAAAAACTTATTATTATCATTATTATTGTTATATATATATATATATATATAATAAATATTTTCTTTGAACTATTCAAAATTCTTTTTATTCTGTTGTTTAGTTTTTGATTTTTTTTTGTATTTTGTAAAAATTTTATGTTTAATAAATAATTACAATTTAAATTATTTAATTTAAAATAATATTATTTTTTAAATAATAATATAATCAAAAAAAAAAAAAAAAAAAAAACAATAATTATAAACTATAAAAAAAAAAAAAAATTTTATTAAAATTTAAAGTTATTTTTCAAACAATTTTTAATATCCTTCCTTACAATAATATTTGAAACCGTGCGCGTTTTTTCTTCTATTTTTTTTTGAAACAAAATATAAGTATATATGTAGGTATATATAGATGTATATATATATATTAAAAAATTAAATTAAAAAAAACAAAACAAATTATATATATATTAAAAAAGTATATAATTTAAAAAAAAAGATTTATAAAAGAAATTATAATAATAATATAAATTCCTGTACAAAAAAAAAAAAAAACGGAAGATAAATTTAATAAAAAAAAAAAACATGTGAAAATCTTTTTTATAACAAACAAAAGAAAAACAAGTGAAGTTTAAAATTAAATATATATTCTTGAGCTAATTATTATATTTTGTTTTTTTGGATTTTTAATTTAAAACCCGCTGATTGAATTTTCTTTTTTTTTTTTTTCTTCACCGTTCTGTTATGTAAAAAACAAACATACAAACATAAAAAAAAAACTTAATATTATGTACATATTATAATCAAATGTTATTTAAAATTTGAATTTTTTGTTGTTTTTTTTTTTTTGATGTTTTTCTTCTTCTTCTTCATATAAATAATCAAATGTTTGTTTAATAAACGTGAAAAATATTTACTTAAATACTCCATAAAAAAATAATAAACATATATTTATATAAAATATATATATATATATAAATATAAGTAAATGTATATGAATTGCATAAATATATATATAATAAAAACATATGTAAATATATCAAGGATCAAATTTACAGTGTAAAAGGATTATAATTATTTTACAAAAAAAAAAAAAAAAAAGAAAATCCTTTTTTTTTTATACATATGTAATCAATTTTATTATTTTGTGTTTTTTTATACTGGTATTACATATGTAATTACTCATCACATTTTATAATCAATATAGAAGCAAAAAAAACAAAAAAGAAAATTGATAAGAAAAAAAAAAATAAACAAAAAGTAGGAAAAGATATATATATATATATCTATATATATATTAGAAAATTTTTCTTTTCTATACATAAAATACATAATAAAATAAACAAATTACAAAATAAAATTCGCAAAACAGGTTAGTATTTAATTTATATTATTTTCTTTTTTTTTTTTTCTATCCAATTATTTATTTAAGAATTTTTTTATTATATATTTTTTTTAAAGTATAAATTAAATGTTATTATACATTTTTCATATATAATTAATATGTAATAAATAATAAATAAATATAATGTAATAATAATGTAATAATAATTTTAAATAACATTTTAAAGGAATACTTAAGATGAAAGCAATAAGAAAAAGACTTCTTCTATATCATAATCTTAGAATTTTATTAGAGCAATCCGTATACAGTAAAGTTGTAATAAAATGAACATTATAGAACTTTAAATATTTAATTTTTAATTAGTATTTGTTTATTAGATATCATCCAATACATTACTTTGTTTAATCTTGACAAAAAATCTTTAATTTTTAACCTTTAACAGATTCCTTTATTTATTTTTCAAAAAGTATTCGCTAGATATTGAGCGTTCTATTCAGAAAATCTACATTTTTAAACCTTATTTATAATAATTGTTTAAATTACATTATCAGGAATTTAAGATGAGTAGCTTCTATTCAAAAAATAAATATTAAACTCAATTGTGCTTACATAACATCCTTGGTTTGAGTCATTGGAGATTTATTATTAAATATTAGAGCTATTAGACTTTATATAAGACTTTAGCATATGAATAGTCAAATAAATCGTTTTAATAAAATAGATATATTTTATTTAGAATCAATTTTCAAATAATTCTAATCCATATAATTACGAGTCTACTGCATATATATATATTTATATTTCAATATATATATATATATATATAATTATAAAAAATTTGTATGTACGTTTGTACTATGGATTTATTTCATTTTCTTGTGAAGAGAAAGAAAGTTTTCTTAACATGTTGCTTGAAACATTTGTTGCTTCTTTAACTTAAAAATACACATATATATATACAGACATATATATATATATAAAAGTATTTACGACTAAAGAAGAAGAAGAAAACAGCAAAAAATTTAAAAGGAGCAGATGAAGATTCATGAAGAAAAAATTGTACAATAAAAAGAAAAAAAATGAAATGAAAAAAAAAAATTATCATATAAAAAGGATGTCATCATATAAATTTCATTTATTGTTTTTGTATATATTTGTTTTTTTGTTTGTATTTTAGTCCTTACGACTTTTCTTTCTAATACCATTTTGTTTTGTGTGCAATATTCTTGTATTTCTCAGTGTTGATTCTAAGAAATTTTTCATTATACTATATACTTATATTTATATTTATTCTATGTACTTATAAGAAAGTTTTAGTTTCTTTAGTTTTTGTAAAAAAAAAAAAAAAAAAAATTTTCACAAAAAATAGTGTCGCAAAAATGAAAATGATAATGTAAAAAAATGTTAAAAAAAAATTGTTACTTCGTCTTATGTTCTTTGTTCTTCACTAGTTTTATATTCTGTTGTGGTAATTTTAACATTTAACGAAATAAAATATATTATATATATATATATGTATATGTATATTTTAAATGTAAAATTCAAATGTAAATTCAAATATAAGTTAACAAACAATAAACAAACAAACAAACAAACAAATATATATATACAAAAATATTTCTTAAGAATAAAAAGAAATTGAAATCATCATAATCATTTTTTTTTGAAAATTTAATTTAAAAATTTCATCTATTGTTTTTTCTTTTTTTTTAAGTTTTTTTTAAATTATTTGTAAAATAATATTTTTTGTGGCATTATTATTATTATTTAAATGTTATTTTCTTTTGTAAAACAATTTTTAGATTAGTTTCGTTCTCGGGTTTTTTTTTTTTTAATTTTGATTTTTCTTTTTATTAGATTAAAATTCATTTTACTTTTACATAGATAAAATATGCAAATACTATTTTTATTCAATGAAAAATTCTTTTTAATCAAAATTCAAAAAAATTTATTAGTTTTCTTTCATAAACTTCAATAAAACACATTTTTTTTTTGTTTTTTTTCATTATCCTGAAAGTTAGGATATGCTTTCCTAGCAAAAACAGCAGTATCTGTACACACACACATACACACAGTCAGTTTTATTTCAAAGGAAAAATTCGAAAAATTCCTAGAAAATTAAAAATAGAAAACAAACTTTTTTGTCATATTATAAATTCATATTTGGTCACTTTTAGTATAAATTTTTCTCGCTTTATTTTTGTTGCATTTTTTAAAAAAAAAGTTTTTTTTTTTGGAAAAAAACTTATTTTGTTTTAAAAGAAAAAATTTTTTTGTAACTTTTCTGGTAAAATAAATAAATAATTTATTTTCATTATCATATTTTTGGTTTAAAAGCAAAAAAGTCCAGGATGAACACTTTATTTTACTGGAATCTGTTGAAAGTATTTTCCATAATTATTTTTTAAAATATTTTGTAACTAAAAGTATTTTTAAAATTATTTGTAACTAAAAAGTCTGATCGTATATAAAATGAATTTATAATTTATTATATACTTTTAATTGAACTTGCCTTTGTCTATGGCTTTATTTTTCATTCTGTCAGTTAGTGATACATTTATATTAGAAATCTGACCATAAATTTATAAGAATTGTATGGTTCAGTTGTTAGCAAAATGGCTGACGGCGTAAATAGGTCTGAGTTTGATCCTCCTTTAAAGATAAAATTTTTTTTGTTTTTGAAAGACAGTTCTTCTTTCAGATAGTCTTAATGCAGCAATTTACTTTTATACTTAAACACTTTTAAATGCAAAAGATGTACCATCAATTTTTGGTTAATGAAAATTTTCAACATTTTAAGCTTAAAAGTTTTGAAATATTAAAAGAACTGTTTCTTATACCAGCAATTTACTTTTATATTAACACAGTAACAAATTCCCAAGATTCACCTTCAATTTTGTATTTTCTGCATTTTAGGGGGCTAGTACTACTTTATTAAAAGTATATATTGAAAAAAATATTTTTTTTTAATTTAAATATATTAATCATAACTAATTTTGATTGAAATTTTAATTATATTAAGTTAAATTTCTTAATTATAACTATAATTTTAACAGCTTAGCCCAATTGAATCTCATTATAAATTTACTACTGACAGTTGTATGTCATTTTTTAAGTTAATAACTATCAATTACTTTATATATTTGTTTCATTGATTTATGATCATTTTATTGTAAACAAAAGTTTTATTTTAATATATTTATTAATTAAGTAATACTAATAAGTAATAGCTATATTAAATCTTATTTTAAATATTTGTTCGTCCCGGTTTAGTTATTTTATTTCAAAAAAGTATAATCCATTAAAAAAGTTTAATGCATGGTCAGAAAAAATTTATTAAAATAAAATATTTATATTTAAAATTGTATGAGAATAAAGTAACGATGTTTTTTTTTTCGAAAATATTTTAAAATTTAATTTTTAATACTAAAATTCTGTCAACAAAGTGTTAATTTAACAAAATGTTTATTTTATTTTTAAATTAACAACAAGTAAAAAACTAACATGAAACGTTTTTTTTTTTTAAGAGGGTAAAAAGTGTTAATTAAAGAAACTTTTTTTATTTATTTGTTTTTTTTTTGTTAAGAAAAAGAAAAGAGACAAAAATATATATATATAAAAAAAAAAAGTATCTGATGATTATATTTTTTAATTTAATGCAAAATAATAAATCTTTAATGATATTTTTAAATAATTGTCATAATATAAATTTTAATTTTATAATATTATATAATCTTAATTACATATATATATATATATTTTCTGTCAATTAGAATAAAAGTACATATAGTTACTTTCAAATTATATTTAATGAAAATAAAATAATTAGAAATGTAAACAAGATATATAGTAGAATTATAAAAATAGAAGTTACAGAATTTATTAGCTACAATTGAAAAAATGATTGTATGAATATAGGACAGATAGTAGTTAGAATTTTCAAGTAAGATGCCTATAAGTATTTAAGTATTTATAAATGTCGATTAATTAGGAGATATTTTTAATCACCCAACTTCTCTTGGCAATTCAGTGAATAACTCGACTAAGTCGCCGAACTGCCCAGTGGAAGTTTAAAGTTTACAAAACCCAGGTTATATGAATGTCATTAAACCATCTCGTAAAATTGTATATATATCGTGATATAAAATAAAAAATATATATAATTCTTGTGTAAGATAATTGCGCACAAGATTTTTTTTACATTTGTGTAATCATAATCTTATACAACAGCTAAGGCATAGCAAATCCACGGCTAAGCGTGCGTTTATGTTGGAGCTGAGGTAAGTGATAAGAGCGTCGATATGAGCGAAGCGAACAAAATTTATATTGTTTATCGATGATCCAAACGATGCTCAAATATAAACACCTCTATTTTAATCGTAGGTATATATAGTTTTCTACGCTATGCTCTTATGAACGCTCTAATCACTAAACGTAGCTCTAACATAAATGCACACTTAGAAAAATAATGATTATTGAATCTTAGTCTAAATGACTTGATTAATTCCCGGTATTCATTACACGGCTGGAAGAAGTTTTGAAATTTAAAACAATGGTCATTGAAATTGTAGTTCTTCTTGTATGGATGAATCGTTTCAATGCATTAAAGACTCGATTTAACAAATTTAATTATGAAACAAGTTTAGGTTCATCAAATTTTAAAATAAATACCTAATAATTCAATAATGAAGTTTAATTCAAGAGTTTTCTTTATAAAAGTTGCGATTTTTTTTTTTTATATTTGAAATCTATGATTAATATGATTGAATAAATTTATAATCTTCTATAATATTTTTTTTTTTACAGTTCACAAATCACTAAAACCGTTTTTAACATTATTTCTCATAAAACTTTCATAATTCAGGTATATTATATTCAGTTCAAGTTCGAATTTAATGAATGCGTATTAAATTTGTTAATAAATTTCAAGTTTATTTCAATTTTTTTTCTCTCTCTCTCTCTCTCTCTCTGTTATTTTTTTGTAATATTTAATACAAAGCTTTAAAAAAAAAAAAAATAGAAACACTAGAAAATTGAAATAAAAAAATCTATTTTTTTTTTAACTCATTTTTAAAGATAATAAACTTTATAAATTTACTAATGATACCAATTATTTATAATAATTACAATATTCTTAATTTCTATATAAAATTATTAAACTAAAATTGATTTTCAGTAGCTTAAAAATAACAATCTTTGTGTTTTTAAATTTTTTTTTTAAATTCAACATTTAATAGAAAAAAATTTAATAATAATGATTCGTTTTTATATTTTATTTTCAAGTCTTACTTAATCTCATTATTATGAAATGATAATTACAATTAATGAAAATATTATCTTCAATTAGGTATTTTTTTTTTTTTGAAAATGTTTTGACTATTTTTTTTTTCCGCTACGCTTAAATGAAAAATAGATAAAGAACTTTAACAATAACATATAAATATCCATCAGATATATATAGACATAATGAAATCAATAAATCGTACCAATTCTATCAATTTTTTGATTTCCGTCATATCATGTCTTTTATTGTTTTTTTTTTTTTTTTTTTTTTTGTAAAATTAACAATGAAAATTTTAAAAATAAAGGGGAAAAAATTATCCATTAAATAGTATTTATTAGCCATTTTTTATACTAATTAATCATCTTTTTTAATTTAATTCTTATTTTAAGATTTTAATTGGGTTTAAAAATCAATTTTATATGAAATAAATTCAAATGTAAAATAATTTGTATACTTGTTTCGATTGACGTACATATTTTAAATATATATATACAATATACTAAATTTAATGTTCTACCTCGGATACTGTAATCAAAGGTATTGTTAGGTTCAAATTTTTAACCTGAAATATAAAAGTATATATATAAAAATAAATTTTATTATCATATATAAAAAATTTACAGTAAAAATGAGGCGGATTTAATTGTGGTTAACTTTATAGATATTATATATACATATATATATATATGAGAGATTATTTAGATATAAAAATGTATCTATTACACCTAAAAACATATTTTGTTCAGAATCCAGTTTCAAATAAAGATCATTAAATCAAAATTAATTTCATTTTATATTCAATTGGAAATATAATTTGGATTTTATATATGGCACGTACTATTCTTATATTATATACTTGTATATTTAAGATTTGTTAGAAAATTTTATTTAATTATTTTTCATTGAAAAATTGTTGAAATTTCTTTTTACTGCATGTATATAAAGTTATTATAATTGATTTTAAAGATATTTTTTAAAAATTATTTATATTTTACATATGAAAATTTAATTAAGATTTAGTTGCTTAGATATTCTGATATAAAAACGTTATAATAAGTTTCAAACTCTTAAGATATTTTGAATTTTACAACTGCAAATAGTGGAATTTATTACCATCTCATGTATTCCCAAAAGTTAGCGATTTTTATATTTAAAGTTTGCCCAAATTTAAACAGAGTTTAAACGAATACTTCACGAATTTATCACATAACTTCCCGTTATCCTCATTAATCTAACCCTAACCTATCCCATTCAATCACATGTTAAGAACAAAGGATCATATTCCTGGTTTGAAGTTTTTGAATAAAAAGAAAAACATAACCAAGCAGCGAGTTTCAAATTGAATTCTAAATATGGAGTCACTTCTTATGTATAAATTTTAAATTTGCCGAATTATTTGAAATTATCTGAAGATACATAAAAATTAAACGAGTATGAATATGTTTATTTTTCCAACATTTCACAATATTTCTTAAATTCTATTAATGGAACGAAAGCTATAATTTAGTAAAGAAAATTGTAATTTTAAAATCAAATTGTATCTAATTCAAAAAAAAATCTTTAAACATATCTGAAAACAATTCCGGCATTGTATCCAATTTGTTCTTTATATTAAACTATTTAAAAACACGGAAACTTTTTCTTATTATATTGTTATATAATCAGAATGGTTCTGTGCGGTTTAAAAATATATAATTTTATTTTGAAATAATGTTATTTTACGTCGGAACACTTTTTTTTTGACTTGATTTGAAAATTTTGAAATAAAAATTCATCCAAAAAAAAAAAAAATACTTACCTAAAATTCTTTTGCAAAAAATATTTGTTATTTCTTTGTTATCAAACATATTGTATATGTATACATATATATTTATTTGGCAAAATATTGCCTACAGTAATTTATGGTTTTTAAAGTAGCTGTCAGTTTATTTTTATTTCTTTATTTCTTAAAAAAAAAAAAAAAAATTTTCCATTTACTAAATAAATTCAATACTATTTTTAAAAAAAATGTTCTGACATTCATATTACATAATTTATTTTGTTTCTTTTAAATATATATTTATTAAATATTAATATATATATGTACATTATTATTATTATTATTTTTTAATCATATCTTATTTATCAAAATTGTATCCATGTACCATTAAATTTCTCTAATGAACAACGCTCGTTACATGTCAAATATTAAATTATAAAATAATAAAAAAAAACAAGCAAAACAAAACAAAAAAAAATGAAAAATTGTAAGACAACCTATTGATTTTTGACAGTTTAAGGTTAAAAGTAAAATTGATTAAATTATATATTTATTATATATATATTAACTTTGTATACGCATTTTGCAACACATATGATATAATAAAGATATGTATTAACTAATATATATATATATAAGCTGGTTATAATGATAATATGTTTAATTCTGTAAGATATTTTAAACTGTTACAGTCTAATCAAAAAATTATTTTCATCTTACTTAATAATATAATGATAATGTTTGGCTCTTTTATGAATTGTTAGTTAGAGAAAACAAAAGAAATGTTTATAAGTTAAATATATATAGTTGTAGTTATATATATATATATATACAAAATTTTCTACCCAAATAAATATTAACAAAAAAAAACAACAAAAAAATTCAAAATTTAATGATAAAAAACCAAGGGTTTATAAAAAAGCACATTTTAAAATTAAACAATGTTCCATATTGAAATTTGGCCAAACATGGAAAAGTCCAAAATACTTTTAGAAACTTTGTTTTTAACGACTGGGTGGCACAGTGGTTAGAGTGCCGACCTTTATGCGAAAGACCAAGGTTCGGGACCCAAGGAAAGTGAATAAAATTTTCTGGTTTCCGGCTCGACTCAGCTACCATTCCCTATTGGGTTCAATCAAATTAATGGCTTAATCAATAATTAATAATTATATATCTCTAATAAAAAATACATTAATATAACAATACAATATGAACAAATAATTTAATTAAATAATATAACTCGCAGATATAGAATACCATATAAGTAAAATATAAAATATTACAATATAAACAAAAAATAGAATTGTAACTATTGAAAATCTAAGACGTTTCTACATGTTTTAAGGCCTAGTGCTATCTCATGTTTAAATTGTATGTGGAATTTATTAAGATCAATTCTAATAATACGAATATAATATGATCCCCTGTTCCAACCTAAATAATACGAATATAATATGATCCCCTGTTCTAACCCCTGTTCAAGCCTAAAAGTTGAACAGTTAGCGTTTAGCGCTTAAAGTACAGTATGGTAATCCCTTATTTTTGTTATTAAGCACAGCTATAGTTTGGCTATCGTTTCAAAATTGAAAATATTTATTATAGAACTTCTTTTATGACAAATTAAATATAAGGCTTTTACGGAATTCAGAGGGCTGTATCTCTGTAACAGATTGAACAACAGAAAATTAAATTTTTTAACTATACCATGCCCGTAATTAAAATATCTTTTATTTATTTCAAACTGTATTAAGGTTTAATAAACATACGGACAGACGGACGAAAAGACTCAATAAAACTATATAGGCACATTTTTTCAAATTTTATTTTAAAATGTGCTAAAAAATAAAAGAAAAAAAAATTTTGTGAATATCTAGCCAAAAAAAAAAATATTCACATCACAGCTTCCACGGTGTTCATTACTAAATTACAGTAATAGCTCACTAGAGGGCTTTTAAGCTACGCGTAACGCTTATTGCTTATTACACTGTACTTTTTTGTTTTTTCTTCTTTTTTAAAAATTTTTTTATACTTTTTTGGTTGAAGTAAACTTTTTTATTTATTTCTTTAATTCTTCTTCTAATTTATTTAACTTTAATATATACATATTACATATATATATATATATATATGTGTAAATAAATATATATGTATGTACAAATTTTTTTTTAATATTAAAATTGATTTTATTTGTTAATTTAATTCTGCAACCTGTT
Source organism: Dolichopus griseipennis (assembly GCA_963082915.1). Lineage (NCBI taxonomy): Eukaryota > Metazoa > Arthropoda > Insecta > Diptera > Dolichopodidae > Dolichopus > Dolichopus griseipennis. The sequence goes on along the minus strand of OY720444.1, from coordinate 1,128,570 downwards.
CAAGTAATGGAGAAAAAAAAAAAAACACAATAACAAAAATAAAATCGAAAAATTAACGCATGATTAGATTCATTACAAGCTGATTTAGGGCAAAAATTATGCCTTCAAAATTATTTGTTTTTGTTGTTTTTTTTTTTTTTTTGTGTAACCGCGATTATCTGGAAAAAAAAAACAGTAATATAAAAGCAGTAAAATGATGAAAATTAGAAGGAAGAAAAAAAAAAGAATCATGAAAATTGCTTTCATCATTAATTTTACAGGGTGTGTACATCTCATTAAAGTTCGAATAAAAAAAAAAAAAATACAAAAAAAAAACAAAAATTTACATTAACGTTAACTGGTGAGCCCCGCATTAAAAGTGAAAAATTTATTAATTTAACAAATCGTTTATTTAAAATAAATCGTTTTAATTTTCAAGTCAGTTGCTGTTGTTGTTATTGTTGTAGTTGTTGTTGTAGTTTCGTTAATCGTTCATATAACAATATAAGTGGGTGTAATAGGTTTTTGTTTGTTTATTGGTATATTTTTGTTTATACGGTTGTTTGTTTGTTCATTTATGTATTTTTCGTTTTTTTTTAGTTGGAATTGTTTACTCATTGTTATGGTAAAATTTTTTGGGTGCTTCAAATTCTATCAAAGTTTAAGTTTTTCCAGTCAATTTTTTTTTTTTATTTTTTTTTGATTATGATGATGGGAAATTTGTTTGTTTGCTTTTTTTTTTTAAATTGTTATTAAAAAGTCAAAGATTTAATTATTTCTAAATAATTTCAATTTTTTATATATGTAGGTATATTTATAGTGCTGGAAGTATTTTAGGAATTTTGAATAAAATTTTATACGTTTGAATTTGTTTGATATTATTTTGCTGTATATCGGAGCTTAAATGAATCTTAATATTACACAAATTTACAATTTTGTATTAGAATTTCATTGTTGGCATATGGTAGAGATTTAGGGAAGAAGAATGTTTTAAATTAATAATAATAATAACTTACCACTTTTATATAAACTTTAAAACTATCCGTTTGAATTTGCCATTCAGCTATCAAAATCACGAAAAATACTACCTAGGCGGCCATAGATTGAAATTATAACAATTGGCAAATTTTTAATTATAATATGACATTTTTGAATCTTATAATTTGCTTACTATAATTTTTCAGTTCATAGGCGCTTAGTAAATTATTATATTTCATAAATTAAACCTTGTATTTTTAAGCCTTGAATTTCGCTATTGTTTCCATAAAAGAACTGGGCCTGGTTTTCAAAAGTTTACGTTTAATGTTTTAAATATAACACCTGGCAAGAACACCCCTCTGAAATCAATCAACAAACTTCAAACATATTCAATTCACTTTTTAAATTTAGTTGCGAAATTCAAAACAGGCAAACTTTAAAAATTTAAAAGAAATTTGACATTTTGACATTTAACATTACGAATTGAGTGACATTATAAGTAGTAATACGAGAGAATCATATAGAGCGCGAAAATTCTACATTGTTTGTATTATTACTAAGAGTTAATTAATTCTAAAACACATGACTAGATTTTTAGATTCTGTATAAAATAACCAATCACAAAATAAAATAAAAATTTTACTCAAAGGTATTCAAACCATAAATAGTTTTCCTATTGTTTCCGGATTAACTTGAAATTTTAAGCTAACTATGTTTTTTTAATGCCTATACAGTGAACTCAATAATAAGACTTAAGAGTGATTGCATTGTACTTCTTCTTCATTCCTCACGTCCTACCTTATTAAACTCGATTCTTATTGATTTGATTCTTATTGTAATTTGAACAAATTCTTGTGAAACTAATGTGGAAAAGGCGATTACAATTTTTTTTTCATTGGTTTTTATTATAAAATATGCTGTAAAAGAATAAGTAAAATGAAAGATAATAATAATAATAATTTATATATATATATACACAGACTTATTGGAAATAACTTCCAATTATTATTAAACAAAAAGAGTTCAAGTTTTCGAATTAAAATTATTATAATAAAAAATTTTATATATGTTGTATCTTTGGATAAAAAATCAATTTTAACTTCTGTTCTGCTTTTTGTTTTTTTTTTTTGTGCCTGGGGTCACAGATGATGTTTATATATTTTTAGTAATAGACGATACAATTTTATTTATTTATTTTAGTCTAGAAAATTCGCAATATTAAAAAACAAAAAAACAACAAGCAAACCTAGTCAAGAAAAACCTAAAAAAAAAATAAAAATAACTGCAGAGGAACTGGAAAATTTGGTTCTAGACACCCAAAAAAACAAAATAAAAAAAAATTTAATCTAAAAAAATTTATTTAATAAGGATAAAACCACCATGAAAATAATACCTGACTAAAATTTTATATAAATTTATGAGTATGAAACAATGAAACATACATTTATATAAAAAAAATATGGGAAGAAAATTGGGGGGAAAATTTTTTTTTTTTTTTAGAAAGAAAATGGGGAAAAACCAACATGAATTTTTTTTGTTTTTTGTATTTTTTGTTAACCAAGATCAGAAAAATGTTTTTGTTTTTACTTTTTTTGCTGGTTAACAATGAGAAAAGTTTTGTTTTTAACGTCCTCATTGATTATTTATTTTTTGTTTTTGTTGTTTTTCTTTTTTACCGTTTTTTTTTTCCTTTTTTTGCCTGGACTATGATGTTTTTTAAGGTCTCTGGTTTCTTATATTTTTGCTTGTTTTTGTTGTTGTGTACTTTTTCCACAGAGTTTCGTTTTGAGTTTTTACATGCCAATGTTAATATATATATATATATAAATACGTGTAACCTTTCAATAAACCTATACATATTCACACATTCCTTATTTTCTTTTTTTTTGGGTTAGTTTAATTCCATTGCTATAAAAAAATTTTATGTAGTTTCTTATCAAAAAAAAAAAACAAAAAAAATAATAAAAAAAAAATTGAACAGCCTTGTTGCTGCTTATTGTACACAACAAACTATTTTTAAAAACTATATACAATTTATACTCTTTAACATATATATATGTATGTATATATATTATATGGATATGTGGAGAGTCAAATCAATCTATATAAGAGAATATATCTTTAGGAGGATATACAGTTAGTTATTCACCTTTTTATATGATATCATATATATATATATATATGTACAATTTATGGCTGTTATCAAAATATGCCCTTTAGGCATTTTTTATGTTATGTTTTTTTATATTTTTTGAATTTAATTTTTTTTATTTGTGTTTTTTTTTATATTTCTTCGATTTCTGTTCATTTTTTATTATTCGTTTTTTTTTTTTAAGTTTATTATTATTTTCATTTGTTTTTGTTTTTTTTTTTTTTTTTTGATAGGATATTATATATTGTGTATAGTAAGTAATATGTTCTTTAAATCTTGTTTATTATTGATTTTATTTCTCTACTGAGTTGTTGAGTAGTAGTTATTCAGTTCCGAAATTCTCATCCATTCAGAACTTTTCGAGACAGGTTTTTGTTTTTATTTTTTTTTCTAATAAAAAAAAAACAGAAAAAAAAAAACAGAAATGAAAAAACTTTGACAGGACAAATATGATGACGAATTAAATATATATATTATATAGCTACTGTTTTGCTATACTATAGTCTATATTATAACTACATTATATATACAGAGAAAGCTCTCATAAACGGAAACTCAAAGTTCTAAAATTTTCGTCCGCTTATGAGAACTGTCCGGTTAATAGAAAAAATTTTTTTATAACTTTTCTTAAATTCTTTATTTATTTTTTTAATAACTTTTTAAAATTATAATGGTAAAACAACATAAAAACTAAATAACAAAAGAAAATAAAAATTACTACAAAAAACTAAACAAAAATTCAATAAATTCAATACAGATAAACATTATTTGGTTAAATTACATACTACTTCCATTTCAGAGTTTAAGAATTAGTAGTCTTTTGAAAAAAATTGAAATCTTTGACTGCCGTATTTTTTCCTAGTCAATTTTTCAAACATTATTTTTGAAATGTGTTTCTAAGTTTTTTATAAACTGGAATGCTGTAAGATCCTCTTTAAATGTTGCAAATTTTTTTAAAGTATCAATAGTTTTTAAGACATTGTAGGTTTTAGTTTCCAATTGTTCAAGAACTGGTGAACTTTACCCAAAACGTATGCGTAATAAACCTAACAAACCTAATACGTTTTATTTTTAAAAAATGTAAAAATTTTTGATTCTTAAGAGAGCGAGTTTGCATCTGATTACTAACACATACTCTCTTCATTGCTCAGAACGTTTTAAAAAATAAGCATTAAAAAGTACCTCTATGTATTAGGCATACATAATAGTATAGTATTCAAATCCAATTATGTATGTATTAGATTGTAATATGTAATTCTAAAAATTAGAATGCATGCCTATAAATAAATATAATATAATAGTAAATTGTAATACAAAATTTGTATTGGATGTATACACCATATTAGGTACTACATTAAATAAAAAAAGCTTGCTTATAAATTACAAGTGTCCGTTTACGGGAAATTTTTTTGAAATTTAAAGAATGATTTAAGCGTCCGCGTCCGGTTAAAAAAATGTGTTTTGTATGAAAAATTTAAAAAAAGAATTGGTTTTGAAAAAACTGTCCGTCTTAAAGAGATGTCCGTATATAAGAACGTCCGGCTAAGAGAACTTTCACTGTATATATGTATATGCATTGTTATAATAAGTATAGATGTATGTTATAAAAACATTTTAATTTTAGATATAGAAAACAAATCGAAAATCCTGTAACATAATTTTTTATTTTCATTCTGTTTTTTTTTTTTCTATTTTTTTTTTTTTTTTCAAATCCTAATGAATATAAACAAACAAACAAACATCTATATTAAATGGACGAACAATTTTATTAAAATAGAGGACATTATATGGTATAGTTAAGAATTTTTCTATATTACTACATACATATATATAAATATATATTGGTGCTCTTCATTTATTCTAAAGTAGAGATTTGTTTTATGAACAACAACAAAAAAAAATAATGATTGGCACAGAAAGAAAGAGACAGAAAGAGTGAGACGAATAGAAGAGAATTGAAGTGAAGGGTTTTTTTTTTATTTTTTTTCTGTAAGGGATAATTTGATATGAAGGATAACGATAGAGGACTATAATCTATATACGTGATACGTATACATTAAAAAATAAAATATTTCCCACAGTTTATATGGCAAAAAATTTTATTTATTTACTTTTTTCTATATTTCATTTATAAATAATTATACATGCCTATAAACATATATTTGATACATATTTATGGATATTTATATATATATATATATATCATATAAAATGTATAGATCTGAACTAAAAATGTGAAACATTGAAACATATTAAAAAGCTAAAAAGGAAATATATATATATAAAAAATTTTATAAATTGATATTGAACTTATTTTTTTTTTTTCGAGTTTTGTGTGTTGCCCCTTTTTATATTTTCCTCTCTTTCTATTTCATTTTTTTGTTTTTCTTATTTTGCTTTTTTTTTTTATTTTTTTTTTTATATTTCCCTTCTAAAAATAATAATGATATTGAATTTTGATTAATGGATATTCTCGGAAAATTCATCTAACATTAAATTGAAATTTAAGTTTCTTTGGGTAGTGATTTTTTTTTTTGTTTTTTTGTTTATATATAATTTTTCTTCCCATATTAATTTGATGAAATGTTTACATATATATATATATATATATATATTTTAAAGATTTTTGACATTTTGAATATAATTATCACACATATTAAAATTAAAAAATTGACATTATATCCATGGGAATTATTTCAGAAAAGTCTTTTTTTTAAAAGGATTGAAAATAGTATTGTACATATGTATATAAGAGTTGAAAGATGATAGGTTATTGTACTTTAGTTATTTGTTGTTTTCTAATATACAAGTTCTATATACAAGTTCTATAATAGTTTCTCTATAATATAGAATTTAATAGAAAAGAATTTCCGTATTTGTCATTTTAATGAGAAGTATTTTTGATTTGCTGTTTTTTGTTTTTTACAATAATTGCAAATAATGAATAAAAAATAGTACATTTTTATTATTATTGAAATACTGACATAAAACAAATATTCTGTTGTATATTACTACCTTTAATTTGAGGAATATGATTCATGTTACTTACTTTACTTACTAACTATTCTATATAGACATGTTGTGTTGTGTTTAATTTTAAGAACCAGTTTTTTGTTGTATTTGTTTGTGTTATTACCTACCTTCATATACTTCTTGAAATGTTGAATTGTCAATTCTGTGGGCTTGGGTTATATGCATATATATATATATATATATATACTATTAGGTTGCTATTTTAGGAAATAAAAAAAATAATTGCAAATTGTAAATGCAAAAAAAAAAAAAAACAGAATAAGAATAATCAACTAAAACATTGAATTTTTTAAAGCTGCTTTTTAATGAGTTCCATTTTGGAATATTTTTTTTTTGTTATTTTAATGTAATAAATATAGTAGTGCCAGATTGTAATTTACTTCTTTTTTTTATAAATTGATGTAAAACTGAAAACTCAAGGTTATACAAGTATGTAACAACTTTTTGTAGGTAATTGTCATACCCTTGAGGTTTTGTTTAATTGCTACAAAGATTCTAAATTAATTTGAAATTATAAAAAGTTAATACCAAAAAAACCGGCTTTATAAATACAGCTGGTTATACATATATATACATATACCGGCTTCAAATATAACTTTTTTCAAGTGAATTAAAACATTTTCAAAGTGAACTCACAACCATTTAAAAGTCAATCTTTACTCTTTCAAGCTTTTCAGAACTTTTTTAAATGAAACTGTTTTAATTTACAATATGACTTAATTTAATTGTAATTAAAATTGATAATTATTTGTTTTTGAAAAGATTTTTAATATTTTGAAAAAGTTCTGATAGGCTTGAAAAGATTTGTGATTGACTTTGAAATGGCTGTGACCCATTTTGATAAGATTGTAATTGCAGTATAAATTTTTATTTTTTTTTATTTTTACGTATATGTTGGAATGGAATCTTCAAAAGACACAATGAGCCCCGTAGCTTGCCATTGCGTGTGGGATTCTTACCCACTAAACCACACCCTTCCTCTATTGCGATCTAGTCCAATTTTTTTCTGGCTTTATTTTAGTTTTAAATGTAGATTCCATCCAGCGATGTCTATCTAACTGTTTCTTTCTCTTATTATAGCTACACTAACTCAAAAGGCTTTACCCTTTTGAGTCGTCTGGCTATATTTGTATTATCCAGAAGCTGGACTACCTCGAAATTTACATGGTTTTGGAGTCTTTTTTCGTGAATTCTTGCAAAATTTTGGATTTCTTTGTCTACAAATTCTATTTGCATATCTCTATGTAGGTTATAGTTTCTGATGAACCAGGGCGCGTTCACAATATTTCTTAGAACCTTATTTTGCAACCTCTGAATAACATCTCTATTACTCTTTTTGCTGCATCCCCATAGCTGGATGCCATACTGGTTCAGTATAAATGATGTATTAAATAAATTACTAACAAATATTGAACCATAGATTTTAATAAAATCTCATCACTAAATTTTATTTCTAACCTCAAATATTTACAACCATAGATACTTTTTATTTGATAATGAAATTATGCAATAAAATTTGAAAAACATGAAAAAAGTTCTTAAAATGGTAAATTCTAAGAAAAGTACATTAAATCTTCTAAAAGTAATTGTTTAAAAAAAGTACTTGAAAAAAAAAATTAAATGAATCTGGCAATTCTATTTTTGAAAGGTGAATAATAATTAAAAATATATACACTTATATTTTGAATATGCATTTATGAACATATTTCGAATATAAAAAAAAAAAAAAAATACAATTTTCTGAAATGCATAAAATTTGTTAACTAAAAACTGAAAGTTTTTTTCAAAAAATTTTAATTTTTGTATTTTTGTATTATTTTTTCTTTTTTTTTTTTTTTGTAATTTATTAAACATTGATAAATAAACTTAAAATATATCATAAAAAATAAAAATTACCTTTAGATGATTACGACGACTAGTATATATATATATATATAATATTTACAATCTCCTTTATTACTTTATCTGTGGTTTATATTTTCATGTAATGTGTACAAAATAAAAAAAAAAAAAACCTGAAGTGAGAAGTAAAGCGTGTAAAGACAAGTATATTACAAAGAAATAATAAGTAAAACCTGTATTACAAAAAAAAAAAAAATTGAAAGGTTGTAATTATGTAACGCAACGTTTTTAAAAAACGAAAATTGAAATACAAAAAAAAACACAAAACAAACGAAACTTAAAATGAAATTCACTTTAATTTTAAAGGTTATTATTACAGCGTGCGTCCTTCTTCTTTTCCACCTTCAAAAAGTTTATTTCAATTTTTTTTTTGTAATTTTTGTCTTATTTTTGTTATTTACCTTAATGATGCCTTGTATTGTTTTTGCATACCTATATACATTTTATTATATATTTACATATATGTATAGGCGTATATATTTAATGTTTATAGTATGGCATAATATTCCGAGTAGTCAGAGTTAGTTTAGTTTTCTTTTTATATACTGTTTTTTTTTTTACCTTAAATGCACTCAGGTGTTCAAATATATATACTTACATATATATATATATAATTTATATATATATATAAAATAAAAAAAATAAAAATAACTCAAAAAAATTTATTTCTTAATACATTTTTAGTATATGTACATATGGATGCATGCACTGCACTAAACTATTCATGCATTCAATTCTATATATATATGTATATATATATAAATATATATATATTAATATGTTTAATTACATTTAGTGCATGTATCAGCAAAAATAAAAAGAGAATATAAGTAAGACTTTGATAAAAAAAAAAGAAAAAAATAATATTGTTGGTTGTTAGTGCAAATTAAGCCGCTAAATGCAATGATACAATTTAATACATGTTACTTATGACATACATTTTTACTGATACATGTTTATATATATATATTATATATATATATACACTTATTCATATAAAAAGTTATTTCAAAGTTAACATTTTTCTTTTTATTATTTTAATTTTTTTTTAATTTTTATTGTTATTGTTGTTGTTTTTATTTTTTTTTTAAGGTACCATAAAGTTTCTTATAAAACTTAAAAGATTAATTTAAATTAAGTTTTTAGTTAAAATGAATATATAAGTTAGTTACAGTAGTTACGGTACCTTTAATATTCTTTTCAAAAGATATATTACCATTTTATATCTGGTATACATATACATCATATTAAAAAATTTACATATCATGTACATATCATAAAAACCAAGGAAAAGTATAGTAGAGTAGACTGTGTCAACTCTGGGATACCCGTATGACCGTAACATATACATTATATCATCCGGTTAATTACTTTTGGCAAAATTTCAAACATACAGCTTTATTAAGTGTATTGGAATGCTCATATAAAAGAAGGAGTTGTATGGCAGCTAGTCGAACCCTCTGCAGTAGAAAGCAGTTGTATGACAGCTACTTGAACTCTCTACAGTAGACCAACCAAATTTTGCAGTAACTTTGGCCATTACACTAAACTATTTTTGACAAAATTTCAGACACGCAGCTGTAATAGGTACAGAGGAGTACTCATATAAAAAAAGAAGTTGTGTGGCAGCTACCCGAACCCATGGACCAAAATGACTGGTTTTAAATAAAGATGACGGCTATTGCAAAAAAACGAATTTCCGAAAATTTCAAGATCCTAGCTCCTTTAGTTTTTGAGTTATCGTGATGACAGACGGACGGGCATACATAGGTAAATCGATTTATTCTTCGATTCTGATCCGATCCATACACTTGAGACTATATCTACCCCCCTCCTTCTCTGCGTCACAAACGTAATGGCAAAATTATTATACCCTTTGACTATTTAGTCTACCCATAAAGATAAAAAAATAAAAATTTGTTAAAAAGTTGTTGTGCTCCAAATTGCAAGATGAAACGAACTTAACTGTAAGAATGAAAGAAAACCACTATTTTTTTTTTCTTATTACTTTCACTTTTTTTTTTTTTTTTACCTTTTTTTACTTCTATATATAATTATATATATACATTGGGAGTACTTCAGTATGCTTTTAATTGACTGACTTTTAGTGTTTAATAACAAAGAAAAACAAAAAGGTTTTCAAGTTATCATACAACTTTTTCTTTGTATACACGCGTATACATATATAAAAAAATATTTAAAAAATTAAATTATATACCACATCACATAGATATCCAAAAAAAAAAAAAAAAGAGTCGACAGACAACAAGAATAAGTAGTTAAAAAATTATAATAAAAAAAAAAAAACTGATGATGATGATTATTATGATGATATTATCAGAGAAGGTAACACTGATTACTTGAATGATTTGTATTTTTTTTTATATAAGTTATATATTATATTACTAACTATTAAATAATTTATGATAATATTATGCATGTAAACTTGAATTTTAATCAATGTCAATTTTGATTAAATTTTCTTTCTCTTTCTTTTTCTTGTAAATTAGTTAAGTTTAAAGTTTATTTTTGCTATGTTTTTTTTTTTTTAATTTTTAAATGTTAAAAAAATTATAGAGTCAAAAAATATTCTTTTGCCGAATTTAATCAAAAAAATTAATAAACAAACAATTTGTAAAATTTGACTTACTTTTGATTTTCTTGAATTTTTAAAAAATATAAAAAATAAGAAAAACAGCAGACAATATAAAAATTATAAAAAAAAAAACTTGCATTTTTTATTAACCTGAAAATGAAAAGGTAGTAAAAAAAAAAAAAAAAAAAAAAAAACAAACACAGAAGATGGCAATGAAAATAAAAATAAACCAAGTATTATTGGTTTTTGATATTTGAACTAGTTTTATATGATTATATACTATTAATTTTTAGTAGAGACTCGTACACAGTTCAAAATCTGTATATGCATATAAAAATAATTATACATATATATTTCAAAGAATTTATTTATTATAAAGTATTATTGATCGGTATACATGTATGTGGTTACGTATAAATTGCATATGCATATATACATATACATTTGAATACCTCTAAACCAGTTAAATAAATTTTTATCTTACAAATTCCTTAAATCCTTAATTAAAAAAAAAAAATAGTTGTCTGCCCTGTTTTTGTTTTTTTTTTTAACTTTTAATGTGTCAGAAAAGATGAATTGTATGCAAAAAAAAAAAACAACAACAACAAAAATATAATTATAAAAAATTTTAATGCAAAAATATTTGCTATAGTAATTTTCCATTTTTTTTTTATAATATAGATATTGCATAATAACAATTATTCAAAAAATTATGTAGGCTTACCAGATATGCTAATTTAATTTAATTTGTTGTTTTATACTTTTTATCCAACCAACCTCAGTTTCTCTCGTTTGTTGTTGTAAATTTATGGAGGAATTAAAAAAAATAAAAACAGTTCGGTTTGTAGTGAAAAGAAAAAAAAAAATAAAAAAAATTACGACATAATAAAAAGTTATAAAAAAAAATAAAAATTTGTTTTAAGAAGGATGCCATAAAAATTGGTTTAAAACTTTATTGAGTTGGCATATACATATATATTTATATACTATGTATAATACCTTTATATAGAAAATAATGATTGGAGACTTGTTTGAAGATTAAATTAAGAATAGCTGTAATAAAAAAAAAAAAAATATTCACCTTTAAAAAATATTTAATTTTATGAAGGACACAAAGATTTTATATACATATACATTTTTTTTTTTTAAGGAATAAAATAAGGAATTGACTTAATTTTTTATTTTGTATTTTGCTTTATTTGTAGTAAAAGTATGATCGCGAATATTTGTATATATATATAGCCTTCAAAAGTTTTTAGATTATTTTCATAAAAAAAAATTCACTCAAAATTCGTATAAAATATATATATATATATACAAATTCTGATCTGCTTATGTAAAAACCAAATTGAATATATTTATTCATATATTGTAATAATAATAATAAATATTAAAGTAGATAAGTATGTTATGTATTATTACAAAAACAAAAACAACAACAATTCAAAAAAAACATTAAATATTAAGAAATAATATTATTATGTACTTGTTTTATTATGATTTCAAATATTGTTATTGTTTTTTTTTTATAAAATGGAATTTTAATTAAATTATATTACAAAAAAAATTGTTCACTTCTGTTTAAAAAAAAAAAAAAAAATCGAACTTTAAATTGGTTTTTTCTGTTCTATTTTTTATTTATTATATACTTTTAATTAAACTTGCCTGTGTCTATGGCTTTATTTTTCATTCTGTTAGTTAGTGACACATTTATATTAGAAATCTGATCATAAATTTATAAGAATTGTATGGTTTGGTGGTTAGCAAAATGGCTGACGGGGTAAATAGATCTGAGTTCGATTCTCCTTCAAAGGCAAAAATTGATGGCAGATCTTTTGCATTTAAAAGTGTTTTAATATAAAATATAAAGTAAATTGCTGAAATGAAAGATAGTTTTTCTTTTTCTTAAAATTAATCCAGCAATTTACTTTTATATTTTATATTAAAACACTTTTAAATGCAAAAGATCTGCCATCAATTTTTGGTTAATGAAAATTTTCAACATTTTAAGCTTAAAAGTTTTCAAACATTAAAAGAACTGTTTCTTATACCAGCAATTTACTTTTATATTAACACAGTAACAAATACCCAAGATTTACCTTCAATTTTTTATTTCCTATATTTTAGGGGGCTAGTACTACTTTAATAAAAGTATATATTGAAAAAAATATTTTTTTTTATGTTTTTTTTACAATATAACAATTTTTTTCTTATTGTAGGTTATTTTTAGCGCAAAATAAAATTAAAATATAAGTGCACAGTACATACATACACATATAAATAATATTGTTATAAAGATGTCAAAAATATACATGAAAACAATAGAATCAGATAAGTAACAAAGTTAAGTTTGTGAGTGTTTTTTTTTTTAAAGGAAGCTTCGCCTCTATCAAATTCCTTGTTCTGTACTCTTCTAACATTTTTCTATTTTTTTTTTTTTTTTAAATTTCAAAACAAACAGAAAATTAAAAAAAAGTAAATTCGAAAAAACGAAATGTAAGAAAATTTACTAGAAAATAGATAATAAAAATAAATAAAAAAGTAAGAAAAAAAAACCTTAAAACAGAACTTAACTTTGGTAAGCATAACATTTATTTTAATAGGAAATATATATACATATATATATATATTCATTTTATTTTGATATATTTGGTATACATATACTTGAAGAAGAATTTATTCTAAATAAAGAATGAAAACCGCAGTGAAAGTAAAAAAAAAAAAAACAAAAAATAAAAGATGTGTTGTGGGAGAGTGAAACAGAAAAAAAAAAAAGAAAACTAGAAATGAAATTGAAAAATATTAGAATATCACGACTAAAGTGAATGAATGAAATAGAAAAAAAAAAGAAAAAGAAGGAAAAAAAAAAATTGAATAGAAAATAATAATATTACGATCTAGATTTTAAGTACATATTTAGTTAATAAAAATAAATATTACTTTTAGGAAAATAATATATATATATGTACATATATTTTATATAAATACTTAAATAGAAAAAGTATATATTTAAATAATTTCTATAAATTTTATATGTATATTTAAATTCATTTTTTCCATTAATATAAACTTCAGTATACAATATCTTTTACAGAGTATCCCATGAGATTAAAGCTATAAAGCTTTTACTGTAATTTAATTGAAACAAGAGTATTTTATTATTTATTTTTATCAAATTTTAATATTCAGATTTATTTTTATATTATAACTTGCTTTAAATCTTCTCCAATTAAATTTTATCCACATCTTCCAAAATTCACTGATAAGTTTTGATAAGACACTCTTAATTGAATTATACTTAATCCACCTAAGGTTATTATATATCATTGTATTAATGTCATTTGCTTAATAGCTTTAGGTTATCGTTTAATCGTTTAACTTATCTGTCATTGTATAATGTCACTATAATGACAGAATATCTGTCAATCTAATGAAATATTAAGAATATGCGTCTAATTTCAATAAAATCGCAATGAAATTTGGTTTTATGAATATTACAATATTGGTAATGGCAATTAATAATGTATCTTTAAACATCCATGTACTAAATATTCAAATAATTTGAGAAAAACTTTTCTATTAACACAAAACCGCTTAAGTCTTACATTTTTAGAACACTCTGTACAAAATTAATATATGCATATCATATTAAAAAACTTTAATGTGAGATAACTTTTTTTTTTTGGATGAAATTATAAAAATTTAATTTTTTTCTCTCCACCTTCAATAATGTGGGTTACTTATATACGAGTTGGAATATTTTTTTAGGCGTTTCACAATACCTACTTAAAAGTAAAAGATTTAATCAAAATTTCTGTTCTTGTAGCTGACTGATTTTGATGCTAATGTTTCCAAAAAAAAAAAACATATTTTGAGGTTTGTGTTCTACATTTTCTAGATTTCAAAATAATTACAAATTTTTTTTTTTTTATGTTATTTCTTTTTTAAACTATATATTTTAACATTTCACAATTAAATTTTAAGATGATACTAACTGTTATGTGGTCTATTTCTTTAGAAAATATATTGAAAAATTTATATTTCTATATATATATATATTTGATATAATATATCAACTTTTGTTAATCTACTTTAAAAGTTTTGAATGTCTTTATTAAAACTTGAATTTGAATTAATATGTTCAAATAAAAATTCTAAATTTTTCATTTACCACAAATGTGTTGTACTAGATTTTTTTTTTTTTTGGTAAAATAAGCGCCGGTGTTATGTAAAAGAAGTTATTTTAATTTAATTATAATATATATATATACTTATACAATTCTGATGAAAAATTTTTAGATAAATTTTGAAGGTTGATTAAATATTTCAATTTTATTATTTAAAAATTAATTACCTAGAGTTTTAGAAAAAAAAATTAAATTAGAATTAAAAAATTTACTAAAATACTTAAGATGCATCTTAAAGATATTTAATTTCTTAAAGAGTTCAATATACCTGAAGATATAGCCAGTATAACCAATGTTTTAAATTGAATAACTCAATAAATTGATTTTATTGTTTGATTATATAAAATGGTGTGACATATATAAAAATATATATATATATACATAAGTAGTAAATCAATATGTCCATATAAATTAAGTAGGCTTTTAATACATTTTGAAACGATAAATTGACCAAATTGAAAATTTTTTCAAACAAAATAAAAGATATAAAATGAAAACTACTTTATCTTCAGATTTGTTAAAACAAATGTTAATTTAACTGATTTAATTTTTGGTCATTCAAATTTTTTATTTGAAACTGATATTAAAATGTCACATATAAGTTAATTTTAAGATTTAATATCTTTTAAATACGAAAATTGCAAATACCTGTTCTTAACAAATTATATATATATATTTATAGTTTTGTTTTTTGCTCTATATGGTTAATAATAGCCACTTATGTATTTTAAAAATGCTACAAGTTTTATTTTGTATTTAATATATTGGAACATAGTTCTAATATGTTTAACTATAATCACATGTATGAACGTTTTTGGATATAAATATATATATATATCTAGTATTAATATATATATATATACATTCCAAAAATTTATAAGAAATTTCACTTTTCTATATTCAAGTTATTCATATCGTTTTGGTTTTTTTGTTTTATTTTCTGTTTTTGAACGTTTGTTTCGTCTTTGTCTTGATTGGGATATGAAATGAGATAAAATGGACTTTATATAATGAAAGAGAAAATAAAATAGTCCTTTTGTTTTATTTTTGTGTTTTTTTTTTTTTATTTTTTGGTGAATAAATAGAAAAATTTTCTATGTCGCTACAAAATATGAAAGGACGATAGAAAAGGACGATAGAAATGAAATAAAAGAAAAAATAAAAAAAAAACAATAAAATCATAAAAATTATTTATCATATATAAAAGGAATTAGAAATAAGTATACATATATATATAAATATGTGTAATACAAAATAAGAGAAATACCATAACAAATCTAAACATCCTTGATAGAATATCTAGGACTATATTAAATTTATATATAAACATAAAATTCTTAAAGTATATGACAATATTCTGAACAGTTTTATGACTTTAAAATACAAAATCTTGAAATTTTAAAGTATCTTTTTAAGTATCTTATAAATTGATAAACTGATATTTTTTTTATTTAAATTATTAACTCCATAAATACTTTGAAAATTTAAATTAATTCACTTAGGAAATAAAAAATTAGATCCTTACTGTCAGATTTAGACTTCTTTTAATAATTGTCACTTTTAATAATAAATAATTGGCAATATTAGTGTATTACATTCATTTTTCGCCATTTTACAGAATTGAACCTTTAATACGTACAGCTTCTTCCTTAAAAGTTGTCAAATTCCATCGTTTTTTATCGTTTCCTCTTTCAAATTTCAATCAAAATTTTTGATTGATTGATAATTATTATTCAATTTTCTTATAGGCCCAGTGATTACTTTCTCTCTTTTATGAATTAATGTTGTTTAATGAATCATGAAAAAATGTTTTAAACCCTCCGAAAATTTATATTAGCATTAGTCTACTGATTTTCAATTAGTAAATTAAGTACAAAAACAATTTCTAATTCGGAAATATCTTTGTTTGTCTTCCAAATTTCCATTAATTTCGAGATTTTCTATTTTCAAAATGAAAATCTGTAGACCCATACTTGTGTAAAAAAATAAATATGAAAATTATAATAGAATGTATATTTTCACTAAATTTATTTTTCTTAAAGATTTCGAGACACTTTTTAAGGTATGAATATAGAAAATGATGAAGAAGAAGAAGAAGAGTAAAATAAAAAAATTCAACTATTGAAATAATTTTTTCAGATAGAATTATATTAAAATCTAGATCTTAAATACAAAAAAAAACTGTAAAGAAGAAGAAGATGTAGAATTATTTAAGGTATCATAAGTAGAGAAAAACAGAGAAGACACAAAATATGAAAAATGAATAAGAAATATAGAAATAGAATTAATGGGTAGAAATTGTATAAGATATAATTGTGGAAACTGTTAAAATTGGTATCTTTTAAAATAAATTTTTTCTAATTTTTTTTATTTAAAACAATACCCCTTTTTACTGGATATAGATAATAATGTAACCGTGTTTTAAGTAGACTGACTAAAATAAAAATGTCTTTTGTTTTATATTTAATTCATCTTCAACTCATTATTTATTTTTTTTTGTATTTTTAATAAATTCTTCTTATCTGCTTCTTACTTTTTGAAAAAAAAAACTATCACATCACATTCTATTAATTTTACCGGCTGGGTTTTTTTTTTTATCTTGTAGATTTTTTTTTTCTTTTTGGAATTTAGGTGAGAAATATTTGAAATTTTTTTTTTGGTATTTTCAAAACAAAGTAAAATTAAAAAAAATTAAAAATCTATTATATTTAAAAAGTATGACGTAAATTGAGACTTGAGTAAAATAGAAATATAATTAAATAACAAAGTAATATATATGTATATATATATATATATATAAATTTTTTAGAACAATGTTTTTAACAAAACATGAAATACTATTATAATGATGATTGGGAAATTGGAAAAAAAAGCAAAAAAAAAAATAATTTTCAATAGAAAGTTACTAAAATAAAAAGATAGTCTTTAATTAACTGAAAATAACAATGTGTCCAATTAAAATGATATTTTCTTATGTTTATACAGTTCATTTTTTTTTTTTCCTGATTTTTTAGTCTTTAAATTAGTTCATGTATGTTGGTTTCGTTTTTCTTAATTATTTTGTCAATGCGGTATCTCCCAATAATTGATTCTGATTGAGAACAGTACATACGGTATTTGAATTTTTTCGTGAAAATTAGCTGGGAAATAAGATATCTTAAAGCACATGATTTCCATTTTATATAGTGGAACACATATCCTATATTAGAAATACTAAATTAATATTTAAATATTTTACTTTTATATAATTTCAATTAACAAAAAAACCTGAGGAATTTGGAACACAACAAGAATGAGAAATAAATTTTAATTAATTAGTGACTACACATACCACTTAAATTTCGAATTGATTGACATAAACAAGAAAATTCTTAATATTTATCCTATATTTAAAATACCAAGGAATTGATATGTAACAATTTTTATACTCGTATGACTCTAAAGTCATTATATCCGTATGACTCTATAGTCAAAGGGTATAATAAATTTGCCATTACGTTTGTGACGCACAGAAGGAGGATTAGATATAGATACATATATAAGTGTATGGATCGGATCAGAATTGAAAAATAAATAGATTTAGCTACCCAAAAATTAAAAGTGCTACGATGTTGAAATTTTCGCAAAATTCGTTTTTTAAATTCAGCCATTTTGGTCCATGGGTTCGGGTAGCTGCTCTTCTCTTCAACTTGTCTTTTTATATGATTATTACTCTGTACCTATTACAGCTGCTTGTCTTAAATGTTGCCAAAAGTAGTCTAGTTTTATGGCCAAAGTTTCTGCAAAATTTGGTTGGTCTACTGCAGTGGGTTCGAGTAGCTGCCATACAACTTGTTATTTTATATGAGCATTACTCTAAACTTATTGAAGCTGGGTGTCTGAAATTTTGCTAAAAATAGTTTAGTGTAATGGCCAAAGTTTCTGCAAAATTTGGTTGGTCTACTGCAGAGGGTTCGAGTAGCTGCCATACAACTTCTTTTATATCAGCATTACACTACACCAAATAAAGCTGTATGTTTGAAATTTTGCCAAATGCCAAAAGTGATTAACCAGATGATATAATGTGTATGTTACGGTCATACGGGTATCACAGAGTTGACACAGTCCACTCTACTAAACTCTTCCTCGTTATTATTTAAATCTCGGATATAAGAAAACTACTCAAGAATGAAATTCTTTTAACTTATCACTTATATCTCATAAGTTATAAATTATATTTTTTACCATAAGTTGGATATTTCTTTATCTTCAATCAAATGAGTCACTAACCTATAAATGATCATATAATATTATATACCAAGTCTTATAAAACGTTTTTTTTTATAAAAGTATCTTATACGGTAGAAGACAAAGAAAACAATACAATTATATAATTAATAGCTGCTACAAATTTAAATGATATATATATAAATTAAAAAAAAAGACCAACACAATATAATATTATAATATATGTTACAAAACGGAAGTTAAAACTAATCAATATTTTTTTTTCTTTTATTCTTAATATTCTTATTTAACTGTTTTTTAATTTTAAATAAAAAACCGATATTCATTTGTTATTTTGTATTTTGTATTTAAATTTTGTATCTATAAATTAATTCAGAATAAATTAATGTTAATTTTATTGTCAGATTATTATATATTATTTATATTAAAGAAAATCTACCGGAATTCTTTTAATATTAATAAAATATTTTTACACTTGAAGAGAACTTAAAATATTTTATTCATCTTCGGGTTTTTTTTTCGAATTTTTTTTTTTACCTCAAGACGATTGTGACGTCAAAATAGTTTTTTTTTCAGTTTTAACACTTTAATATTGATATATATATATGTTTATATACATATTGTATATATAATATAGGTCTAATGTCTATATATAAATTTATAAACGATTTTTTTTTTTCAAAAAAACTATACGTATCTATTAATATATGATTATTATGTACATTTACATAGGATTAGATATGTGTATATATCAATTATGTATACATAATACATAATACACTTTTAATGTGTGTATATGTAAATGACAATGACATATGATAATGCGGACTACAAAAAAAAAAAAAAAAAAAAAAAAAAACAATAAATATCATCATTTTTTTTTTTTTATCAAAAATACATTTCCACCCACAATAGTTTTAATGAAATTTCTATAATGTGATGAAATTATCTAAAAAATACAAAATAGAAAAGTAAAAAAAAAAAAAATTTTAAAATACAAAAATTAAAAAAATTTTAAAATGTTGAAAAATCAAAAAAAAAAAAATCGGCAATGAAATTAACCCACATTTTCATTTGTTATAACAAAAAAACATAAACGCATAATCAGCATATTTTTAGGCGGCTCGATTTTAAATTAACAATTATATTATATTGTCTACTGTTTATTTTAAAATTTAATTTTTCCGTATCATACACATATAATAAACAAAAAAAAAACCCCCAAAAACAAATGTTTATTTTATATTTTAAATGAATTTTAAAATTTTTTATTTTTTTTTTATTTATTTTCACCAATTAAATTACATTGCAATTTTAATATTCATTTAATTTGGTACATATACCACATAATATCTTTTTTAAGTAATTATCATAATAAAATTTTATAATTAAATTTATTTTTATTATATAAAATTTTTAAATTTTTAAAATTTATAATTAGAATATTAAAGATTCATTACAATGATTATTGACCTTCCATTACATTACAAAAAATGTAAACACCAAAATAAATTGCAATAAACGATGTATTTAATAAAAATTGCAATTGCAAAATTTTTCAAAATCAAAAATAAATTTATGATAATTTTCAAAAATTTTTCATACAATTTTCCAATGAAAAACTATCGTTTTTTTTTTTTTTGCAAAATTTATTATATCTTAAATAAATTCTTGCAGAAAATTAAAAAGAAAATTCAAAAAAAAAGAAATTGCAAAAAAAAATCGAAATTGCAAAAAAAAAAACAAATTAGAAAAAAAAACAAACCAAAAATATTTTATCTTTTAAGTTATTAAATTAAAAGTCTGCCACATTTTATTACTTATTATGTCTGATAGAATTGTATATTGAACACCCGCATTTGTCTCGTAAAAATCAGAAAAAAAAAACGAAAAAACGAAAGAAGCAAAGACTAATTTTATTCTATTTATTTCATTTTTTTTTTTAATAAAAAAACAAAAAATTCTTAATTTTAGTTTCCAAAAACTTATTTAAAATATTATAAAGAAACTTATAAGTGATTAGATTTAATTTAAATTATTATTGTATTGATTAATTTTTTAATAAAATATTTATAAGTTTAATATTAATTTAAACTTTTAGAATTTAGATTTGACTTTTAATTCCTTAAAATCTAAACTTTTCATAATTTCTAACTTTTTCATTAGAAGCATAGGGTATGCCCTTTAATAAAGTTTCCCTAAAGTTTTGTTTATAACAAAATACCCACACAGAAACATAACTCTTTTTCTTTGATACAACGCTTTTTAACAGCTGGGTGGCACAGTGGTTGAGTACCGACCTTTCATATGGAAGAGCCCGGGTTCGAATTCTAGTGAAAGTGAAAAAACTTTTCGGGTTTTCGACTCGGCTCAGCTACCATTCGCCATTGGGTTCAAATTAATGGCATAATCAATAATTAATAATTATAAATCTTTAATAAAAAATACTTTAATATAAAAATATAAACAAATGCAAAATATAAACAAATAATTTAATTAAATAATATAACTCGCAGATATAGAATACCATATAAGTAAAATATAAAATATTACAATATAAACAAAAAATAGAATTGTAAATATTGAAAATCTAAGACGTTTCTACATGTTATAAGGCCAAGTACTATCTCATGTTTAAATTGTATATGGAATTTAATAAGACCAATTCTAATAACACGAATATAATATGACCCCCTGTTCCAACATGTACCTATGGTGGAGACAGGCTTATTATCCTAACAGTTGAACAGTTAGCGCTTAAAAAAAAAAAAAAAAAATTAATTGTTATACAATGCTTTTTAAACTATAATTAATTGTTATACAACACTTTTTAAACTATAATTAATTGTTATACAATGCTTTTTAAACTATAATTAATTGTTATACAACTTATTAAATCTCCACAAATAAAAATCAATTCATTTTACTTAATAGAATCCTCAAAATGACTTTAATATCAGAATATCTTAATCCATAATATATATCATAACGGATTTAATTTGATCTTAAAATTTCTAGGACTACCCAATAAAATTTATTACAACTGCATTAACCTTCTGTATAGGATTTGTTATTGCAAATTTTTTATTTTTTACAAATTTTAATAAAAAAAATATCCCTCAGATATAAATTCCATATATATGAGTATGTGTGGTATAATTGTACAATTTTACAATTTTATTGATAGAAATTGTCGCATTCATATCTTGAAATATATTTTTTAAATAATATGTAGAATAAAATTTTTCGCGACACAATATCATTATAGTATGTTAATAATTTTTATTATAACTTAACAGGTTGCTATTTTTTTTTTTTCCGTTGCGTATTAATAAATTTACATTTTGATGTTTTTTTTTTTTTTTTTGGTGTATTTTTTGTCTTATTCATTAAAAAAAAAAATGCTTTTATTTTTATACTTATTTTCCGTAAAAATTTTTTTGTTTTTTTATTAGAGTTCGGCACGGTTCTAACCTTTGAACGACAATATGACAGCAACAGCAACAGCAACAGCAACAACAACAACAACAATAATGAAATGAAATATTAAATAAAAGTTAATCGGTTTTTATTGTAACAATTTTATTATTATTTTAACTAAACGTATACTTGTATATATATAATGTAAAGAGTACACACGTATAGATAACACATAGAATTCGTTACTATAATAAAAAAAAAAAAATCTTATAACGGTATTTAAGTTAATTTCTTTCATAATTTCATTTTATTATATTTAATAATCTTTGAGACAGACAATATTATGACTGAAGTAGGGTAATACTCTAAATAATAATATTTTTATATAATTAAAATTAATTATGCATAAAATACTTAAGGGGTTATTACGATTTAGTTGAAGTATTTCGAATTATATAGTTATTATTTTATTATAATATAACTATACACTAGATTGATTGTGAATTGAATTGATTAATAATGTTGTGTTAGGTCGTAAAGTAATAATTGTCATTTAATAAAATGTCAAATCTTATGTCATAAATAAATAAATGTCAAATGTAAATAAAACGTCATATGCATTCTTCATATTCTTCAAGTGGGAAATGTTTTAAATTTGATATTACAAAAATCGTGTTACATATAGCAGACAAATGTCCTAGAGGACCTAATTAAGCGAATAAGTCTTTTGAATTAAAGTTAGCTTCGGTTGTCTAAGTTTTATACGAATCATTAACAAGATTTTTTTTGAAATATTATAAAAAATTAATTTAAATATACACACACACTTATGAATGTTTTAAATTGACATGTACTGAATAGAGTAACTCCTATTCATTCATTCTTTTTCTCATTAACATAATGTTCAATTATAAATTTCTGTAATATCGTAAGTTGTTGTGTGTTGTTTTTAAATAATTTCATAATTAGTAAAATGTTTTTTTTTAATATTTAATTAGTTTTTGATTGATAAGCTATTAATATTATTCTTTCAATTTAATGCCATTTAACACGCTAAAGTAACGCAATTTATGACGTAAAATAACCGTATAATTAATATTTTAATTTTGAACTTTAAACAGAAATTGGTATATTTAATATTAATATTAAAAAGAGTTAAGTAGTAGCACGCCATCTTTTGAATTTTGTGAGAATAATACAATACTGTGTAAGGAACATTTAACATTAAATGGGTCCTTTATAATTTATGACCATTACGTGTTGGTTAATACGACAACAGGGTTTAAAGTCGTCGGCTTCGTTGTTTTGGATCGAAGCCTTGTGTATTTCAAGGTGCCCAGAACTTTTGATTGTCCTTATACTGTAAAATATTTAAATTTTAAACCCTAAGATTTTTCTTCTGTATAAATTTACGAAATTAAATTTTTGTTTTATCAAATTTTACTTTATTTTTTAATAAAGTACCGTTAAATTTTAAATAAACTTTATGCTTTAAAAAAAGGGTTGAGAATTTTGAAATATATGTACCTACATTATATTATTTTGTATCTGCAAAATAAAAATTTTTATTTCAAAATAATAAAAAGTTGATGAACATTTTTCATTATTTATAAATAAAACCTGACAATAAAAAACAAAAACAAATTACAGTTATTTTGTCCTGGAAAATATTTTAATTGTTGCACGTTTTATTTAATTTTAAAATTTATAATAATCTAATTTAAAGAAAAATTAAACAAAAAAACAAATTTTTTATCTCTGGAATTTATTGTTTGTTGTTGTTATTGCTTCTATTGTTGAAATTTGAATAAAATATATATATATATATATATATATATATTTTTAAATAAAAATTTTATTTAATATTATTTTTAAAACATTAACAACCTTTAAATACTTTTACTTTGATTTATATCATTTATTTTAAAATGATTAAAATCGTAAATATAAAATTTGAATTGAAAATAAATACCATACTAATTTTTAACAAACCTTCAATACTAAAAGAATGTATCTAACTAAATGAGTTTCAATGAACCTGACTGTATTGAGCATCACTCATAATATTTTAATTTAAACTTTTATTGATTATTGAATTATTAAAATTTTAATTATAATAAAGCTTATTATAATCATAATTATTATGATAAGTAAGCACCCATTTTAATTTGTCAATGAAATATCAGATTAAAATCAACCATATAATCTTTATATATAGATATATAAATATTTGATAAATTTATGTAGATATATGTATGTATATTTGTAATATCCAAAAAATGTCTGTACAAAATATTTATAATTAATTTGTCATTTTATCTTATTTTTATTATTCATCAAAAGTTCATCTATATATAAAATTAATTTATTTTTATGACGAATTATTTTGAATTTTTTTTTATATACCTCGCAAAGGGGGTTCATTAGAGAATTAAAATTCTCAATTATAAATATAATTAGAATGTATATGGGGCTTTACACAATTTTTAACTTGTATTTCTTAAAAAGCTTTAAGAAAAATAATCGAGGGAAAAGGCTAAAAAATGTTATACATATTGTAAAAATCCGGATTTTATATTTTTGCCGAATCTTACAAGTTCCGCCTAATTCGAAACTTTCAATGAAGCGGTTTGCCTCTTCTATTTAGCCAAGGAAATTTTTAAAGGAAATTTTTAAAATCACTACAAAAATGGGTCAATACTGTAAATGAGCCTCATTTAGGTAGATACATTAGTTGAGTTTCCTAAAAAATAGTGGTGTTCATTAACTATCAAAATAATTAATTTAGGGTTTTAATCATTTAAACTAACAGTGATTACTGTAGTGATTCAAATGACTCTTTTTATTTGAAATGACACACAACTCGATTTTACCATCCAGATGTTAAATCCCTAAAATATCTTTACATCCCTTGTAGTCATAATCTAAAATAAATTATAAAAGGCAAGTACTCTTTTAAATGTGCCATTTAGACACCAAATTGTTTTTTTTTAGAGATTTTAATTTTTTATTTAAATATTATTATTGTTTTTATTATAAAATATAAAAATTGTTTTTGTTTTTTTTGCCATTTGGTACTTTATTATAAAATTGTATGTTCTGAAATGAATAGAAAGTCTCAAAAAAAAAAAAAAAATAGAGGTAGATCAGAGCCAGAAATATTGAAAATGAACAGTGAAAGTATTATGAGAACAGTTGTTTTAGTTTCAAAATGAAATAAATCTTCAAAAAAATGTATATATATATATACATATATATTATAGATACATTTATAGCTACAAGTATCTATATAAAATATATAGAATTGTATATCCTAGACAACATCAGAAGAGTATATAAAAATTTGATACAAATACCCTTTTAAAATATAATATCTATAGATACAGTACAGAGATACAAATGGTTTTTTTTTTTTTTTTAGATATTATAGATAAATTAGAATATATATATATATATATAAAAATGAACAAAATAAAAAAAAAAATACTTGTATAGGTTATTTTAGAAAATATTTGGATCATTAAAATGAGAATGAAAATAAAGTTAGATTTTTTTTTTTGATTTTTATTTTTTTTTTTCGAACAAAAGCAAAGCAAAGAATTTTGAAATAAAAATATTTTGACATGAAACATAAATTTTTGTTTTGTGTATATTATGTTTATATAAAAAATTATAATTATAAATACAAGTATATGTATAATTATATATATATATTGTAACATAGAAGTTGTATATTGAATAGAATCGAAATTATGTAGTGTTTTTTCTTAAAAACAAAAAATTGCTATTGCAGAATAATCAGATTTATCCGCTAATATGGATTAGATTATATGTATTTATAAGATATTTTTTGTTTTTATGATTCAATTGTAGAATCAAACATTTTGTAAAACAATAGTTTTCTTTTATTGTTTTGTTAAGTAGATAATTTTAAATATAAATGAAATGTTAATCGGTTTTAATATGCTTTTGATTTTTGAACATATAAGATATTGTTTTATATAGTGACGTCATTTTATAATCATGTTTAAAATAATTAATGAAGATCCACTTAAATTGATAGAAATTATTTCCTCTAAACTCAAATATAATTTGTTTTGGTAAAGATAATTATACCAGTTGAAAATAATTAATTAGGTTGAGGTGAATTAATGTCAAAGGAATTAAAGTCAATTGACTTTATTTAAAATTTTTTAGGAATTAGAGTCAATTGATCTTAATATAATTTTAAAATGTTTCGCTTTATCAAGTAAAGCAATCTGCGCAAAGTGTAAAATGACGGCAGGAAAGTAAAAGAATATTCTTTGTTTCGTTGTTATAAATAATACAATCTAATCCATGTTGCGATTTGGTAGTTAGGTTATAGAATAATAGTTCTGCATTATTTGCTCAGCTTTCGTGAACTATTGAATAACCTGATTTTGAGTTCAACTCTAAAATACCTCCTAATTCACAACCTCACATTTACACATATATAACTGTTATGAAAAAGGGGAATGCCTTCTTGATTTTGAGTCTAACTCTAAAATCACGCTTAGGTCAGAATCTCACATATAGACACATATAAATATTCTGGAAAAGAGGAATGTCCTGATTTTGAAAGAAATTCTGAAATCGCTTCTAATTTACAATCCCACATACACACATAAATAAATATTCTGATCGTATTCAAAGTCGAATCGGTTTAATTTCCTAGGGCATTATTTCCGGGCATCACAAAATGCATTTGAAATAAACCAAAAATCATACGATATAAAAACAAGTTTTTTAAAGACATTTAATTAAGCGAAAAATGGATGGCTGAATGATGTCAAATAAATTTAAGCCATTTGACTTTAATTTCTTTGACATTAATTCACGTATTACCATTAATGAGATGTGGCTTAGTCAGTTCTAGCTTTTATTTTAATTATTTAATTTTTACCTTAATATTCGAAATTACTTGTTAAAGATGTTTAATTAATAAAATTCGTCAGATTGGTAGAATTTTTTTCAAGTTATCTTATATTTCAATAACTTGGACCACTTTAAACAATTTATTTTAAAAGGAATGTAGAAATATTCGATCTTTACATAGAAAGATTTGTTTTTCCCCAAATTTAAATATATGAATGCACCAAAACAAATTTTTCAACTTAGAATAATAATAAAATTAATTTATTGCAGTGCAGTGTTTTTTAATTTTTTTTTTTACACCTTGAATTTTTATTTAAATATTCATAAGAACTTTTTTTTTTTTGCACATATAATTTTAGTTTATATCAAAATAAAAGTTTAGAATTGCAATTAAACTTTTTTAAAAACTTAATAAAATATTTATAGCACATGCATATAATGCAATAAAAATTAAAATTTACTCGGTATTAAAAAAGATTTTTATAGAAATTAGTTTTTATTATTCAATTATTAAAAATTAATTTAAATATTTATAAGATATTTCTTAAATAATTTAATTAAAAATTTCAAATTCACTAGTGGTTAGATGATAAAAATTTTTTTTGGTTTTTTTTATATTAAAATTTCCACTATTATAGCTAATTGCTATAAAATTTCTTTGTTACCACATAGTCTTTAAATTTACTTTAAAAAACTAAAAAAAATTAAATTAGATTTTAAAAGAAAATGCCACAGTTTCTGGTTTAATTTTATTTTTGGAATTTTATTACAATATCGTAATTATACACTTATTTATTTACTTACTTAACATAGTTTTGGTGTTATCTTAATTTAAAGATCCATATATTAATTAATTTTGTATATATATGTGTGTGTATATATATTGTATAGTTATACCACTATCAGATATTTGGTATCAGATGGTTTGTGGCCAACCATAGTATAATTAAAAGTACAAAATAATGATATACATTTATATATACATATATTTGGTTTATTATTTTTTATATTATGATTAAGGTCGATTTGTAATTAATTTTAATGATTTATTAAAAATATTAATACAATATTAATAGCCATGTACAGTGATAGTCATTTAAATATAAATATTTTTATTTATTTCTGGTATTTGAGTTTTTTTTAAAAAATTGAACAATTCTGACAAATTTGACAAAAAAGTTTCAAAAATTCTAATAAATGACGTAAATGAAATTTTAAAATCTGCATTTTAACTAGGCGCCCATAGAGGAAATTTACCAGCATACAAATATTCTTAAAAAAAATCTTAAATTTGATATATCCTAAAACTATGCAATCATTTTTATACATTTTGAAATATTTTTAAACGTCAAAAACTTGAATTGTCAAATCTAATTTTAGTACTGTTAAATCATGTTTCAAATCTGTGGCGACCCTTATTGGCATCCTTAAAAGTAAAATTAAGTTAAAACAAAATTAAAAGGAAGTTTTTCAAGAAAATTTCGATTTTCAAATTTAATTATTCAATTTTT
This sequence comes from Dolichopus griseipennis, assembly GCA_963082915.1. Classification (NCBI taxonomy): domain Eukaryota; kingdom Metazoa; phylum Arthropoda; class Insecta; order Diptera; family Dolichopodidae; genus Dolichopus; species Dolichopus griseipennis. The sequence goes on along the minus strand of OY720444.1, from coordinate 1,099,689 downwards.
ATAGGTTTTATTTTTAAATTAAATGTCATTTTTGTTGAAGGCATTTGACATATATGATAAAGCTTTTTTGACATTTGGGGGCCTAGTAACAGCAAATTCGTAGTTTTTTTTTCATTCTCACGTTTTTATTAATTGAATTATTAATTTTTATTGAAGGTATATTTTGTATATTAAAAAATTTGACCAAAATTGTTATATAACTACAAAATTTGTACTACATAGGTATTATTTTATTTAATTAAAACATAATTTGGATAATTTAATTAAGAAATATGATAGATATGTATATAATTGTATAATGTTTGTATATATATGAATATATATATATGAAAACAATTGTATAACAATTAATGTGAAAAATAATGGTATATAATAAGATAATAATTGAATCATTTTAATTAAAATTTAATGTAAATATAATGGAATTTAATTCATTTTCTTTCATCATTTCCCATTATTATTATTATTATTGTTATATATTTCTTCCAAACAAACAATTGATGGTGTTACTTATATTATATTTGTTTTATATAATTATTTTTTAGATATATACTTAGGTATTTATTTATCTAAATTGAAAAATTTAAAATTCATTTATCCCTCTTAAAAATTTGTGTAAAGAGTTTTTGACATTTGAAATTACAAATTTTTCAGAAAATACAAAATAATAATTAAAGCAAAAAAAAGGAAACATTTCATAATTAAAATGTTAAAAACTTCAAAAGTATCTCTCTAGTAGTTATTATTAAAATTCTTGTAAATCGATTTTTGTAAAAGGATGTAAGAAAAATAAAAACAAGAAATTTTTTTCAAGGGAATTCTAAAGTCCTTTTTTTTTTGGTTTTTTTGTTTTTTTTTTGTTTTTTTTTTTTATTGTAACAGTCAAGGGATAATTTTTTAACATAAAAGTGGTGACTCCTTTTAAAAAATAAGATAAAAAATAATAAAAAAAAATAAAAACAAATTTTTTGGTTGTTTTTCGCGTTCCTTTGAATAAATTTTCAAAATTCTTCTTTAGCATTGTTGCTTTATGTTGCTTTATGAGTACTGTTACATTGTACTATTCTCTTCTCTGTACTCTCTACTCTGTGCTCTTTGTTGTATTGTTTGGGTTTTATGATAATTTTTTGTTTGTTTGGAAGAACTTTTCCTCGTTTTTCCTATTTTCTCCATTTTAACAATTTTATTGTTGTTGTTGTTGTAGTTTGTTTTTTTAAAGGAGTAACCTTGTAAATTTGTAAAATTTTATAAAAAAGGATTTCAGTTTTTTTGTTTTTTTTTTTTTAAAGTCATACTTTTACTTATTATAATTTGAATTTTATATTTTTGTATGTTTGCTGCTGTTATTATGACTGAATAACAAAAAATATCTTTCCTTATTCTGTAAATGGTCTTTATAACAAACTTATTTAAGTTTTACTTATTTTTTTTTAAGCAAATTAAAGAGGACATGAAAATATGTTAAAATGAAGAGAAAAGTGAATAATAATAGATGCTAGAAGAGGAAAGGTCTACACAAAAAAAACTTTATTAATTTTGCACTTTAAGGAAGATCTTTATTAAAAGTCCAAAATGGTCACTAAAGGTTGGAAAATCTTTAAGGAAGGTCTTTATTAAAAAGTCCAAAATGGTCACTAAAGGTTGGAAATTTTTTTTTAAAAAAATTCTTATTGGCGTATGTTGCATAATTTAAAAATTTTTTAAATTTTAAGTCTTTAATACCTGTTAATAATTGAAAATTTTTTAGGCTTCAAAAATATTTTAAGATAATTTTCTTTGAAAATTAATAATAAAATATTAATAAAATATTTAATGTTTGTTATTAAATTTGAGAAAAAAAAATAAAAAAAAAAAATTATAAAAATTGAATTACAAATCACATGGTATACAAAGATTAAATATTTACATACCTAAGTATTTGAAATTTTATGTACACTTGTGTATGAAAAAAAAGGATATAAAAGTAAAAGAAACACAACCAAACAAAAAAAAAAAATACGTTTTAATAAATTTAAATTTATTTTACATTTAAAGAATTTTATATACAAAAAATTTGTTTATTTTACAGTAGAAAAAGCAAAAAAAAACATGTTTCTAAATATTTGTTTTTACTGTGATAAATACCGTGTGTTGCACATATATTTACAAAAAATCGATAAGATTAGATTTGTCGAACAGCTTGAAAATACGTAATACTTATTTGTTATCATTTGTTATCACTGAAGTGTTTAACTGGCTTGAAGTTAAGCCATGCCCGGCTTTAAGAGTCGAAGATATTGCCCGGCCTAAAATAAGTTAAGTCATGCCCGGCCTTTAGTAAACCAAGACATTGCCTTAACTTTATTTTGAAAAAATTAGAATCTAAATAATTTAATACATCCTCATAAATTCTAGAATTATTAAATAACTTCCCTTAAGGACACTTTCAAAATTTCCAAATTTCTTAAATGGTACACACTGTATATACATATATTTGAATATATAAATATAATAAACAAACATTTATATAAATTTATTTGTATACTCAAACAAATCATTATAGAATCAGAATTTTTAAAAGATTTTTAAAAAATTATGTTAAAAGCCAGTAAATTTTCGGTATGTTGCGTTACGTTTTGTTGATCCTACCGTTGTTGTTGTTGTTGTTTTTATTTAATGTTTACTGGTTTTGCATAGAAAATTTCTTATGTTGATTTTTTCTTGATGATTTTGCAAAAAAAAAAAAAACAACAAAATGTTTAAATTGAAGAGAATTAAGAGGGTGGTTGTTGTTTATATTCAATGTTCGTATATTTATTTCATTGTTTGTTTGATTGTTTTATTTTTATTCTTACGTTGTTCTCTTTTTTTTTAGTTTTTTTTTGTTATCCTTTTTTTCCATTCTTTTGATTTTTCATTTATTGTGTGTGACTGTGTGTATGTAAACATATATGACGATTAAAAGTTCACCGTATCTATAAGATTCGACAACAATTTAAACTCTTTCAGGATAAAAAAAAAAAAAACAAAAAAAAATGTAAATAAAAATAATAAAAGAATGAGATAGGAAATATTGAATAAAATTCTTTTGTTACTTTTGGTTTTTCTCTCGGTTTTATTTGTTTAAAGTTCATTTTTTTATTTGTTTTCCGGTTTTGTATTTTTTTTTTGCAGGGCTTGAGGGTTAATAAACGGGGTGAAAATTGTTAGTAGCTAAAGTGTAGATTTAAAAAAAAAATAAAACAAAAAAAAAAAACAAAACGCAAAATGAAACCAACTTAAAAAATAGAATTAAAGACAATTTTTACTTTTTTTATTTAAACATTGGTTCTTTTTAAATTGTTTTTACTAATTTCATTCAAAGTTGTCCCCATTGTTTTATATAATTATTTAGGAATGGGGTTTATTATTATTTTATTTTCTGCTTATGATTGCCATTTTACTGACTTTTTTAAAAAGGTTCTCGCTTTCTTTTGTTTATTTTAATACTGAAAATCTACTGAAATAACAATATAATGTTATTTATTTAGGCTGTATAACGAGATTTAACAGATTTTAATCCATAAGTTCATTGTTTATTAAAGTTTTGTTTTTTAAAGACACAAACGTGAAATAAGTTTTTGCCTTACAATAAAAAGGTCCAAAAAAGTTTTTTTTTTTTTTTTTTTTAATTTTTATCATTCTGTTGCACATTAAAACAAAATGAGAGTATATAATGCTTCGATGAATTTTTAAATTAAAACAAAATATTTATATTATATAAGAAAAAATTAATTAATTCATATTAAATATTTATTTATTTATTTAATTGTTTTTTTTTTTTATTTTTTCAGGTGGAAAATTTGTTGCCTTTCTTGATACTAAAAAAACTGTTTGAAATTTCAAAATTGGATTCAAATTGTCGTCATTATCGTACAACACAATCATATTAAAGCCTTCCTGTATACAAAACTCAAATATAACAAAAGTAATCAAAAATAAATAAAAAAAAAATTACCGACATATACAAGTATATATATATATATATATGTTTGTGTACAAATTCTGAAGTCAGCAAATAATAACTACAAATTAACTTAGAACAAATTATCAACAGCAACATTTCATAATCAATTTAAACAAATACTTAATAATAGAAACCACAAAAAGTTTTATTAGTAGTCATTACGACATAAAGACTTTTTGTCATCGATTACACGAATAATTACAAAAGTAATTGCAAAACTAAATAAAGTAAATTATCTATATATATATACATATATAATATTGAATCAGTATTTGTTACCTTTAAAAGTGTGTTAATTAAATAAATTGAGAAGAAGTTAAAATGTTTTTGTAGAAGAAAAATAAATACTTAGAGAAAAGTTTATTTTTTAAAGTGATTTTTAAACTGTGTTTACTTTTATTGTAATTAAAAAAAAATTTTGTCATTTTTTTTAAGCGTTTTAAATAGAAAAGCTTTTAATAGAAAATGTAGTTGTATCTTAAAATGTTATTTTTTTTTTAAATGATTGTGATACACAAAAAGACTTTGAACGCGAATTTTAATTAACTGAAAACTTTTTATTTTTAATATTAAATTTATTTAAATTATGTTGAACGTGTATAAAATACATATATTAATTAAATAATTAAAATACAATTATAAAGGAAAGACTTAATTAAAAGCTTCTTCCATTTATTTTTAATTTTTGTAAAAAAAAAAACATAAACACATTAATTTTACTTACAAAACAAAATTATATTATAAAATTATAAAAAATGCAACATCCGGGCACTTGGTATTTACCATGGGGTGTACCCCTACAAAAAATGTTAGTACCATTTAATCATCCATCAGCTGTTGCCGCATATCCACAACAACAAACAACACCAGGTCAATGTCATCAAATACAAACACAAGCACATAATACGACCGGTATAAATCAACAGACATCACATCAATCACAAGTGCCAGCTGTATCAGCTGCATCATCAGTGGTAAATCATCAACAACATCAACATTATCAGAATGCAGCTGCAGCTGCTGCCTTAGCAACAGCAGCTCAACCACAAGCAACACAAAATTATGCCCAAATACATTCAGTGACAGCAGCCGCACTTCAACATCATACAAATTCAGCAGCAGCTGCCGCTGCATTACATCATCATACACAATTACATCAACAGCATCAGCAAGCACCACCATCAGTAACCGGACATGGACATCCACATCAACATCCACAGACAATACATCCAGCAGCTGCGGCAGCAATGTTTACACCATTATCATTGCGAACATTTATAACAGCACCATCAGCACATAATCATTTAGGTTTAGCGGCCGCAGCAGCAGCAGCTGCACAACAACCATTAACACCTACATCAGCTGCAGTTGCACAAGCAGTTCCTGGACATTATCATCATACACATCAACAGCAACAATCGTTGCATCAACAATCACCACATTTTAATCAACATACATCACCACCACCACCACCGCTACCACAAGGAACTGCAGTTACAAATCAAACACAATCACAATTGGCAGCAATGAATATAAATGTTGGAGTTGCAGTTGCAGCTGCAATGCGTCAATCAAATTCTGGAAATGTTTTGATGCCATTGAAAAAGGTAAGTGATAATAAATTGATTAATTTTTGTTTTTTTTTTTTAAGTGGAAACTTTATCGTCTGGAAATTTTATTTTATTATTTTTTTTTTAACTATATTGTTAGGACACACTTCTGGATCTACTTACATATTCTTTGAATAATTTTGTTTAAGATTAGAAAGAAAATTGAATTTTCATCTTTAAATTTAACGCAAAAGAAAGAAAAAAAAGTAAAAAATAAAAAAAAAAGTAAAAATAGACAATTTCCTAAATGCTTTGTGACATAATCCATTTCAGTATTCGGGGGGTTTTTTTTTTCTACACGTGTACATTTTTTTTAGTGATCGTTACGCTTAATTTATAATGATTTTTCATGTCTTCTGTCTCTGTTTTTCAGTCAAGTTGACAGGTCTAAGAAAAAAAGAAACAAGAAAAAAAAAATCCGTTCCTAAACCAATAAGAAAAATGGGTAAATTTCGAATGATGTTAATGAACTATTAGGAAAATAAATTTTAATTTTCATTTCTTTTTTCGTTTTTTATTCAAGAAAAACGTTTTTTAGTTTGCGTTTTTTTTGTTTTTTTTTTGTATTTAGAACATATTTATAACATTTTCTAATATTACTTTTTTAAGTTTATGGTATTTAATATATTTATGTTGTGACAATGAGACTATTGTTTCAATAGAAAATATATACTTATATCTTTTGTTAAAATAGTTTCAATGATAGAAAGAGATAGATGATATGTTAATATTTTATCTCAGTTCATATGATTTTTCATTTTTTTCCTGAAGTTTTTTTAATTTTAAAAATAGAAATGACATTTATTATAATGTGTATGATTCTGTATACATTCCTACATACATATAATTAAGTGTGTCCCATATTATTGAAAAAAAAAAAAAAAACTAAGTCATACATTCAAGGTAAAGAAAATGAAGAATTTTTAAAATGACAACTAGTAATTTTTTTTAATTTTTTTTTTTTGTAAAATTATTTTTAAAACACTTTAGAGCTGAAATTTATTTTTAATTTAAAATTGTTTGAATTTATTCGTCCAGACATTTTAAAATAATCTTTTGGAAATATTTGGTAAGGGTTCAATTCCCCAAAAAAAAACTGCCATGAAATTTAATGGTATGTCGTTGTCTCTGGTTCTTAATTTAATAACTTTTTAAAGCTCCTCCAAGTATATACACAATACCCTCAAGACTTTTAATATTTAAATAAAGCTTTAGGTTCATAATAAATTTTACTAAATATATTTTAATAACCTATCAACATTGTTCTGAATTCAAAAAACTTAAGTTAAAAATGATTATATAATTTTAATTAAATTCAGAAAAATAAACATTTGTAATGTTGTACGATTCCATCAATCTTTTTTTAAAAAAAAAAAACTCGGGTTAATTTTTGTGGTGGAAAAAATATGAACACAAAATTCTTTGTTTTTCATTGTTTGTATATTGTTTGTAAAGAATTTGACAGGACATTTTTGTCATCAACTAACCAAAAAAAAAAAAAAAAACAAAATAAAAACAAAATAATAAAATAACTCTTTTATGACAAATTATCCCTTTAAGACTCTTCAAAAGATACTAAAGTGAAAACCACTGAATACACTAAACATTATGATAAAAAATTTTTTTTTTAATTTTGTTATGCTTTTCTTTTAGTTGCCTTAATCTTATTTTCCTAATATACAATAACTTCTGTATATGTATAGATATATATGTATATATATTTTTAATAAAACATGTTCTTATCTTCTTATATATAATATATAATAAATTTTCTTTATTATTTCACATGTTTATCACTTTCTTTACGAAAGTATATTAATTTGTCAACGAGATTCTTTCTTCATTCTACCAAAATATTGTCGTAACTCGTACTCTATACTCTTCAATTCTTATGAGTACACTTTGCATTTTTTTTTTGTTTTTTCATTTTTTTTTTATTTGTACAGTTAGTTTTAATACAGACACATTTACAATGTTAAAAAAAAAATCCCGGTGGTTCTTATTTTTCTCTACTTCTTCATTCTTTTTATACCCGTATGATTATATAGTCAAAGGGTATAATAAATTTCCCATTACGTTTGTGACGCAGAGAAGGAGGGGGGATAGATATAGACTTAAGTGTATGGATTGAATCAGAATCGAAAAACAAATCGATTTAGCTATGTATGTCCGTCCGTCTGCACGATAACTCAAAAACTAAAAGAGCTAAAAACTAAGAGATCTTGAAATTTTCGCAAATTCGTTTTTTTGCAATAGCCGTCATCGCTATTTAAATCCAGCCATTTTGGACCACGTGTTCGGGTAGCTTCCATACAACTTCATTTTTTATATGAGTATTACTCTGTACCTATTAAAGCTGGGTTTCTGAAATTTTGCCAAAAGTAACTAATGTTTATAATAATAATGATATAATGTTTATATAACGGTCATATGGGTATCCCAGAGTTGACACAGTCTACTCTACCACACTCTTCCTCGTTTTTTATGGTTTTAACTTAAACTTATTTTATATTAATAAATATATATGTATATAAAATATATATTATGTATATATTATTTTATTTTATTATATTACATATACATGAAAAAAAAAAATGGAAAACAAAAAAAGAAATAAAATAAAAAAAAAAAAATATAATTATTAGAAAATCTAACAACAGGGAATAGAATGAAGACGTATTTTATATGCATATCACGAACATAAGGTGAATGACAGTTAATATTACATTTGCACATTTAACTCCCTCTATCTCTCTTTTATTTTCCACATATATCTACATTTTAACATATTATCATCTCTATTCACATACACATCCATTTACATATTATTTACACAAATACAACTTTGATTTAAAAAGGAGTACAACATCTAACTGTAAAAAAAAATACAAAATATAAAATAACAAAATCAAATAAAAATAAAAAAATAAAAATAAAAAAAATTTACACATACCTAATCTTAAAATATATAGGGTTACATGGTAGATAATATACGAGTGCGTATGAATATGTGTTGATTATCAAGGATATTGCGTAAATTTGTAAAGAAAAAATATGTATAGAGAAAAATAGAGAAAGAAACAGAAGTACGTGTAATAATAATTTATTCCTTAAAATATATATAAATGCATAAAATTATTTTATATAATATGTATACATATATATTCATATATTCTTTATTTTCAATTTTTTTGGTTTGTTGGTGTTTGAATTTTTCTTTTTTTTTTTGAAAAATGGAGGAAATGAGCAATTCAAAGGAAACAGAATTGCCTTAATTTGTAGGAATAATTTATTTTTGAAATAAAATTTGAGATAATTTCTTTAATAGGATTGATTTAATATTTACCGTTACAATTTGATAAATAACTGTGTATTTGAGGTAATTCCATATAGATTAAGAACATTTTATTTCAGAAAGTTAAAACATTTGAGATCGTTTAAGAACCACCCGAATTTTTACACTTTTCTAATTCTTTTGTATTAAATGTAACTGTACAAATAACTGGCCATAATAAAAAATCAATCAATGAAAAGTCGAATTAAATGATGAGTTGAAAGAATTGGATTAAAATAGCTTTTCCAATACCCGTGAGTGAGATTTTTACAGTCATACCATTGCCATATAAAAATGCAGTACCATTCAAAATCGAATTGAACTCATATATTTAGAATTACGAATTCAAAATTTTTTTAATATGTAAATTATGGATTGCCCCCCTTCTCACATGATAAGCAAAAAAATAACTAACAAAATCTAATATAATTTTTTAATCTAAATATGAGTAAGAAAAAAAATTTTTCAATTTGTGATTGTGATATGAATAAAAAAAAAAAAAAACCAGAAGAGAAATAATCAGTTTCTCCTACTGCAATAAATTTTCTGAATTAAAATAAAAAAAAACAAATTAAATATTAAATATTTTTTTTTTTAAGTAGAATGAAAAGAACACAGTCTGTATGCGGTTACTAATTAAATACCCTTAATTACAGAGTTAAAAAAAAAGCAGCGTATTTTTAACTAATTACTTTCTTGATTTTATTTTAATTCATTTTTTATTTACTACAAGTCATTCAATTCAAAACTTTTTTTTTTAATATTTTTTAATATACTTTCTTAATTAAGTACTTCAAATTAAGTATAGAAAGAGTTTATAACAATAAATGAAGCAAAAGAATAAAGCAAAGCAATACCATTTAAAAATATAAAAAATTGAAAATAAAAGTTTTTTATTTTTTTATTACAAAATTTTTTTTTTCTTTTGACATAAAATAAGTTGAAATTTTTTCTATAACTCTATGATTTTTCTTTTTGTTTTTTTTTATTTAGGGAAAACTTTTAATACACCCTTGATATAAAACAATTCGAGCTGTATTAATATTACCTGGATTCTTTTAAATTAAAATTCTGAATAAAAAAAATACAAAATACAAAAAAATAAAAAACATTTTTTTTTTTTTAATTCTTCAAAATTGTTACAAAAAAAAAACATTAAAAAAAAGGGTTTCTATTCACTTTCCCCAACAAATAAAAAAATTTTTATAAATTGTGCTAAAAAATAGCTACAAATTTGGCAACAAAAATATAAAAAATGTAAAAAAAAAAGTAAGCGACCCAAGAAAGTAAAGTACTTGTTGTAACAAAATTTTTTTTTTCTGTTGAATCCCGTTTGTTGAATTTTTTTTTGTGTTTGTTGTTGCTGTTGTAGGGATAATAAAGATAAAGTTTAATGGTTCGTATATATGAAAACATAAGAAAAACAAGTAATGAAAAGAAAAACTAAGGGTTTTTAAAAAAGGACATTTTTTTACAATTGAAGAATGTTGTATGAATAAGTTTTGAGTAAAAAGTGTATTGAAAGGTTATAAGCTTTTATTTGGAACTTTTGTTAGAAAACCCGTTATAATTAAGAAATACTGTAAACACTAGAGCTATAATTAGTTAAATAAAAATGTGGAATGGTATTTAAGTTACAGTAGTTTAAAAATTATGAAATTTTCAGATGTTCTAATTGGAGGGCTTGCTATAAAATTTTCTTAAAAGACTAAGTTATATTTATTTTTAAAATCAATTCCCCCTAAAAGTTTCAAATTCCTAACCCTACCCATTTGAAAAATATGAATATTCCAAAATTACGTTTCGTATTAAGGTTAGTTAAAGTACATATGGTAACTCCATGCATTTGCGTGATATGAGTATTTATAAAGCTTGTTAAAAGCTATCTTTAGGCGTTTCTAGATTTTAAAAATATTTTTAGAATAGAACTTTTGTTATAACAATTTAAATATAGGACTTTTTCCAACTTTGGGATGCTGTAGCTCCGTATCTGGTGGGGCTACAGAAAATGTTCTTCCATGAAATAATTTTTTTTACAATATCTACCTGTGATTAAAATTTCATTTCTGTATTTAAAGATGTAAAAATTTTGTAAGCATTCTGACGGACGGACGGACAGAATGTAACTATTCATTAGCTATTTTTTTTTTCAAAGTTATTTAAAACGTACTAAAAACATAAAAAAAAAACCCATCAACAAATATAAAAAAAAAATAATAATAATAAAAAATTAAGATGAATAAAAAAAAATAATAACAAAGCTAAAATAAAATCAGGTGCGATGAAACGTTTACCCAATTAAGGGTAGTAAAAAATTATATTTCTACTATAATTCAAAAAAAAATAAGAATTCTCTATTTCTCATCTTTAGTTTTTGTTGTCTTGTTGAAAGATACTAAAAAAAAATATAAAAATTTTTTTTTTAAATCGTTAAGAAAACATAAAGTAAATATGAAATCTTAAAAATATATAATTTTTGTTTTATATATTTTAGAGCCTAGTTTAGACTACAAAAAAATAAGATACCAACTGATGTTTTTTCACTGTTATTTTGTTAGATACGCAACATTAAAAAAAAAAATGGTCCTTATACACCTACTAACTATATTAGGTTATCTTATATTATTTATGTCCTTTGCTTTTATTTGGACCCATCCTCAATAAAAAAAAAAACAAAAACATAAAAGTAAAAGATTTGTTTTAGTTGTAAAAGGACATTCAATTTGACGGAAATATGAATTGTTTTGCGTAAAAAAAATATTTAATAGGATTAAAAACATATGTATATATAATAATATAATGTACCTAAATATTGTTTTATTATGTAAAACTATTTCTGTAATAAATTTGAAAAAAAAGGAATGGGGTATCATAAAGATATTTGATGGGTTGGAAATAAATTTACAATAGTTTCGACTATAAATTACAACTTTTATTCTAAAATTAATAAAATAGATTTCAGATCGTCAGCATTTTGTAATGCATTTTGTGATGCAATTGTGCAATGAAAATTCAAATTTATCGACAAAAATGCAAATTATATCTTTTAATTGAAAATCTAAATGTTAAGTGAATGTAAATTGGGATTAGATGATTACCATATTAAGTGATATTGATGTTGAATTAATTATTTAACTACATATATTAATTGCTTACTAATATTGCATCAATGTATTTAAAAGATATATTGGATATTATTAAAATAAAAGATTTATTGATTGATTTGTATATTCATTTAAATATTAGAAAATACTTGAATGATTAATCATATGTATAGTGGAATTTAAAGTCGCTTCCTTAGTCCTTTTTATTATTTATTCGAAAATAATTAAATTAATTTAAAAATTATAATTTTTCGTGTGTGAAATTTTGTCTTAAGTAATCTTGTATATAATAAAACAATATATATATTTTATGAAGGTATATAGTATATATAAGTATATACAATATAACAAAAAAAACCGCATAATTGGTGTTAAATCATATTCCAATTAAAATTAATTAGTTTTATATATATTGTATATATATATTCATTTTAAATAATTCAATTGGATAAATTATACAAGAATTAATTATATAATAGATTTGACTTATTATATCCCATTATATTATTGAAAAGGGATTTTAATATATAAATTAACATAATCATTTAAGAAAATAATTTTCAAAAACATTTTAAGGTCAGTTTAAGTATTTGAATTAATTTCATATTATGGAAATTTTGACTTAAATTTATATATATGTAAAATATAATATGTAAAATTCTTGTGAATTAGAAGGTCATTCAATTATCGTGGTATACAAAGGATTTCCATCCAAAAATACCATGAAAAGTAATTGATTAAAGAAAATTCATTAAATAAATCTGCATTACATAGTTATAGGGAATTTAAAATTATTTGTAATAGATTTAATTTTAAATAGGTGTTAATTTACAAATTTATTTATAGGATGGATGTTAAGGTATTTAGTTTTTTAAATATACCTATGTATGCAAAACAGAAGAATATTTTTCAAATGACAAATTATAAAAATATTCGTGATTTTAAATTATATAAATCTAATATATTGTATATAATTACATATACATACAAACAAAAAACGTATTAACAAATTCTACTGAATAGTTCTTCTAATCTAATTATCAAATATAATTTTTAAGTCCTGGGATGAAATAGCAAATATACTAAAAAAAATAGCCCTTTTTTATGTTAACTTAGTTATTGTTGGGCTAAAAAAATTTTCCAATTTTCTTCATTATTTAATCCTATATAAGAAGAAAATTTCTAAAAATTTTTTCCCTAATAATAATTAAGTATATATACTCTAAATACTAATTCTAAAAACAAATGGACACATACCCTCCCTAATACATAAAAAAATACAAAATTATTATTATGTATATTTATTTTTCATATTTTTTTTTATTACTAGGATCTTTTAAAAAAAAAAAAAAGGCAACAAATTAATTAATTTTATTGTTTCTTTTCTAGGAGTAAAAATCCAAATTAATAAAAAATAAAAAAATACATACTTTAATAAATTCAAAAGTATATTCTTTGTATTATGAATATTTATTTTGTCAAAATATTATTTAAAACACTTACACAAAAAAAAAAACGAAAAATCCTTTCTTTTCAGTTCTTTTGTTTAATATTCCGAAAAAAAAGGACACACACAATATATTATAAGGATACGTAGGATATAACATTTTTTTTTATTATTATTATTAAAAAAAAAAAAACCTAAAAGAATTGTTTATTTTTTTAAGTAAAAGATTGTAAAATAAAAAAAAGGGAAAATTAAAAGAAAAGAAAAGTTTTTTTTTTTTTAGAAATAAACTCTAAAATAAACGTAGAGGAAAATATGTGAAAAGATTTTATGCAAATACAGAGTAGTTACACACACACAAAAAAAACGAAAGAAACTTTTATTATTATTTCTTTTTTTGTTTTAGCTTAAGATAAAGCAAATGTTTAATATAATATATGTAATTTATATACATACTTATTATGTATATACAGTGAAAGCTTTCATAAACGAACACTCACGGTTCTAAAATATTCGTACGCTTATGGGAACTGTCCGGTTAATAGAAAAAAAAATTTCTATAACTTTTCTTAAATTCTTTATTAATTTTTTTAATAACGTTTTTTCAAGGGTAAAATTTTAATGGTAAAACAACATAAAAACTAAATAACAAAAGAAAATAAAAATTACTACAAAAAACTAAACAAAAAATCAATAAATTCAATACAGATTAACATTATTTGGTTAAATTACATGCTACTTCCATTCCAGAGTTTAAGAATTAGTAGTCTTTTGAAAAAATTTGAAAACTTTGACTGCCGTATTTTTTCTTGGTCAATTTTTCAAACATTATTTTTGAAATGTGTTAAGTTTTTTATAAACTGGAATGCTATAAGATCCTCTTTAAATGTTGCAAATTTTTTTAAACTATCAATAGTTTTTAAGACTTCATTGTAGGTTTTAGTTTCCAATTCTTCAAGAACTGGTGAACTTTACCTAAAACGTATGCGTAATAAACCTAATAAACCTAATACGTATTATTTTTAAAAAATGGAAAAAATTTTGATTCTTAAGAGAGCGAGTTTGCATCTGATTACTAACACATACTCTCTTCATTGCTCAGAACGTTTTAAAAAATAAGCAATAAAAAGTACCTCTATGTATTAGGCATACATAATATTATTCAAATCCAATTATGTATGTATTAGATTCTAATATGTAATTCTAAAAATTAGAATGCATACCTATAATTAAATATAATATAATAGTAAATTATAATACAAAATTACATCCAACACCATATTACTCACATTAAATAAAAAAAGCTTGCTCATAAATAACAAGTGTCCGTTTACAGTAGTTTTTTTTTTTAATTTAACGAATGATTTAAGTGTCCGCGTCCGGTTATTAGAGTGTCCGATTAAAAGAATGTGTTTTGTATGAAAAATTTAAAAAAAGAATTGGTCAAAGAATTTTGAAAAAACTGTCCGTCTTAAAGAGATGTCCGTATATAAGAACGTCCGGCTAAGAGAACTTTCACTGTATATACATAGGAGCCCATAAGAAAACGCAAAATATAAAGCAAAATTACGTTAAAAAAAAAAAAATTCGAGACCTGAGGGTGCTCAAAGAATATGAAACTTTTTTCAGAAAAAATGAAAAGAGAGAACGACCGTTAAAAATAAAACCACGATGAAACAATGGTTAGAAAAAAAAATATAAAAAGCATAAAAAAAAAACACAAAAAAATATAAATGACGAAACAAAATGGCGAAATAAAAAAAAAAATCCAGAAAAAAATATAAAAGAATAAATAATATAAATAAAGAGGTTTTAAATTCATATTTAAAGGATCGTTTAATTAAAGGATATACCGCAGTCTTTTTTTCGCGCTTTTGCTCTTTCTCTTTTTCCTTCTCTTTCTCCTTTCTATTTCTTCTGTTTTTTTTTTTGTATTTCATCTCTTTATTATTTACCAGTTCTAGTTTTTCCCTTTCATACAAAAAGAAACATACCAGAAAAAAAAAAAAACAAAAGAAACAAAGTATACAAGAAAAAAGAAAATTAAATCTAAAGATTCTTTTTTTTTTTTTAATTTTTTGTTAATTTTCTAAAATTTCATTTTAATTTGCTCACACTTTACACTTTACAACCACAAGTGAACACCAAATTCAACCTTGTCGATTTTATTAAAAAAAAAAACCAAAACAATTATATAATAAAAAAAAAACTAAGATCTCAGTTGGTGTAATTAAGAAAAAAAATTTCCATTCCTCCTCCACTCTGCTTTTCTTTTACAAAGAAACGCTAGAGGAAAAATAATATATAATTCTAATCAAAAATTAGTTTGTATTTTATTTTATTTTTTTTAATATAAAATTAAATGGATGATAATTATCCATGATACTGTTGATATTTAATATTAATAAAAACCAAAAACAAGAATATCATAATCTTTACCCTTTCAGTATTAAATACCTTAATAATATAAAAAAAAACACAACGTTTGGTATTAACAAGGAACAAGGGTTGTTGAAACATTGTTTTTTTTTTTTATTCATTTTTTGTATCTTCAAATACAAAAAATTTTCAATTTAAAAAGTATAAAAAACCTGTGTAGTAATATTATCATCCAATTTATAAATATTTATTACATTCGTAAAACACTTGTTGTTTTTGTTATTGTATTTTAAATTCAATCCCCTCTCTTTATATGTATATAAATTCAGATATAGTGTTGAAAAAAAATGTGTACTATTTCGGCGTAGTGATAAAAGTCCCAGAGTCAAAAGTTTCCTAAGGATAAAATTAAAATTGGATACGCAATTAATTTTGTCCAATTTTTCAGAGTACTTATGAATTCGTGAGTGGAAAATTTTGAATTAGAAGTTTGTTACATAATATGAGTTTTTGGGAAAAAGGGAATTCCCGGTTTTCATTATAAAATTATTCTAAACTTTATTATTTTTTTTTTTTTAATATAGAATTGCTCTAGTACTGAAAATGCACTTTAAATATTTCGTCTTATAAGAAAGGATTCGGTCTTAAGAATTTTAGATTATAAAGTCAAAACTTCTTGAGGGACTTTTGGCCCACCAAATCTGAATAATAATACCCCGAAGATCTTTAAATTTTTTTTCAAAAACCAAGCCGCCCAGGGAACTTTTGTCACCCAGCCACTATTATCCTAAATTAAAAATTAAAAAAAATATTATAAAAATAAACCTACAAGGAAATTCTTTATTAATTTAAATTTGTTGTATTAAACGTTTTCCTCCACCCACTTTTCTGAACGATTTTATGAAATATTAAAGGGCTTCAGTTGAAAAAATTAAAGGTGATAAAAAACACAAAAATCCAGGAAAAAAAAAATGTTAATTTATATTTTTAAATAAGAACATAAAAGAAAATTGTTATGATTTATAAAATATCTGAAGATACTTAAAATTTAGAGTGGGTATCTTCTTATTCTGTTAAACTTTAAAGTTTTCGCGTTCGTTTTAAGTATTTCATAGTAATTCTTTTTAACTTATTTTATTATTATTATTTTTTTTTTTAATTAAATTTTGTGTTATACTTTTTTTTAACACCAAGTAAAAAAATAAGTTCAAAGTTAAAAAAACAGAAAAACCAAAAATAACAAAAAGTAAGACTAAGGAAGAAATATTTATTATCATTATTAATATACAATAACATGCAAATTAGTTAACAACAACGTGACTATAATTTTAAAATAAATTTTTCGAGCATCATTACTAAAAAAAACTTCTTGTTTTTGAGTTCTGCTTAATCTTTATTGTTGTTTTTAACAATTTTAAATATCTGAAGTATTATTTATATTATTTTATTAATGGTAAAATATATAAGAATGGTTTGAGTCTCAGATTCATTTGAATTCAATTTCAATAAACTTTTCTTGTTGGATACTTATCATTTATCTAGGTACCTTTATATTTAACCTTGAATTATCAATTTTCTTGTTAAAAATTTACAAAAATATTAAAATTTCATAAAAATTACAAAAAAAAAAAAAAAAAAATTTAAAGATAAAAATTACAAAAATACAGAAATTATTAAATATTTGTAACAATATAAAATTGAAGGCCATGTCTAATTTTGTATTTTCTACATACATGTATTATATATATATATATATATATATATATATATATACATATATATATACCTTTTAAACAGACAACCCGAGAAGAACGACGCTCATTCAAAAGCAATTTATTTGAATTTATTGTGAAAAAAATTTTATGCTAAAATTAGAGTCTATAGATACTTTATTTTTTTTTATTTATTTATTTTTATTTTATTTTATTGCAGGTAATTAATTCAAAAAAAAATAAGAATAAAATTAATTTACCTTAACGAAAAATGATTTTGTTTTTGTTTATTTTTTTCTAAATTAAATCTATCTTGTAAAAATGTATCTATGTATCTATAGATATTTTTCAATTTATTCCATAAGTATTTTATAAAATTAATTCTTAAATATTTTAAAATTTATTCTAAATATTATTTAATTGTATTTTATATTTATTTTTTAAATTTAAATTCTTAAATTAATTTTTTTTTGGAAATATTTATTAAGTAGTTTTATTATTAATATAACAGCCACCCCACTTTTAATGCATTTAAAACTATTAATTGATGTAGTGTGAAAATATATATATATATATATATATTATTAAAATATTATATAATCAAAGTTTGAATTTTTAATTTTTAATTTTTTTTGAACAATAGAAAATTTAATTTCCGATTATGCGGGAGGTATAATTATAAAATAAGGCAGGGTTTAACAGTTATTGGAATGGAATATAAAAAAAATGATTGGTTAATATATTCAAAGATCACTCTATGTATAGGTACTGATACTCTATTATAAAATTCTTATTGTTAAAGAACTGTCAGTCTTCCGCCAACAAAATTTATTCAAACTATGATTTACTTATACCTAAACGATTTATCAGATTAATTCTATTGTGTTTTTTTTTTTTTTTTTTTTAAATATTTTAATGTATCTTAAGTTTTTTTTTGTAATTATAATTAATGCGTGGTTCATTAACAGGGCTAACATTTATAAATATTTTTTTAATTTTTAACACTATGTTTAGAATGTATATAGTAAATGTATCTTACGAATGATTCCTAATTTGATTTTAATTTTTTATATACTCGCATGATGACCTTCTAAATTATTTTAAGAAAAATTTATTACTTAAGTAACTATACTCAAAAATTAATTAATAATTAATTTTTTAGAATTTATTTTAATTTTTTTTTTCTATGAATATTTAATAAACTGTGAGATGCTCTTGAATTGTAAAAAAAAAATGAAATGAAATGAAAAGAAAACAAATTAAACTCATCAGTCAAAATAAAATGCTATGTGAATGATTTAATTAAAACTTATTGTAAATTAAAATCTATTATTTTAAATCTGCGTGAATTTCAATTAACAATTCACGGTGTTTGATTGCGCAATTTTTTTTTTCAAGTTTGATTATTGAATTTATCTCTGTTGAATCTTTCAGTATACGTATATATATTGTTTATATGAATATATATATATACTTTTGAGAAATTGCAAAATAATTAATAACCATTATAATAATGACATTATAAAATTAAATTTTATTTACAAACATTTTATAATTATACATTATTATATACCTATCGTGTTATCGATAATGAATTAATCATGGACACAAATCGTCTTTAGTCATCTTATCATTAAAGATGACTAGAGACGATTTGTGTCCATGATAAAATTTAAAAATAAAAAAGTTTAGAAAGATAATCAAAAAAAAACTTTTTATAATTTATTACTAATCATAACTGTCAAGGAAAATATTTTAATTTTATTTTATTATATTCTCGTTTTACATGCATTTTTATGAAAAAAAAACAAATAAAGAAAAAACCAAAGGTTTTCAATAAAGCACATTTTCAAAATTGAACAATGTTTCAAAATAAGTCTTTTGGTGAAGAGTATACCGTTATACCTATAGAAAAAAAGTTTTTAATATGTTTTTAAGAATTTTAGTTAGAAATTTATTATATAACAGAAATGGCTAAAAATCAAAGTCGTATGGCAACTCTATACATTTTATGTACTAAGCTTTCAAACTGGTATCTTTTATCGTTTTTAGATTGAAAATGCTCTTTATTGAACTTTTGCTATAATACTTTCAACATAGGTCTTTCCGGTTTTTTCGGGACTTTAGCTATGTAAGGGGTGGGGCTAAAGGAAAGGGTTTATCCACTAAATTAACTTTATAGAAAACCTATATCTATAGCAGTTAAAATTTCTTTATTTTAAAAGGTGTAAAAGTTTTATAAATCCACACCAAATAGACAGACAGAGCCAAACTACATGTAGGCACATTTCTTTTTAAAATTTTTTTTAAAATGTGCTAAACAATTATTTTTTAACACAATTCTATTGAGAAGATAGAAAAAAAAAAATCTTAAGTTATAATAACACAACTCGCAATTAATATTAATAATAATTTTAAATTATGTTTTATTAATGTTATTTATTGGCAATTGGTGTCACTGCTGCAGCGAAATGCACTTAAAATGTCATTTAAAATAACAACAAAAACAAGAAATAAAACATTAAAAAAAAAAAACTATGAAAAATTATTGATTTATTGAATTGTATGATAATATTAAGGGTTTAACACTTAACACCACACAATTCAATAAGTTAAATAAGATATTTTTTGTGATTTTTTTGTTTTTTTATGTTTATGTTTTTTTTTTTTGATAATGAATGATTTTTCAAATTGTAATTTTACATTTAAATACAAGTGCTAAGTAAAACTTTTATTGAGTCATTAAGTGCATAATAAAAAAAAAAAAACAAACCATAGTATAATAAATTATTTTGTATTTAATATGTGGTAATAATAACAAAGTGGGGTTAAAAGGTTGAATTAGCAGAAAAAGAGTTATTATTAATGATTTGAAAAAAAAAAATATATATATATATATTGGTTTCAATTATATGACGTAAATAAATTAAATCTAAGGTTTTTGTATTTAACAGATGTTAAAAATTTATCTTCAAAGATTTGATTAACCATATCAGACTCATAAAAAACAAAACTGTTTAGATACAGTATATTTTTGTATATATTTCATAATCTCATATAATATTAAAATTAATAGTTAATAGTTCAAGTAATATAACGGTTAAATAAAATATAATGATTCATAAAACTAAGTGTAATAAATTAATAATAAACGATTATATATATGTATATATGAATGCCCTATGCTCCTTTTAATACATATATAGTAAAAAGAAGGAAGTGACATGGCATTCATTTATATGAATAACGGTTAAATCTTTTATTTTTATTATTACGTTTTTATTATTAAACCGCAAATGGTTTTATAATAAGTGAATTGCATTTTTCAAAATAAAACAAAAAAAAAATGAGAAAGAAAGAGACAACAATAATTATCTATTCTTTTTTTTAGTACATTTTCAAAAAATTTTTTAAAAATGTACCTATATAGTTTCACTCTGTCCGTCCGTCCGTCCGTCCCTTTTTACGTACGATTGACAAAAAAATATCAGCAACGGGTAGGTATTTCAATAAAAATAATTTAATGTTAAAACTTTTTTCTATTACCCCTCCCGTTACGGAGCTACAACCCCTCAAAGTCGGAAAAAGCCCTATATTTAAATGTTATAACAAGAGTTCTATAAGGTATATTTTCAACCTGAAAACGGTAAAAGACAGCTGCTTTTATAAGCTTTACGAACTTTTAAAAGCCAAATGTATAGGGTTACCATTCGGTATTAAAATTTACCGTTATCTAATACTAAGTTTTGCAAAATTTTTGGCTCCTCATAACTTCTGAGCGGCTCAATCTAGAAACTTGAAATTTTAGGAGAAGTTAGATCCTTAGAAATAAGTAGGAGTCAGTTAAGAATTTCTTTTTGTTACACCCCATGTTTAGGAACTGTAAGGGGTCCAAAACCTTAAATTTTGCTATAAATTTAGCTTTTAAAATTAGCTTACAAAATTGAAAGCTCCAAAACGAAAGTTTCAACTATAATAGGAGTCAGTTAAGAATTTCTTTTTGTTACACCCCATGTTTAGGAACTGTAAGGGGTCCAAAACCTTAAATTTTGCTATAAATTTAGCTTTTAAAATTAGCTTACAAAATTGAAAGCTCCAAAACGAAAGTTTCAACTAGTGTTAAAGGTTTTTCTTAATTTTAACTTTGTCCGTCTGTCTGTCTGTCCGTATGTTTACACAAAGTTTTACACCGTTTGAAATAGAGAGAAGAAATTTTAACTACGAGTAGGTATTGCAAAAAATTGCCCTTTTAAGAGCTGAAAGGGGTCCAAAATTGAAATTTGGCTTTTTTTAAGCACCTATAACTTGAATACCTGTCCAAATTTTTTTCTATTAATATACAAAATTTAAAGGTTCAACATTATATTTTAACATATGTTAAGTGTTTTTGTTAAATTCAAAAGCGGTTCTTTAAATTGAAGAAAGTGTCTCTTAGTTTTAACCATTTTTGCTTAAATAGTAAAATTCTAAGTAAAATTCCAATTTTTTGTGGAGTTCACAATTTAGTTACTAGAACCTAAAAAAGTTGTGGGAAGGGGAGTAGTGAGGATTAGATCCTTGAATAATTGGGCAACCTTCCCCATAGAGGGGCTATTAGGACTCAAAATATAAAAAAATTACGGTTTTTATAAGTAAGTAGTAACTTAGTCATCAACGTATAGATCTCTTAAATTAAACGTTAATATTGAAGCTTCAACATCATATTCCGATAAAATACTCAGTATGAAACACTATATTATTTTGAAAATGTGCTTTTTTAAAAACCCGTGGTTTTTTTCATCACTTGTTTTATTATTATTTCCTGATTTAATGAAAAAAAATTGCACCATATATAAACATACATATATTTAAAAATAATATATAAAGACAATTTGAAAAGAAAATAGAAAAATCCCATTACGTACTCTTATTCCTTATTTTTTTTTTTTTTTTTTTTTTAAGAAAATAAAAGGGTTATATAAAACAGTTATAAAAATAAAAGCTTAAGTTCTTTATCACGTGACATCGATTTATTCTAGTTTTTATTTTTTATTTTTATAAATTGTAAAACTCTGTTTATTTATTTTTTGCATTTTCTATCAGTAAAGTAATCCGTGTTACCTGTTTATAGTGAATTTGTGACTCCATTCATATTAAATTTATGTTGTTTGTGTTGTTTGTGTTGTTGGTTTACAAAACTCATCATAATATAAATGGGATGCAATAGAAATTTTTATAACCAAGGTAATTTTCAAACATTTATAATCATTAAATTTAGTTTTTATAAGTATATAAAAAGGTAAAATGAATACGAGGTAGAATTTAAAAATACTCTTATATATATATAATCTTGTTAAATTTTACTTTATGATATTCTCTAGTGTAAAATACATGGTAAATATTCAAAAATTTGAAAAAAAAAATATTTATCTTTCAGATACAATTCCTTTGGTAGATACACTAAATTGTAATGAATAAACATTTAAACTTAAAAGAATTTTTTTTTAAGAGTTTAGAGAATAAATTTTTACTTATAACTTCATCATATACACAACAAATTATTATTGCTTCACCCCCATATGCGTTCTACATTTTTTGGTCTTTATTTTGATATTTTCGTTTTTTTTAAATTCTTATTGTTGATGCATTTTTTGTGTCAGATACCATAACTGTATTATTCATCAGGATTATGTAGTGATTACTGTATACAGAGTTAAGAAAGGATAGTTTAGTTACAATGAAATGGAATGTATATATAGAACGTGAAATATATATATTTATGTACTTACTATTGTATAATAAAAAAAAAAAGGAATGGTATAGGAAAAACTAAACCAAGTTATAAAAGTAATAAGTAGTAAACAGTAAGTATAGTAGAAGTTAAAAGAAAATTTACAAAAAAAAAATTCTTTTACTTTTTTTATTCAACTTATTTGGAGAGTTTGATATCTTTTTTAAATTCACTAGTTCTTTTATTTTATATATATATATATGTACAATGTACATATACATTGTAGTATATGGGTTCAACAAAAAAAAAAAAAAAAATTGACTTCGAAAAGGAAAATACAAAAAAAAAAAAAAAACGAGTAAGAAAAGTCCCAGTTTATTTTAAATTTTCATCTTCTTGAAGCTTTTGAAATGAATACATTTAAGTTTATTTCGTAACTTAAAACAAAATATGTTTACTTTTTTACGGATAATATCAGTTATTTTTTTTTTTTTTTTCTTATATAATATTATTTCTATAACATTACGGTAATTCCAAGGATATTTAAGTACATATACATATCATATAACATATATGGCGATATATATACATATAATTATATAATGTTGTATATGATAAAGGAAGTCTTTTTTTTTTTTTATTTGTTTGTTTGTAAAGAAAATTGTTTAGTTTATGTTTGAAAATATAAAAAAAAAAAAACAACAAACAAACATACCAACATAGTTGTTAAAATGTATATAGCTGGTGATGGATGGATGCATCTATTGAATAGATTGTTAGTAGTGGTAAATAAATGGAATTTTCTTTGAAAACTTAGTTTTGTGTTTTGTGTTTTGTGTTTTTTTTTTTTTTTTTGTAAATATTTTGTAGCTTCAGTTCAATTCTAAACGTCGGTTTTTTATCTGTGTATATATAGTGTTTCTTAATAAAAGGAAGAGAAATATATATAAGATGAACAAATATAAATAAAAACGAGGAAGAGTGTGGGAGAGTAGACTGTGTCAACTCTGGGATACCCGTATGACCGTAATATAAACATTATATCATCCGGTTAATTACTTTTGGTTAAATTTTCAACATACAGCTTTTTTAAGTGTAGTGGAAAACTCATATAAGAGAAGGAGTTGTATGGCAGCTACTCAAACCCTCTGCAGTAGACCAACCAAATTTTGCTGTAACTTTGGCCATTACACTAAACTATTTTTGGCAAAATTTCAAACACCCAGATTCATTAGGTGGAGAGTAATGCTCATATAAAAAGAGGAGTTGTATGGCAGCTATTCGAACCCTCTACAGTAAACCAACCAAATTTTGCAGAAACTTTGGCTATTATACTAAACTATTTTTAGGAAAAATTCAGACACCCAGATTCATTAGGTGGAGAGTAATGCTCATATAAAATAAGAAGTTGTATGACAGCTACTCGTACCCACTGCAGTAGACCAACAAAATTTTGCAGAAACTTTGGCCATAAAACTAAACTATTTTTGGTAAAATTTCAGACACGCAGCTGTAATAGGTACAAAGTAATACTCATATAAAAAAAGAAGGCAAACGTAATGGCAAATTTATTATACCCTTTGACTATATAGTCATACGGGTATAAAAACTTCCCAACCACCATATTAGAATATATTAGAAGAGGGCGCAAAAAAATAAATAGGGACATAATGTATTCCTATAAAAAAAATAGGAATTAAACTAAGTCAAAGCGGGGGAAGTTGTAAAAGTTCAGATAAAATGAGAAAAAATAAATATATTAAATCCTAAATATATGCTATAGAAAATATAAAAACTTTGATGAAAAGAATAAAATAAGGTAATAAGGGAAATAAGGTTTTGGTTGTTTTTTTTTTCCTATATTTATTTGTAGGTTAACGTCATCATTTTTTAACACAACAATTACAACATCAACACATAATATTTGAATATCTATGCATGGGATATCAGATGATGAATAAAATGGGAGAAAAATGAAAGTTATATATAGAAATTATTCATCCAACATACATTTTCCTTTTTTTTTTTTTCAATATTATTCAGGAATTTTCAGTATATATATTCACAGGATAAAAATTATTTAATGTTAAATATATATGGAAAAAAAAAACATGAACTGAATTAAGAATAAAAAGTTATTTAAAGTAATTTAGGTAAAAAATGTTTTATATAATGAAAACTTATATTATGCAATAAATTTAATAAATATTATTTTAAATGTTGATTTTATAGAACGTTTAATACTCGTAGATAAATGGACGGCAGAATATCATATAGTAAAGTTAGATAAAAGTAATAAAAGCCTTTTATAATAAATAATTATACCGTTACTATTAAAGGACTTAAAACACAGACTATATATATATATTTTGTAAATAAAGTGTATCTTTTAATATTCATATAAAGAAAAATGAAGACCCTATAATTTTTTAAAAAATTTTCTTAAATCAGATGATATAAAAGAGTTACAAAACTAATATTCATTAAAGTATAATATTATAAGCTTTCATATAAAATCGCATTTATTTTAAAAAGGGGATTTTCCCCTTCCATGAACTTTTTCAACAATTAACCATTAAATTTAAATATGAATACATCATTCTAATTAGTTATAATTTACAAGAACAAAAAAAAAAAAGGGTTTTTGTACAAATTATAATTTAATGAAGTTGAAATGTTGTTTGGTTGATATCCAGGAAATTAAAATTTTTTCTTAATTATATTTAATTTATTTAAATAAATTTTAACAGTTTTACGCGCCTAAAAATTTAAACGGCCATGAAGATAAAATTAACAAATTAAAATTTAAATGCGACCTTTAAAATATATATTGTCTTTAAAATGCCTGGTAATAAATTAATTTTTAATAAAAATATAATATTTTTACCTTTTTCGCGCATTAAATTCCATTTTAAAATGACTGTATAGTAAGTAATAAAAGCTAATAAATTTTTTTTAAACATGACTTTTACTTTCTTAAACACTGATAAGTACGTCTTGATTTTAATGGGTTTTAATTAAAAAACAAAATAAAAACAAAAATATTGTTAGTTGTTGTTGTTTATTATAATTGTTAATTTGTTTCTTGTTAAAATAAAACATCAAATAATTAATGGTGTAAAATATCTCAGCATGTACGACCTTTAACTATCAATTTTTCTGAAATATATATGGTCATAATATGAACGCATAATGATCATGATATGAATATTGATTTTTATTTGTATATGCTGTATAAATGAAGATATTTATTGTTTTTTATGTATAGTGAATTCTACTGAAAATGAGGTGACCAGCATGTTTATTATAAATTAGTTCTAAATTTGAATTTAAAAGTTGATACTTTTATGGAAATTGATGATTTTTTAATTGCCATTTAAAAGTCAAAATTGTTATTAATAAAGTATGTTCTTTGTCTATTTCAAACATTGTTATCATATATAAACTGAAATAAAATTCAACTTCCGTTCAGCTTTGTTTATAAGTGACTTTGATCGATTTGAATACTAGCAGATTGAAATGATTGTATTTGTCACATAAGTAAATAAATTCGTATCTTAAAAATTGTTATATTTAATAAAATTTTGTATATTATGGATAAATACAAGTAGTTTTAGAATTATTAATAAATATTTGTCCCCACAAACTTATAATCAAGTAAATGGTCACTCTAAAATTTTGCAAGTAATATTTTAATTAATTTTTATGGTTTTTTTTTTTTATCTATTCTACATATGGCGAATTTTCTTTAAAATTTTTGAAAAAATCAATAAATTTTTAATTCTATTAGAATTTAATATAAAATCAATATTAATTAAAATAATAAATAAGTTTAAATGTTAATAAACAATTAATGTTTGTAATTTTATGGTGGATTATTTATTACAATTAAATTAATAATAAAATTAAATATAAAGAGTGATAATAGTAAATATGCAATAGAAGATTATTAGAATTTCTATTAATTTGTTAATAATATGTAATATTCTCGTATTGAATAACTGGCCGAAAAAGTTTATGAGGCTGTTTCACTAAAGCGTAGTCTGTTTTATTTCCCTTTTATATGTATGTTTAATCTGCGTCAAAGGATTTAAATGTGTGCTATAGCGGGTGATTTACATGATTAACAGATTCCAAGAATTTTAAGTATAGGTAATTCTAAAGTTGTGCAAGATTTAAGGACATAAATTTAGTTAAAAAAGTTACGATTTGACTTAATTAAAAATCTTCAAGAGATTTAAAAATTAAATAAACATTTTTAATATTCTAATCAATTAGTTGATGAACTAATCATGTCACAAAAACAAGAAAATAGAAAACCTTAGAAACCCAAGAATAACAAAAAAATTAAAAATAAAATAAAGAGAAATAAGTAACCATAAAAACAATTATAAATCATGGCTGACAGGAAATTAATTCTGTCATAGTTTGTGTCTTCTTTATTTATTTATAATGCAATATTTAATCTTCTTAATTTGTTTCAAAAAATTTCTTTTTATTTTGTATTTTGTATTTTTCCATTTCCTTATGTTTTAGTTAATTGCTAAGTCCATTCTGTTTAATTAACCTAGTAATTCAATTTAATTTAAGTTTTGGAAACTTTTTTAATAATAATTTTTTCAAGTGTTCTTCATCTTCTATTTAACATCATAAACCATCATCTCCATCATAATCATCAACATTATCAATTATTATCATTAATGTTATCATCAAACATTAACATATTAGAGAGATGATGAAGAAAAGTAAGAAAATATATAAAACTTTTCTTGTTTATTTAAATCTGAAGCGTTTGTTTGATTTTTCTTTCTGTTTATATATATATATATATATTATGTATATATATTAGCACTTGACTATATCAAAAAGTTTGTTAGTTATAAGTAGTCAACATTATCATCATTGTCATCAACATCAGCATATTAAAGCATCAAGGTAAGAGAACATCAAAATATCTATAATTATATTAGGTCTTTTTTTTCACTTCTTTCTTTTCTAATATTTTTCATAAGATGATGAAAAACTTTCGTTTTCTTTTGAAACTATCATTTTAAATGGTATTGTCCTAATGTATTGTACGTCAGTTCGTCATTTTGATCTTTGAATTATGATTTACTCACTTATATTATAGATTTTTAGGGGCCGAACACTTAAGTGGCGCAAACAGAAGCCTAATATCAATTTAAGTGTAATATAAAGTATTTCAATTTATTTTACAAGTTTTATCAGAATCAAAATATTCATTAACATGAATTGATAATACATACTACTCAAAATACAAATACAATTCCTCTACAAATTCTTTTGATTTATTAGACCTACTCAATAAATAAACTCAAATTGCTCCCAAAATAATCAAAAAAGATTAATATTCCAAATTAGCAACTAAATGTACGATTTAACAACAAAACATTCTTCAAACCATAATAAAAAAAAGTTGGAAAAACAAATTCAAAATTCAAATAAACCACTCTTCTAGTTATTAAGCACCGTTTTGTGACTTAAAATAGAAAGAAAGAAAGAAAAAAAAGAAAAACAACAACAACAAAAAAAAACACGGGAGAAAAAAAAAAAGTCGTGAGTGAATAAAATTTAGGTAGAAAAAAAAGGTAAACAAAAAGGTTTTTATATACAATATTTATTTATTTATATTTTTTGTTTGTTATATATATATATGTTTGTTGTTTGCTCTCTTCATTAGAAAATCATTGAAAAAAAAAAAAATGATACACGAACGAATACAAATTTTCTGAGTATCTTTAAGATTATCTTGTCTTATTAAAAAAAACAAAAAAACCCAAAATAAAATTAAAACAAATTTTCTAAGTAAAAGCGCACACAGGTGAATGAGTTAGTGAGTAAACTTGGGTTAATGTTATGCTACTGTTATTGACGCCACCAACACTATCACCACCATCACAACTGAGCCAATAAATTGATTGAGTAAATGAATTAAAAATGAATGATAGATGATGACGGTGTCCGGGAGAAAATATGGGAAATGACACAACAAGTAAAAATTTTTTTTTGTATTTATTATTAAAAATCTATAGATATTAATTTGGATGTATATATATATTGATATATATATTGATACCTAAAAATATTATCAATATACAAATTTATTTACACTATTTATATTTAATGTAATTTTTAAATTCATTTAATCACTAATACATTTAAAAAAAAAACAAAACTGTATCTATAGATTGTTTTATAAGTATATATTTTATAAAAGATTTACGAGTATAATGTTAGTTAAATATATATGTAAAGAAGTAAGTAGGTTGAATTGCAAATTTTTTTTTTCATAATTTTTATAAATCTTTTACATCAGAGCACAAGATCAGAGAAGATATTTTAATGGTGAAATAGATTTTGGCAATTTTATGTTTTTTTTTTGTGGAAATTGTTTTTTTTTCTGGAAATTATTTAAGATTGGAAGAGAGTTTTTTTTTACAGTTGTTTATAATAATAAATTTAACCTTGTGTAAACTTATTAACTAGAAAATTGGTTTGTTTTTTTTTGTAACTACTATGAGCGTTATGCTAAGAACTTTTCTCACTACTAACAACTTTTTATGGAAAACTTTTTATTTTTTATTGGAAATTTTGGGTGAAAATTAATTTGTGGAAAATTGACTATATTTTATTTAAATAATTTACCAAAAATAAATTGTAATATTGATTTTGGTAAATAATTTGTTAAATCATATTTCAAGTGTGCACTAACAACCATTTAGCATTATTTTTCTCTAATTATTTTTACTTTGACGTATATGAAATACAAGAAAAGTATTGGAATCGGAGAGGAAAGTGATTTTAAGATTATATTTAAAATAGTTTGATCCTTAGAATAATGGGTATGGAAATACTTAGAAGTAGCATTTCAGTTCTTAAAAATTAAAAATGTTAGTAAGTAAGTTAAATACTAATTAATTACCTACTTACCATTATTTAGAATTATTTTAAGGTATGGGCATCTTTTGGTAATTAAAACCTACTAGAATTTCCATCGAATTCTAATAATGGATTTAAAAAACCACTTATTACAAAAAATATTTAATATTAACATCTGCAGATCCTTTGTAAAAAAAACTTAAATTCGAAAATGTCTTTGTTGATATTAATTAGGTATTTTGTTAATTTAACTAAAAGTATAATTTAAAAAAAAAATCGAAGGGGGTTTACTCAAAATTTTTGTTTTGAAAATAATCATGCAGAGTTATGATTTTTTTTTTTTTAAATACATAAAAATTTGATTTTAAAAAATATCAAAATATCACCTGAGTCATTTAAAGATTCCGTGTCTAGTTAATTTCATTACTATTGATATTATATATGAAAATTTTACATAAAATACTCATATACAATATATACATATATTAATTTATATACTTAAGATTAAAAGTCAATAACTTTCCGAAGAAGGTGATACGATACACCTTAGGTTTCATAATCAAAAATAAGCAAAACAAAATTTGTTTCAATAAATAAAAAAAAAAAAAAAAAATAAAAGATATAAAATGAATTTCTAAAGTTTTTTTCCAAAAAAATAAGTGCTATTATATTATTAATTGAGTGAATCTTTAAGTGTTATAAAAGATTTCTAATCAATTCAAATTTTTAAAAATCAAGACAAGATATAAACTTCAAAACAAATTACTGAATATTATTATAATTTTATTTAATTTTTTTTTTTTTTTTGCAATAAGTAAGAAGTATAACGAATTAATTGCAAATGATGATAATGATTTGCACTATTGATCATCATCATCAAACATCTTCAATTGATAGATTTGAATGATTATACCAACCCACGATATTTGTACAATCATATGTTAAATGATGCTTTCTTTTTATTTATATAGGTACATATACTTGTATATGTCTAAAGACAACAAATTTATTAAATTTTTTTTAATATGAATTTTTTAAAAATAATTTTTAATTTAAATATTGATGATCTTTAAGTGCTTTTACTGGGCTTGAAGGTACTTTAAGAGAGTAATTTCCCCTCGTTTCAGTGTACATAAGTTGTTGGATTCAACTTTTACTTTTTTCTTTCGAATATATGTATATTTTATATATATACATTAATACTTTTTTAATATAAAATTTTTGGAGTATATAACGCACAAAAGTTCAATATTATGGGGGCGTATTTAAATTTTTTTCCTAATATGGTTTTTCATAAAAAAAGAAATTTCAATTTTGGTTAATAATACCAATATTTATTTACTATTTATTTCTATACTTTTAAAAACTTATATACAGGGTGTTTCTTAATTTAGTGCACTGCTATATACTCTTAAATTTAAAAGCTCGCTTTTTAAGTTTTGAAAGTCTAAATGATAGAAAAACATAGAAGATTAAAGGAAAACATATTAAGCTTTCGAATACATTTTACAAAATTTTCTTAAGTTTACTAGAACAGAGTTAAGAGTAAAATTATGAAAACTAAAAGAAATATTTAAATTTCATTTAAGCCCTCATATCTTGGAAACTAGGGCAGGCCCAGCTTAGGTTCCATACAAAAAATGTGCCTACTCATAAATACCTATGAAGTGGTATTTAGTAGTGTACTTAATTAGGAAACACCCTGTAGTTACTAATTTGATATATTGTCTAATAAAGGGCAAACCCCGATTTGGTAAAGATTGCTTATAAAAAGTGAAACTCTTATAAAAATAGGTTTTATTTGGTATGTTAAATTAAGGAAATATGTTAATAGTATAATTGAGGGTTTTAAACATTAATGTATCTTTGTTAAAAGCGTTTAAATTTAATTCTAAAATAGTGTAACGCAAAATTTAAAAAAAAAAAGTCACCTTCTAAGAATTTAAAAAAAAAAGAAACAATCAAAAGATCTCAAGTTTATTAATGTATCAAATCAAAAAACAATTTTCCAATCATTAATTATATTAATGTAATCTAATTTAATAACTAATTAATTACCATTATTTATTTTTTTTTACAATTAAAATTTAATTTTTTTTTCAATTGTCTATTTTTGGTAATGATAATGTTTAACACATGAAGCCTACAAGTTTTTTGTTTTTTTTTTGTTTAATTAATGATCGATGATAGGTAGGTAATGATAGACACATTAAAAACATATATTTAATAATTAGAAACGCCATAATTATCGTTTTAATTTGAAATAAGGAAATATTAAATAATATATATATATTCATATAATATATATATATATAATAATTCTTGTCATTTATACCACCAAAACCGTTCTATCAAATATTCAAAAATTTTAGTAATTAGTTGAGAAAAAAAAAAAATTAAATAGATACAAAAGATTCGCGAATATTTCATTTTAATACCCAAATAATAGAATTATAAGCGTTTTAAATAAGTTTTTTTTACAAAAAAAAGTTCTTACAAAAAAAATAATACAAAAATAATGATTTGGTACGAGTACGAGTATCTTTCTGTGTTTAAATATCATTATTATTATTTACAAAACTGACAAAGATATCAAATATCATCATGTCAAAATTGTCGGAAATCATTTGAAATAAAATTATATATATGTATATATATTTCAAGCTTTAATGTTATTTTTTTATAATATTTTATTAATTCACGTAAAATATATAAAAAATAACATTTTGTATACACACTTCTAAATTCTAAATTGCGTTTGCGTATTTTAGCACATTATCAAATGATTTTGTAATAATGTACCCATAAAAGTAGTTTCATTCTGTCCCTCTGTTCGTCTGTATGTTTACAAAAACTTTTTCACCGTTTGATAAATCGGGAAGAAATTTTAACTAAGGGGAGGTATCGTAAAATAAATAATTTTATGGAAGAACTTTTTTCTGTAGTCTGACCCGTTACAGGGCTGTCGCAACTCTCCGTAAAATCGGATAAAGCCCTATATTTAGGCTTTAGCCCTATTTATTTACATAAAGAGTGTTCTGCTAGGTATATACTCACTCTGTAATAAAAGAAAGCTGTTTCAATAGACTTTACAAAAATATATCGCTTAATTGTAAAAACTGCCATACGGTACTAAAATTAACCGTTACGTGAAACTCAGTTCTGAAGCTAGAGACACGACATTTTGAGACAAGTTTAACCCTCAGAAACTAATAGGAGATCAGGAATTGTTTTTAGTAATTTACAAAATTTAAAGCTCTAACATTATATTTTAACATCTGTTAAAAGTTTGTTAAAAATTCTAAGAAAAATTCTAAATTTTAAAGGAAGTCACAATTCAGTTTCTAAAACTTCAAAACTTTGGGCGGGGGGAGGTGAGGTTATATTGCCGAGAATCACCATAAGTTTGCTTAGTAACAATATCAGAACCTTCCCCATTGAAGCGCTATTTGGATTTAAAAATTTAAAATGTGCTTTTTTAAAAACCCTTGATTTTTTTCATCACTTGTTTTGTTTTTTTTTTGTGTTTTTCTAAAAATTGAAAAGAGCGTGAGTATAAACGTGAAGTGATCCATTATATTATATAATTTTTATTTTTTTATATATTAATAGGAACAACGCATCATTGTATACCCATTCATGTCAAAGTTTAAACATTATACCCATCATAAGTCAGAACGAACGTTTGTGTGAATGTTTCAAAATGAAGTAAATATTATAATGACATAAAATGTGCGTTATTGTTCTTCGCATTCAAAATTCAAAATTCACACAAAAAAAGTCTAAAGTATAAGGAAAAGAAATAATATCTTAACTTAACATTTAGATAAAATATTAGCATATGTCTTGAAGCTCATCTCCTCTTCAAAAAAAAAAAAAAAAAAAAACAAAAACAAGAACAAAAACAAATCGAAAAATTAAAAAAAAAAAAAAATTTAAAATGTGTCATTAAAAAAAAAAAATGAAAAATGATATTCAAATGTTGCTTGTTAATATTAAAAAAAAAAAATAAGAATTGAAAGTATGTATATGTATGTAAATTGTATGCTTAAAAAAGTATCTGAAGTTTCTTTTATTATTGTTTAGTTTCATTTCGTTTGTTTTGTTTTGTTTTTTGCTTTTTTTTTGATATTTTCGTGAATATCAAATCAGCGTTTTTAAATACAAATTTTTTTTTAACTTTTTAACATTTTACCGATTAGTTTTTTTTTAATTTTTTTTTTGCTTGAAGAAGCGCTTCTTTCTGATATTTCATAATATTTATCATGTGAATTTTGAGTTGGTCAAGGTTAATTCTATAGTTTTTGCTTTATTTTTTTTTGTTTAAAAGTTAATATTTTTTTGTTTTCTAGATGAACGAACGTTATCTTCACCTACATATATATTAAATAATAAATACCTTTCATAGTTAAGTATTTACATTTATACGTATATTATACATAGGTATATTATTATGTACATGTAACATTCATTAAGTAGCTAGATAATAGAAGTTGATTTTTTTGAAGAGTTTTTTTTTTTTTTGCATTTGATATTGATATCCAAATAAATGTTACGTTCATATTAGACATCAGTTAAATGTATCTATATTTTGTTGTTGGATTTTTTAACACCCGTATGACTATATAGTCAAACGGTATAATAAATTTGTCATTACGTTTGTGACGCAGAGAAGGAGAGGGGGTAGATATAGACTCAATTGTATTGATCGGATCAGAATCGAAAAATAAATCGATTTAGCTATGTATGTGCGTCCGTCCGACCGTCCGTCCGTCATCACGATAACTCAAAAAATAAAGGAGCTAGAAATTTTCACAAATTCATTTTTACGCAAAAAACGGAATCGCTATTTAAATCCAGCCATTTTGGTCCACGGGTTCGAGTAACTGCCATACAACTTCTTATTTTATATGAGCATTACTCTATACCTATGGAAGCTGCGTATCTGAAATTTTTGACAAAAATAGTTTAGTATAATGGCCAAACTTACTGAAAAATTTGGTGGGTCTATGGCAGAGGGTTCGAGTACCTGCCATACAACTCCTTCTTTTATATGAGTTTTACAGTACACCTGATTAAGCTGAATGTTTGAAATTTTTCCTAAAGTAATTAACCGGATGATATAATGTATATGTTACCGTCATGCGGGTATCCCAGAGTTGACACAGTCTACTCTACTACAGTCTTCCTCGTTTTAAATTATTTTTTTTTTTTTATTTTTTAGTTCGAAGAAAGAACGATGAACGTGATTAATTAGTTTCTAGTTAATTTACTATTTTTAGATTAGTTTAAGAAGATTGAAACAAAAAAAAAAAAATTACTATAGTATAAAAGAAGATTAAAAGAATAATAAAAGAACCATCTAACGTCGGATTTTAGATTAGTATAAGAATAATAATAAAAAAAACAATATTAAATAAACATGTTTTCATGCAAATTTAATCGGTTTCATTTTAGCTTTTTGTTTTTGATTTTTAAGTTATAAGTTTGTTGATTTACGGATCAATTCTAATAATAGAATTTAGAATATATATACATATATACACACAGTTGTATACAAAGTAATAATACTGGAAGTAGTTTTCAAATAGATTGGAGCTTTGAGTTTCACTTTTACAGCATTGGAAAACAACTTCACCAATACTAATTTGCTATAATAGTTAATTTATTTGACATTGTATGATTAGAAATTTAAAACCTTCATCAGAATCGCGATTTCTTTTTTTTTTAATCTATTGTAGAATTTGAAGATACATTTCATAACAAGTAATAATAAGTACATAAGAAGTTGTATTAAATTAAGTTAATATTTTTAAGATTATATAAGATTATAAAGTAACTGCTATAATATCTGAACAATGGCGTAGTGGTAAAGACGCCGCTTTTCATGTGGAAGATCTCGGGTTCAAACTCTGGTCAGATCATATCCAATAAAAAAATATCGTAAAATTGTTTAATTATATCGTAATAGTTTATATCGTAATATAAAATAAGATTTAATAAAATTATATAATTAATTATTGCGTAAGATTATAGATGGCGCACAAAGTTAACATTTGTACATTCACATTTCATTACCTTATACAATAGCTACAGCTGAGTAATCAACAGCTTAGTGAATATTATGATTAAAGAAACTGAAGCCTAGTTTAAAATAAGACTTGGTGAACTGCTAATATACATTTGCATACCACTGTATATAGAAAGAAGGATATAAAAAAAAAACTTGAAATAGAATTTAATAGAATATATATATACCTATTTATTAGTTTTTGTTCTATGTTTAAAGATTAACTTTTGCTTTTATTCTTTTATTTACTATTATTATAATCGTTTGTCATTACTGAAAGTTTTAGGAACTTGAATTGCATAACGAATTAAAAACAATTTGTTTCAAGATCCGCATTATTAAAATGAAATTAAAACTATAATGTATGTTATTCTTCTTTATACAATTTTAATAAAAAATTGTCGTGATATGCCAATTAAACTTTTCAATTAATATATTCATATATTTATTAAATTCCAACTTATAATATATCTATATATACAAATTATTTATTTATAGTAGCACTTTAAAAAAATATAATATGATTCATATTAGTTAGTATTATTATTAGTAATATCTTTAATTGCAATTTTATTTATAGATATGTACTTACAACATTATACCATTGTATATACATGCAAGATTATCTAAAATTCATTAAAATTCATAAAATGTACATTTTGTTAGTGTACATATCAAATAATTGACTCAAAAATTTTCAAATTAACTTTTTATTATTATAAAATTTCAAAAGTCTGAACCACTCAAAATGATTCAATCCACTTCTATTTAACAAAACCAATTATTTTATTGCAGTAAAAAAAGTTCCGATTCCAATAATTCTATTTTCAATTCAAACTCTTGAGTCTAATTTTGTCTCTATGAAACGTTTTTTTTTCTAAATTTCAATGATTAAAATAATCATTTTCCTTTTTAGCACATTTTCAAAAATTTTTGTAAAAATGTGCCTATATAGTTTCAATCTGTCCGTCCGTCCGTCTGTCTGTCCGTCTGTTTGTCCGTATGTTTACAAAAACTTTTACACCGTTTGAAATAGAGTTATCCACGGGTAGATATTGCGAAAAAAATAATTTCGTAGAAGAATTTTTTTCTGTAGCCCTACCCGTTACGGAGCTACAGACCCCAAAAGTTGGAAAAAGCCCTATTTTTAAATTGTTATAACAAGAGTTCTGTTGGGTATATTTTCAATCCGAAAACGGAAAAAGATTACTGGTTTTATAAGCTTTATAAATAATTAAGAGCAAATGTTTAGGGTTGCCATACGGTACTAAAATTTATAATTATGCAAAACTCAATTTTTGAAAATTTTTTGGCCACACATATCTTCTAAATGGTACAAGCTAGAATCGGTTAACAAAATTTTTTATCACGTCCCCTGTTTAGGAGCTATAAGGGCTCGAAAATTGAAATTTTGCTATTTCTAAACACCTGTAACTTGAAAACCTGTTCAAATTTTTGTTTACAAATTTACAAAATTTACAGCTGCAGCATTATATTTCAACATATGTTAAAGGTTTTTCTTAAATTTGAAAGGGTTTCTTTATATGGAAGAAATTGTCTCTTAGTTTTAACTATTTTTGCTTAGATAATAAAATTTTAGGTAAAATTCCAAATTTTGGTGGAGTTCAAAATTGGTTTCCCCGAAAAAAATTGAAGGGTGAGGACAGGAGGGGGGTGGGCAAATCCATCATAAGTTTACTAAGCAAAAATTTGGGAACCTTCCCCATTGAAGGGCTACAATGTCTTAAAAATTAAAACTTTTATGTTTATATAAAACAGTAACTTATTCACCAGTATAAGTTTTTTCCAAAATTAAACGTTATCATTGAAGCTGCAACATTATTTTTCGCACTTATGAACAGGTTTCCTTGAGTGCATTGGGGTTATATTCTAAGTATTTCTCTATAATTAATAAATTAATGAAATAATTAAATTAATATTAGCATTTATTTTTATATATATTTTTATAAAAATAAATGATGAAATATTCAGTAAGAAACCGTATATAATTTTGAAAATAACCCCTTGGTTTTTTTCCTTACTTGTTTTTTTGTGCAAGTACAAGAATACCACAAAAATGGGAGAGAAAGGCAAAAAAAAACAACTTGACACAAGGTTTTTTTTTTTATTATTTTTTTAGTAAAGACACAATCCACAATTTTCAAAATCACGCTAATTGAACTAAAGCTGGCACAAAACTCAAGATAAAAAAATAATAAGAATAAAAATACAAAAAAAAAAAAAACAATTTTTATCTTGTAAATCACGTAACATAAAAAAGTGAAGTAAAAAAAAAACAAAATTAAAAAAACCAGTGTTACATCCTTAACGAAGTAAGAACACACAAAAACAGTATAAAATAAAATTCAAATTATAAAAAAAAAAAAGAATAAAATAATAAAAAAGAAAAAAAACATTTTGGAAAATTTATTTTTAAAACCTTGTTGCTTGCCATTCACGACACTAACAATAAAAAAAAAACAATAAAAACACAAAAGATAGAAGAAAAAAACGCAACAGATATTACAAGTGGGATTGAACAATTTTTATATGACTCCTGGCAGCATCCAGCATTAGTATATAATACCAAATAATAATATACATATATATAGTATTAGTAGTAGTGCAATATTACCAGTCATACTCATATAATAAAAATAAAAACAAAAAAAAAATCACAGTTATTTTTTTTTTTTTTTGTTCATTTTCTCAATTTCCAGGATACTTAAATCGCCATATAACCATCAACCCATCAGGATGATGACAGCGTGGCGAACAAAAATAAAAACAAAATAAAATCAAAAAAAAAAAAAAAACACCAAAGATAAAAAATTTAAACTAAGATAAATTTCGTGTTTGTAAAACATGAGCAAATAAAATGGGAGAGAAAAAAAAAAATGAAATGAGGAAAATTCAGGAGAGACAAAAACAAATTAAAAGTTTGAGTTTTAGTTCAATTTTTTATTTTATATATTTTACATTTCTGTTATTATATGTATGAATGATTGTATGTATGGCTTTTTTTCATTTTATAGAACTGTGATTTTGATTTATTTTTCTTTTGGTGTTTGTTTTTGTTTGTTTTTTTACAGTTATTATAACTGTGTTTTTTTTATTTGTATCTAATATGTAATATGTAATAGAGAAAAATTATATTTTATATATGTATGTATGTACATTTTGTGTCCTGTCTTATTGTTATAAAAGTATATATCTTTTTTTGGATTATTGGGAGGGGGTGGTGAGGAGACGAAAGGAGGCATATGGTATTCTCTATAGTTTTTAGTTGTTACAATTTTGTATTCTTCTACAATAATAGTTAGTTGGCAACACTTAACAATTTTTATAATAAAAATATATATAATGAAAAAGCTTGTTGCATTATATTAAACCGTTATATCGTTTTTATACTCGTATGACTATATAGTCCAAGGGTATAATAAATTTGCCATTACGTTTGTGACGCAGAGAAGGAGGGGGGGTAGATATAGACTCAAGTGTATGGATCGGATCAGAATCGAAAAATAAAACGATTTAGCTATGTATGTCCGTCCGTCCGTCCGTCTGTCCGTCTGTCCGTCTGTCCGTCTGTCCGTCCGTCCGTCCGTCCGTCATCACGATAACTCAAAAAGTAAAGGAGCTAGGATTATGAAATATTCACAAATTCGTTTTTATGCAAAAAACGGAATAGAGTTTTAAATTCAGCCATTTTGGTCCACGGGTTCGAGTACCTGCCATACAATTTCTAATTTTATATGAGCATTACTCTATACCTATGGAAGCTGCGTGTCTGAAATTTTGCCAAAAGTAGTTTAGTATAATGGCCAAAGTTACTGCAAAATTTGGTTGGTCTACTGCAGAGCGTTCGAGTAGCTGCCATACAACTCCTTCTTTTATATGAGCTTTACACTACACCTGATGAAGCTGGGTGTCTGAAATTTTGCAAAAAATAGTTTAGTGTAATGGCCAAAGTTACTGCAAAATTTAGTTGGTCTACTGCTGAGGGTTCGAGTAGCTGCCATAAAACTCCTTCTTTTATATGAGGATTACACTACACCAAATGAAGCTGGGTGTCTAAAATTTTCCCAAAAATAGTTTAGTGTAATGGCCAAAGTTACTGCAAAATTTGGTTGGTCTACTGCAAAGGGTTCGAGTAGCTGCCATACAACTCCTTCTTTTATATGAGCATTACTCTACACCTAATAAAGCTGAATGTTTGAAATTTTGCCAAAAGTAATTAACCGGATGATATAATGTATATGTTACGGTCATACGGGTATCCCAGAGTTGACACAGTCTACTCAACCTCACTCTTCCTCGTTTTTTTTGTCATTTTACGAATTTTACTGGCAGGATTTCAAAAAAGAAAAAAAAAAAAAAAAAAAAAGTTTTTAAATATGTTATATAAGTTTCGTATGTTTATATATTTTTTTAATTCGTTTTTTTTTTTATCACATTTATAACAAGTTAATTTTTAAGTCAAATCACATTATTGGACAAAAGTTTTGAACAAAAATAATAAAAAATAAAAAAAAACAAAAACTTGGTATAATAAAAAGTTGCAAATTCATTCAAACAATTTTTTTTATTTTTGTATCAAATAAAGAATGTATATGTATATTTA
Organism: Dolichopus griseipennis; assembly: GCA_963082915.1. Classification (NCBI taxonomy): domain Eukaryota; kingdom Metazoa; phylum Arthropoda; class Insecta; order Diptera; family Dolichopodidae; genus Dolichopus; species Dolichopus griseipennis. Next base: position 1,058,814 of record OY720444.1, on the reverse strand, counting down.
TATATATTTTGGAAAAAAAAGATACAGTTAGAAATATGCAGTTAGAACAGAAATTGTGAGACCATCTTAAACAAATCACTTAAATGTTTTTGAAGAAAAAAATGATTCGCGAGTTTTAAGAAAACGATGCCATGGTTAAATCATACATAAATATTCTTTTATTGAATAGTCTTCAAAAATTGATCTATCAAATATTGAAACCAAACAAAGGTAGATGATCCTGCGCAAAAGGACAAAGTCTGTTCTATTGTTTTTATAATTTTTATCATAAAACAAGTTTTTTTTTTATTTTTTTTTTATTCCTTTTCAACTCCTTTAAGGAGTATAGGAGTTTTAAAAATTTTTATTAAAGTATTATGTAATTTTTGTCCATTATTGGACAAAAATTACATAATACTTTACTTTTGAAAAACCACATAATATTCAACAATTTTATTGTAAGTTAAAATATTTTTAAGATCCTGTTGAAAAAAAACCCTTTTAAAATTGTATGTGTTTTGTTTGGCCAATTCATATTTAAAAAAAAAATTCATATGAATTATAAATACATACATATACAGATACGTAAATATATAAATTTAATATTAGAACCAGAAATCATGCTGGGATAATGATAATAATAGTGTACATGTACATGATAGTTATGTCATTCAAGATGAAAGTTATATTAGATATAGAATATAAAAGAGTTAAAAAAAAAATGAAAAAGTTTTAAATTTCAATTCATGTTATTATTAAAAAGTATATATTATGTATTCTATTCTTGTTCGGTTTTTTTTTTTTTCAAAATTGAAATTGAACTTAATTAACCCTTCCCCATAACCCTTATTTTTTTTTTTGAGATTATTGTGTTATTTTCTAGAATCATAATATTTTAATTTATATGTACTTGATTATGTATTTTGTAGTACGTATACTATGTATTGTATATCTACTATAAGGTATATATAATTTATGTGCAAATATTATAATAATAGTTATATTTTTTTTATTAATATTTATAAAGCAGTATCTAATTATAAATAATGATTATAATTATATATATATAAACAAAAAATAAAAAATAAAAAAAAATAAGAAAAAAATAACTATCGTTGTCATAATGATTATAAATTCATCCTTCAGAAATTAATGATGCATTGAAAATGAGACTTCACTTATAATTTCTTTATTTATTATGTTATATATACTTTATGTTTATATATTTATATACATGAATTAAAAAATTATTATGTTATTAATTATACATAGGTAAACATATATATATATATAAATTAATTATTTATATACAGTAGAGTTTTATTATATTATCCCATAAAAATTAAAGGTTTAATTTAATGAATTAAGAAAAAAATTAAAAAAAAAAATTTGATTACTTATAATTGATTAGTTTATGAAAATTATAATTTTTTTAATGTTATTTTTATGTATTTCTTTAAAACATAATAAATCATTAAAGATATATTTAGAATTCATTTGCATTAGTATATATAATTCTTTTGGATGCAATCACATTGATAATTTTAATTAAAAAGAATATGTTAATTTTATTTTATGAATTTACTGTAATTGTAAATATCCATAAATAATTAATTTATTAATAATGTATATATCTTTAATTAATATATATGTATGTATACCTTTTTATTGTGATTTTCATCTTCTATTTAACATAATTAAAGTTTTTCAATTCAATATTAAAGACATTCAATATTAAATCTTTATCATAAAAACTTTAATATTTTTTAAAGATTTCATTAAATTTTTTTTTTTTCATTGACTTTTAATGTTAAGGTATAAAATATAAAAATAAATACCAAGGTACATTTAATTAATATGTATTGAATTTGATATTGAAATAATAAAACTCTAACCAACCAAATCAAACATATAATAACTACATATCTATATATATAAAAGCGAAAGTTTGTTTATTTGTTTGTTTGTTTGTTTGTATGTAGCGAATAGTCTCCTAAACTGCCCAGCCGATTTTCATGAAAATTTGTATATAGAGGTATTTGGGTACGGAAAGAAATCGTGGCCCAAAAATTTTGCTCTAACAGACCGGCAAATTGGGGCGGGCTGTGGTGCAAGTATTTAAACTTCTTTGTTCTAAAATGAAAACGGTTTGACCGATTGACTTTAAATTTTGTATACGTGATGCTTTTTGAGAATTGAGTTGACACTAGTTTTGGAATTTGTTAACCCATGTCGGGCCGACCGGTGGTCAAAAAAAATTTTGGGTCCAAATTTTATCCGATTTTATGAAATTCAGCTTTGGCTAAAAAGAAAGCCCCAAAGCGCAATACTGCTTTGCCCAAAAAGAAAGTGTAGGTCCGTTAACCCATTTGGGCACAGTGGCTTTTTATATAGATTTTTGCGTTACTTAACTCTAAACTAGAAACGATTTGACCGGGTGACCTCAAATTTTATATGTGTGAAGCAACTTGAAAATGGAGTTGAGTCTGTTAACAGTCGGTCCTACTTTTTTTGGAAGTAAATAACGTCAAATTTTGGAAAGTAGTTTGTACTGCTTTGAATTACAGAAAATTTCAAAAATTACTAGAATAATCCTAGAAAAATCGTTTTAAAAAGCTTGCTTTCATACATTTTAAAATATACATGTGTTAACCGTGTGTAATTTTTGTGTTAACTTTTTGCAGTAACATCAACTTCAATTAAACCTCTATTGAGAGGCGCAGCAACGTGCACCGGGTATTAGCTAGTATGTTATAAAAATATAATAATAATAAAAAACCCCCTTTAATTATTTGGTATTGTCTTCATTATAGACTTATCATCATCTTCATTTCTTTATATACGAATATTCTTTATATCTTGTATAATTTTTATTTTTTTTTATTATTTTTATATATAGGTGAAAGACAGGTGTATGCCATTAATATATTTTGCAATACAATAAATATTGTCGTGTAATAATGTTTATTTTTATTTTTTTTTTAATGATGTCATTCATCATTATTATTATCAACATCATATTATTATTATATGCATACTATAAATATACATAATATTGTATTGTTATATTGTAAATTATGAGTATTAAAGATTTTGAATGAAGGTTAAGTGATCAGTTTAATTGAAAGAAATCATTAGAATTAGAAGAAGAACAAAAAAAAACTTATAATTAAATATACATAGTAATAAAATCTAAATGCAATATTGTATCTTGAATAAATTTGTTTGATAAAAATGATTATTTAGGCGCATAAATAATTATGCAGGTGTGCATTGTTTCAATATGGTCATCATCATAAGTTTATTTTTATAACAATAAGTTAGTTTTTTTTTATATTTTTTATTCAAAAGATGATTATGATAATAGTTTAAATACAATATTTAATGAATTATAAAATATTCCTAAAGATAAATTTCATGTAATAATTAGAAAAATGTCAGAAGATGTGTTTTGTTTTTTTTTTTTATTATTTTAGAGGACATTTTAAATTAAATTTAAATAAAAAAATAACTTTAGATGTACTTAATTTTTTTAATTGATTTTTTAAAAATAAACTTATTTATTGATTTGTAATCATAATTACTTTATTAATCATTTCTAAATTAAAATTAAAATGAAAAAAAATATACAAGAATAGCAATTAAAGTCATTGGGGCTATTATAGTCATATCATAATCAATAATAAAGTGGAATTTTTAAAAATAAATCGTTTTAAAATAATTTTTTAATAAAAATTAAAAGTGATCTCATGTCTCATAAAAAAAAATAAACACTTTCAACACCTGAGATGATTAATTTTTAGATTTCTAAGCAAATATTTTGAATAAATCTTAATTATATTTAGTATATCAATTACAAGTAATCATTTCATATAATTTAATAATATTATTTCTAATTCATATAGATTAGAAATAATTATCTAATGAATAATTATTAGGTTAAAACTGAAAACTGTTTTTAGGAAGGAAGTAGGAATACTCAACTACTACTCAACTCAACCTTTTGATAAGTTATTGTAGTCGAGTTCATTATACATATTTTCCTGTGCATACTTCTCGTTAATTTATCGATTTTCCTTTTAGTCACACTTTATTTTAATAACAAAATCCTTTATTCGATGAACTTTTAAAATACATACTCATATTTAGTATATATGTGAAAAACCAATAATAATTTCAACTTTATGATAAGTTTTCCTCAATTGAAATTTTTTTTTTTGTGTTCAATAACAATATTGCAAAATTTTGCACGTTTTAAATTCAAAATAATATACAATATGTAAATTTTTTTTTTGCAATTATTTTAATAAAAGTTCAAAATGAAATTTTATGTTTTTTTTTTTTATATTGGAATTAATTTTTAAAATTTGCATACATATTATATAAATGTATATTTATAGAATAATATATGTTTTTTTTTTAAATAAATTCATATTATATACAAATAAAATTAATGAAACTTTGATTTTATAATGTTAATAAATATAAATTTAAATAAATATACAGGGTGTCCGGGACTCAAGTACGTGCACTACACTCAGTGATTGGGGCCATTAAAACAAACAAAAAATTGTACTGGAGGGGGGGGTCTATTGTGGACCATTTTCGAGATATGAGGGATTAAAGATTTAAGGAGACTTTTCATAAAAAAATTAATAACTTTCGAACAGCTTACTGTAGAGAGATAAAAAAAAATTCATTTTGTAGAGTAAGTTGTCAGCTTTAATGTATTATATGTACTGTACTAATGATCCCCATATATCCAACAGTTACAAAGATATGAAGGTTCAAAACTATTTAAAATTTCTTATAAAATATTAATGAAAACATAAATACTTAGATAAAAAAAAATTTCATAATTTTTCTGTTTGAATCGATTGAAAATAACACACTTTTCAAAAAAGGTTAGAGATAGAGAAAAAGTTATTATGTACTAATTATAGGGCTTGAAAAGCTGTCTTGAAATATGCTATAAAAAGTACCCCAAATACAGTGTGCTTCAAAAAAAAAAGGAGTTTGAAACATATTTTTTTCATTTTAAATAATTTTGAACCTTCATAACTTTGTAACTGTTTGGTATATGGGGATCATTATTCCACAAAAATTAAAGCTGACAACTTAATTTACAAAATGGATTTTTTTTATCTCTCTACAGTAAGCGGTTCAAAAGTTATTAATTTTTTTATGAAAAGTCTCCTTAAATCTTTAATCCCTCATATCTCGAAAAGGATCCACAATAAACCCCCCTCCCCTCCAGTATAATTTTTTGTTTGTTTTAATGCCTCCAATCACTGAGTGTAGTGCGCGTACTTGAGTCTCGGACATCCTGTATACATAATATATTGTAAATATACAAAAAAAAAAAATTGTATTATGTTTTTTTAATCTTATATATATATATATATATAAATATAAATAGAGTACCTTGTATTTTATTGATTATTTTGTTATATTATACAATTTGTACTTGTAAATAAATGTACTTGATAAGTATTTTTATTTAGATACCATATAGTCACTAAATGTATATATATATATATATATGTATACATTTATTTATTTGAAAAAAACATATGTAATACCAATTTAATATAGTCTCCAACTGTTATTTCGATAAAAGCGACTCCTTATGCTTTTCTATATACATATATCTAAGTATATATATATATATATACACTCCCTCAACACATAACACAAAAAAAAATAAAGAAGAAGAAGATAAATTCAATTGAGTTAGTTGATGTTTATTTTTCCAATTGAAAATTGGAAAATTGTAATTTTTATTTTTTGTTTTTGTTTTTGTTTTTTTTTTTTTTTTTTGTTTTTTCTTTTCGTCGCCTATAAATTACTATTGGAATTGCATCAAAAAATTGCTTATTTTTTTTTTACTCGCCAAGATTATACATATATACTCAGTGTACTCGTGTACATTACGCTGTATAACTTTAAAAAGGTATCTAAAGATATATATGTACCTACTTGTATATAAAATGTACGTACGTAAGTTTGAACCAGATAAAACAAATAAGCAGAACATAAAAACAAACAAATAAGGCGAATTGTCTTTTTTTTTTATTTTATTTGAGTTTAGAGAAAATAAATGAGAAAAAATTTATTTTATTTTTGTCTTGTATATTTTATTATTTGGTTCTTTTGAAAGAAGCAACAGCAGAAAGCTCCAAATGTTTATTCTGAATGAATTGATTTACAAAAAAAAAAAAAACATTTTAAAAGTATTAAAAGAAAAAAAAAACAAAAATTGAATGGTTTTTCCATTTTTTTTTTTTTAAGTTTCAATTATTTTGCTAAAAAGAAAATTTATATTTTGAAATGCGCTCATAAAAATTCTATAATATCTTTTAAAGTATAAATATAAAAAGATAAATTTCACTTTTACTTAAAATTTTGATATCATCAAAAGAATACAAGAAAATTCCTTATACAAGAAACATCAAAGGAAAAACCACATTTTTAATTTTATATTACTTTAATTGCTTTTTTTTTCAACTAAAAATGTATTTTTTTTTTTGATTTCAATATTGATTGTAAATGGTTGATTTATTATTTTTATAATTATTATAAACTTTGTTTTTGTATGAAGACATATACATATGTATTTCAATATTTAATTTTAAAATGAAACAAATGTGCAATTTTTTTACCCACTTATTTGAATATGAATCAATTAATTAGCATATATAAAATATAATATAATTTAATATTTTTACTTACTTATTGGATGAATATTTAATTTGGCTTTGGCATTTTATTTGCAATTGAATTTTGGCGCCATCAAAATATTCTAAAAAATTCTAAACATGAAAGTCACACCTTCAAATTTGACAGTAGGCTGTGGTAGGATTTTGAATCAAATGATACATTCAAAATATTCAATATCAATTTTGGGTTATATAGTATTTTATGGTCATTTTCATTTAGCTTTGTAATTATTCCATATTATTGAGTTTAAATCTTATTTAATATGAATTAGAAGAGTTAGTAATAGTTAATTTTCTATTTTAGGTTTAATTTGGGATTAATACATGACTGAAGGTTTCTTTTTCATACGATTATTAAGAAAAAACTTTTATTATAGGATCGAAGGTTTAGTATTTTATAAGGGATGATTATTTAATTAATATTAGCATCCATTTAAATTATACAGCTATGTAGAATTAGATTGAAAGTATCTTATATTATTAGAAGATGTTTCAAACCCCTTTTGTCCTTTCACTTTATACTTTTCAAATTCAACTATCAAATCTCATTGAACTAGTCAAAAGGTCAAGTTATTTTGATAAGAAATTCTAATTAATAAAATTATTTAAGTAGTCAATGAAATTATATTTATTTTCATCTTTTAAAACATGAAAAACGATATATTCATGGAAAATCATTAATTCTCTGATTTATCATTGAAATGTTCATTAATTTAAATTATTAAATTTATTAAATAATTATTCAACAAAAAAAAAAATTTATATTATACATATTTATTAATAAATTATAAATTTTAAAATTAAATAAGACATAAATTATTACAATGTATATGCATTTAATAACATTATATGGAATGTCATTATTATGAATCCTTGTAATAATAATCTTGATTTGCACAATATTTAAATAAAATAAAACAATAAATAGAACAATAAAAAAAAATCTTTCAAGTGGTTAAATTAAAAGAATGTGGTTATATTATAAAATAATATAAATATCTAAATAACAAAATCTTTAACATTATTATCATAATAGTAATAATTTATGTGATAAATTAAATACCTTTTATAGTTATTTGAATATTCATTTGAAGATGCGGTCTATTTATAGAAATAATTAAAATACAAATAATTAGTATTTAATTGGGTTCATGAGTAAAATACATAAAGAAATATAAATAACAAAAACAATGTTTATTGAATTGTAATTATAAATATTTTTCAATGAGGTTTTTTTTTTTTTTAATTATTCAAAGGTAGGAATTAAATGAACAGTAATTGGTAAAAATATTTATGAAAATAAAATTTTATTATTTATTAAGTTTTTTTAATATTTTAATACCAGTTAGAAATGTTTGTATTTAATATAATATTTAAGACCTAGTTTAAGACCGATATTTCATAACATTTGTTTTTGAACTTCTTCAAAACGTACACTCTGCAACGCAATCATTATAAGACTGAACGATATACTCGTAATTGCTGTAATGTAAATATCCTTTCAAATTAATGAGTTTAAATGAACTAAATTGAGTGAGAATATGTCAAAATATTAAAGTGGGTTTGATCCTCTCTTTGTCTCTTTACTCTTTGCATATTTTGACTTTTGTGACAGTTGGCAAATGACAAAATCAAATTTGTTGCAGTATTCTAAATGTTTAGAAACAAAATTTGATACACATTAGTAATAATGCACTAATTATTAGATGTTTCAGTCTTAAATAATCTTTAATTTCTTACAAGTTTAAGTAATTTTATAAAAATATTAAGAAATTTAACTTCAATTATAGATTTTGTAGCACATTACGACTATCACAAAATCTATATCAATCATTTATTTGCAGGGACTGTTATTTTAACTTTCATTTGATGTTTCAAAAATGTTTTTTTTTCTGGGTCACTGATTATATATATATATATATATTTCATAAATGTTCTAATTTTTTTATGGGTTCAAGTATTCTCTTGTAATCAATAATAAAAATAAAATTTTAAGAAGTTATTAAATTATTTTATTTTTTTTCTCTTTCTACTGCAATTCATTGCAAATTTTACATTTTATTTTATATAAAAGACTTATTTAAGATTATTGAAAACTCTGAGTACAAAAATAAAAATTAAGTACCATTTTTAAAGACTTTTTACCGTTATGCAATAACTTTTTTTGGTTTTTTTTTTTAAATATTTAAATAAAATATTTTACAAAAATAAAAAATTTTAAGGAAAATTTTCAGAGAATTTTCACAGAAAGAATCTAAATCAAAAAGCAATTTTTTTTTTTTTTAATATTCTAACAAGTATGGCATCTTATTAAAAATATATGTATATATATATATATATATACGAGTATATATATATATAAAATAAAATTAAAAGAATTTAAAATAATGATGAAATGTGAACCCGCATAACTGTTTTCTTAACTTAATAACACCCCATTATCATATAAATGGTTTATTAGTATATAAATAAATTAAAACAGATGTGTATAAGTGTAGTACATTAGTGTACAATTTTCATTCCCATTTCTGTATTTACCTTAACCTTTTTTTTTGTTGTTTTTTAATATAATGATCAGGTGCACAAGTCAACAAAATCAAAAAAAAAAAAACAAAATTAAAATGAAATATTAAATTTTAAAATGAATTGAAACGCTTTTATATGTGAGGAAAAAAAAAAACCTAATTTATTTTTTGGGATTTATCAAAAAGAATACACGCACACACACAAATAAAAAAGTGATTTCATTTTCGGTACATATTTTGCGTAAACAATTATTACATATTTTTACAATGCCATTCACCATATATACCTATACCTATACCTACTACAACCATTTTATGTACGGTATGGCACAACATTACATTACATTTCATTATTATTTGGTTTTTTTTTTGTTTTCTTTTATACTTATTGTTATTGTGTTTGTTAAATTTTAATCAGACAGACAGAAACATGATCAAAATGATTTCATATCAGAATATAATGTGGTTAAACATCAAAACTGAACAGAACATTATACAGAACAAATATACGAGCATTCAGAATAAAAATCAAAGTAAAGAGTTCATTTTCAAAGGCATTGCATGTAGTTTAAAAAAAAAAAAGGAAGAGAAAATAAATATTAAAGACTGTGTGTGACAAAATAAAAAATTTTAACCCTTTCAGATCAAGCATCTAATGTTTTGTTACCTCATAACAAGGTGCATAACATAACGAAATGCAGCTAAGACCAAAGCATGCGTACAGAGCACTCCACACATCAGCAAATTCTACTAGAAGAAAGCCAAATTGAAGAAGTAGAGCAGTTCAATTATTTAGGAAGCATGGTGACATCAAATGGGGGAACAGAAGTTGATGTTGACAGCAGAATAAATGAAGCTAGAGCTGCTTTTGGAACTCTATCAAACATATGGCAGTCAAATAATATAGCCCTGCGTACAAAGCTGAAAATATTTGAAACAAACATCAAATCAGTACTTCTATACGGCTGTGAAACATGGAAGGTATCCGCCATTATCAACAAAAAGTTGCAGACGTATATAAACCGTTGTCTACGCCGCATGTTAAGGGTTTGTTGGCCGCAAATCATTACCAACACACACCTGTGGCAAAAAACGAACCAAAAGATGATTGAGATCGAGATCCGAGAGAGAAAATGGCGATGGATCGGACATACCTTGAGGAAGCCAAAAGAAAACATTGCAAGGTAAAGTTTCAGTGGAATCCACAAGGCAGACAACGAGTGGGTAGACCAAGGAAAACATGGAGAAGTACTGTTTTGAAAGAGGCAGAAGTGCAACGCAAAACGTGGTTACAGCTAAAAGGAATTGCTAAGGATCGTGAAAGGTGGAGAGAATTTGTTGACGCCCTATGCCCCACCAGGGGTTCTAGGATCCAGTAAGTAATAACAAGGTTACATAAAATTAATTCAAAAATGTCAATAAATATAAAGAAAAATTATATCTGGGCTTTCAGTTTTAAATTATTAAATTAATTTATAAATAGTTTATGAAATCAGAGTCCAGTGGTTTGAACATTCGGAATTAAAAGGTTAAAACGAAAGTTTTTAATATAAAAAATCCGTTGTTTCTTCTTTATTTAATAAAAAATAATTTTGAAAATTTTTTATACGACCTGGGACACATACGCAGTGGCAAAATCACAGTGCCAAACTAAAAGTAAATTTAAATTTATTAAAGATATTTTTTTTTTTTTGTAAATTGAAAATTAAAAAACGCACAACGCAGGAAAATATTTAAATAATTTTCACTTTTCGATTGAATATCAAACATCTCAACTTCATTCAAGAAATAAAAAAAAAAATTCTTAACCTTTTGGTAACACCAAAAAAATTCTTTTGAGATTCATATTCCAAAAAAAAACGTAAATGAATATAAAAACAAAATTAGAAAAACAACAAAACGTGAAACAAAATCGCATTTTATTTCACATGTGAAAATTCTTTTGGATTTTTTTTTTTTTTTTCGAAATTTCATAATAAAAATTTTATATGTTTTGTTTGCCAACGATTAATTTATAATATTTTGATTTTTTTTTTTGTTTTTTTTTTTGATTTTTGATTTTTATATTAAAAGGAATTTCGCACGACTATTGTGTATATTTACGTTCACATTTTTTTTTCCCCGAAAACTACACACTTGAATCCCCTTCATATATGAATTTCGTGTATTAAATATAAATTTTCTGTTTTTTTTTTTTTTTTTTTGTATCTCTGAAAGTATCTTAAGATATTAATTTGCGATTTAAAACTATGGATGGATGATGTTAAGAATAAAACCCCAAAAAAAAAAAAAAAACAATAACAAAAATTAAAAAATAAAAAAAAAATCAAAATCAAAATAAACGCCATAAAAATAACGTATTAAATTAAAAAAAAAATAAAAAAAAAAAATATGAGAACAAGAGAATGAACAAACGACAGAATCAAAAGAAAAAAAAAACCGAAGAATGAAGATGAAAAAAAATGATATTCGTAACACAGGAGTCAAACGATTCGTTTCTGGCACGCGTTCAATTTGTCGCGATGAAAGAATGTTTTTTTTTTTTCATTAGATTTTTTTTCCTCTTTTATTTTGTTGTTGTTTTTTTTTCCTATTAGTATTTTGTAAGAAAAGATGGTCTTTTTTTGCGCCATTATATTGTTTTAATTTATAGGGTACAGAGTGTAAAGAAAATGTATAGACAACAATGTGATAAAATAAATATGAAGTAAAAATTTTATCACTAATAAATCAAATATTATAAGAATGATATAACAGATGGTCTTAGCTAATTTTTATTTTATAATCAGAAGGAAAATTTCCGTATTCTATTAAAAGAAAATGTATTTTTAATTTACCGTTTTAATTTTTTTTTGGAAATTTTGAAGATATACTGTAGCCTCTTTGTAATACTTCAAATATTTTTGATATTTATAATTTATTTAGTCCGACTTTTGAGTTAGGACAAAAATCGAAACTTCACCTCTATGCCTCAGCTTCAAAATTATCAAATAATTTCTTTCGGGTCATAAAATATTCAAATAAAAAAACCATTTTGCAACCTGAATAACTTATTCAAAAAAAAAAAAGGAAAACTCATTCTAGTGTTAAAAAAACTAAATACATTTAAACTAATTAAATTTAATGAAAACATCTTGGGCTATTACTTAGCAAAATGTAATAATAATGAAACAGGATAAGTTTGGGTGCCAAAGTATTGTCAAAAAAAAAAACAAAAAACACAAAACAACAAAAACACCTTTATACAATTAAGAAAAAAATATATAGAAAATGTCGCGCAATGCTGTTTTTTTTTTCATGGCTATTTATCACATATAGAATTAAAATACGATTTGTACTTGAAGTAAAAAAATTCCATAGACAACAACAAACGAAAAAAAAACAAAAAAAAAAACATCGAAAAAACATAGAATAAATATTATATAAAAAAAAAAAATTTTCAGTATCTTGACATAAATAAAATACGATGTTAATAATTTTTAAGAGTATTATGCAAAACATTTAAATATTAAAATCTATAAATTATAATTTTATCTTCTAATTATTTAGATAATTTTTTTTTTTAATATGTTATGGGTCCGGTATTCTAGTCTCTGGGTATATAAATACGAGTAGACAAGTAGAGTACTTAACAATTGCATTAAAAATATTCTTATTTTATATTTCATCGTATATATATACAAATTATTTTGAAATTAACAGAACAGGGACAATTCATTTTTCAATTCTATGTAATTAATGACTGATGATTATTTAAAAAAAAAAACAACAACAACAACAGCAAAATTCTTATAAGTAAATGGGCAAGAGGTGTATACAGTATACAGTATACACCTCATGCATATATCATTCATAGTCCAGGTCACTAGTCAACAGTCAGTCAGAATTATGGCGTGTAAAATAATAGAAACAAATGTGTATATTAAATAAAATTTATATTTTCGTCTCCACTATTTTTTATTACTGTTGTTTTTTTTTTGTTTTTTTTTTTTGTCTTCTGATATAAAGAAAAATCTGAAATGATTCAAAAAAAAAAAAAAAGAAAAACAACAACAACAAAACCAAAGAATTTTCATAAGAAAAATAATAACAAAAAAGATATTTTAAATGAAATAAAAATGTGACCACAATACATATTTTCGAAAGGGGCCTATTTTTATACCCGTATGACTATATAGTCAAAGGGTATAATAAATTTGCCATTACGTTTGTGACGCAGAGAAGGAGGGGGGGTAGATATAGACTCAAGTGTATGGATCGGATCAGAATCGAAAAAAAAATCGATTTAGCTATGTATGTCCGTCCGTCCGTCCGTCCGTCCGTCCGTCCGTCCGTCCGTCTGTCCGTCCGTCCGCACGATAACTCAAAAACTAAAGGAGCTAGGATCTTGAAATTTTCGCAAATTCGTTTTTTTGCAATAGCCGTCATCGCTATTTAAATCCAGCCATTTTGGTCCATGGGTTCGGGTGGCTGCCATACAACTTCTTTTTTTATATGAGTATTTCTCTGTACCTATTACAGCTACGTGTCTGAAATTTTGGCAAAAGTAGTTTAGTTTTATGGCTAAAGTTTCTGCAAAATTTGGTTGGTCTGTTGCAGTGAGTTCGAGTAGCTGCCATACAACTCCTTCTTTTATATGAGCATTACTCTATACCTATTAAAGGTGGGTGTCTGGAATTTTGTCAAAAATAGTTTAGTGTAATGGCCAAAGTTACTGCAAAATTTGGTTGGTCTACTGCAAAGGGTTCGAGTAGCTGCCATACAACTTCTTATTTTATATGAGCATTTCTCTATACCTATTGAAGTTGGGTGTCTGAAATTTTGCCAAAAATAGTTTAGCGTAATGGTTAAAGTTAATGCAAAATTTTGTTGGTCTACTGCAAGGGGTTCGAGTAGCTGCCATACAACTTCTTATTTTATAAGAGCATTACTCTATACCTATTGAAGTTGGGTGTCTAAAATTTTGCCAAAAATAGTTTAGTGTAATGGCCAAAGTAACTGCAAGATTTGGTTGGTCTCCTACAGAGGGTTCGAGTAGCTGCCATACAACTCCTTCTTTTATATGAGCATTATATTTCACCTAATATTGCTGGTATGTTTGAAATTTCGCCAAAAGTAATTAATGTTTATAATAATAAGGATATAATGTTTATATAACGGTCATACGGGTATCCCAGAGTTGACACAGTCTACTCTACTACACTCTTCCTCGTTTCTTCTAATGCTATAATTTTTTTTTTTTTTTTTTTTTTATAGTTTTTCCTCAAAATTTTATTTTTTTTTGTTTGTGTCTTTGATTGTAGTTGTGTTAGTGTATAGAGTATATTTAATATTTTAGTATTTCAGTATTTGTATGTAAACTTTTAGTTTTTAAAAAAAAATATAAAATAATAAAATCTAAATATTTCAATACTTTTAATAAAACATTGTTATATTTTTGGATTGGAGCACAAAAAAAAAAAAAACAAAAACAATAATAAAAAATATACAAAAAAAAATACTAAAATTAAATTATGCAAGAAAAAATATTCGGTCTACACAAATACATAAAAATAATTTTAAATACGATTAATTTATGTGTTGGTTCCAAATATACTATTTGCAAATAACAATAGATAGATTTGAGTTGGCATGAATATGCCGGGAAAACAATACAAAAAAAATTGTTATTTTTATCGTTTTTATGTTTTTTATTGTTTTTTTTGTTGTTGTTGTTATTGTTTTTGTTAAAGATATTAAAAATAGTACGAAACAACAGAAGCAAAACACCAGAACTAAGATAAAGAATTAAAACAATCATCACATAAAAAATTTTTTTTTTAAAATATATTATATATTTTAGAAATTTTAAAGCATATATTAGCCAAATACTAGTCCCAGAATCTTTAGTAACAGCAAATTGACCTGCACTATTTTTAGAAACAAGCAAAAATTTTTTTTTTTTTTATTTTTTTTCTCAACCGGAAAAAGAAAGGAAAAGAAAAAAAATTTGAAAATATTATTATTATTATTATTTCATTATACTAATACGTATTTATTTAATATTAAATAAATATACGTATATATATATGTATATATATATAAACAAAATTTTAATAAAAAGGCAAAAAAAAATTAAATAAAAACATTTGATTTATGAATAATAAATATGACGAATAGTCAATATTTGTATATATGGAAAAAAAAACTAATATTTATATTAACAAAATTAGAATAGAGTAAAAATCTGGTAAAAATATACACATATACGTAATATAGGTATACATACTATATATATATATAATATAAAAAATCTCTGGTATGTACTAGGTAATAAAAAAGATTTTTTTTTTTTTTAATTTTAAACAAAAAAAAGAATTTATGAATAAATAATTATGCAAAAATTATATATTTGTATATAAATATGTTAAACAAATTTTTAATGAAAATTTAAATAGTTAAGACATGTAATAAAAAAATTTGTTTTCTTTTTGTTTTTACTTTCTTTTTTTTTTATTCTAGTTAAAATTTATTCAAGAGTATTTGTTTCAAAAATTAGATACTTAAGTATTTTGTTTTTTTTTTTTTCAAAGGAAATCGATTAATTTAAATTTATATATCCGGATTCTCTGCATGAAATAATTTGCTCCATCACCACCTCCTCCTCCTCCTCCTCAATTCTTATAATCTCATAAAAAGGTAATTAAAAATATAAGAATAAAAAAATAAACAAACAATTCAAAAAAAAAACAAAATGATTCAGGAAATATATATTTAATCCTGATATAAATTTTCTATCATGACATAAATGAATATATCATGCTTTATATATAGGAGTGTATGGGAGTGTTTTCTATTTAATTTTGTATTTTAAACTAACATAAAATTTGTTTTAATATTTCTAGGAATTTTTTTGTTTATTTTTTTTTTGGGTTTATATTAAAAATAAGATTAGAAAATTTTTAAAATAAATATAATTTTTAATTAAAAGAAAATAAGAGAACTTTATTTTTATTTATATTTGGAATGGTAGTGATATAAAAGATTAAAATGTATAAAAAGTAAAAAAAAAGTAAAAAATATTTTTGAAAAAGTTTTTTATTTGAGTAGATCAAAGTTTTATAAGTAGTTATGATTTTGATTTGGTATTTGAAAATATTATCTCTTGAGTTTTCACTTTCTCGAATATAAAGTTATTAATAACGTATGTAAATAGTAAATGTTCTGGCAAGGTGGTATGGTTTTAAAGATAATATTCAGTAATTCTTTTGAAAATACTTGCAACATATTTAATTTATTTTGTTTATATTACATTATTATTTAAACTATGTTTTACTTAGAGAGTATAGTTATATCGTAAAAAAACTAACCTTTTGAGTAATTTTCCTTCCCATTTAAAATCCTGAAAATAACTTTTCTACTTTAGCAGGATTTAATTCAACATTTCCTTGACGTTAAAACTCCATTCACTTAATGATTAAATATTATTTCTATAATAAAAGAAATACTCAATTAATAAAAAATTGCATATTTTTAGGATAAAATCAATATAATTTAATAAAATTTTTTTTCTATAATTTAATTTCTGAATAAATCAGTGTTTTTTATTATTTATTTTTCCCTGATAGCTATTTTTCCTTTTTTTTTTTTTTGGAATATCGATTAAATTTAATAAATTTTAATTTAATTTTTAATTTTTAATATTTTTTTTTATTTTAATTTACTCTTTAAATTTGAATAAGATTAATGATAATTAAATTAATATAAAAAAAATTTAAACAGTGTGAAAGATAGAAGGAGATAGAGAGAAAATGATATATTTAAATTTGCAATAAAATACATAATAGTTATATATACGAGTATTGATATGTATATAAAAAAAAAATATTAAATTTTATATTTATACGTTTTTCAATTAATATACCATTTCAATTCAACAAAGTTATTGTAACTTGTTGTTTCTACACTCGTTCAGAACGATAGTTCAAAGATAAATTAAAATTAACTTTACGTTTATAACGGCATTGAATTAGACAAAATAGATATGGAAAAGTATAAATATAAATATATTCATGTTCAGGATTAAGTACTGCGTCAATTTAGGTATATGTCTGTCCGTACGTCCGTTCCATCGATAACTAAAAAATCAATAAAGTATATCTGAAATTATTTGTAGGTTTCCTTATTTTGATTAAGGTTCGACAACAATTTGGGGTATCTCCCCAACTACGAATTAAAAAATTAAAAGTTGAAAAAACCATCATATTAAAGGCAAAATGATTTTTCAATACATTTTCAATACTATTACGAGTCCGTACTGGTATCCCAGAGTTGGCACAATCAACTATACGCTCTTATTCTGTTTTTTTTTTTTAATATTTCGATAATGAATGAAATGGAAAATAAATCAATTTTCAATGGCACAGGATAAACAATTATTAATACTAAAAAATCATATTATTATTTTTGATTTTTTTTTTTTTGAATTTTATTTTTTATTTTTGGTGAATGTGATGATGCCAATAATGTTAAAAAGAACACCATATGGCATAATTATTTCCGGCCTTATTATTTGTTTTATTTTTCATTAAAAAAAAATTCAATTAAATTGCACAATTTTTTGGTTTTTTTTTTTTCATATTTATTATCACAATAAAAATTTCATGACATTTTAAGAATTTAATAAAGTTTTTCCATTTTCATCTTTTTTCATTTCTTTATTATTATATTGTAATTTATTTTTATTATATATATGTATATATATACATTATGGTCATTTATAATAGTTAATTAAGTTGGTTTTTTTGCCCGATTTTTTTTTTATTAAGATGGTTTTCTTGTCATTATATATTTTGCTATATGATTAATTAGCTGGGTTCCATATAATGATGACCTAATAATATTTAATTTATATTCAATGGTAACATTTAATTGTTCTTGATTGTAAAATAATTATTTAATTAATATTCTATGTATATTATTTAATAATTATATCATAAATATTAATTACATATAATTAAATATGGTGAAAAAGCGGTATTTACTTAATTAATTAAATTTAAATTAACTGAATACCACTAATAGCATTGCATGAACTCTAAGAAATAAACTGCATTCTTGCACCATTACAAAATGTGATACCATCAAATGTGTAAACTTTTAATAAATTTAAAAAAAAATAAAATAAAAGATTAAAAAATACGAAAGATTTAAGATTTATATAACGATACTAAACTTTAATTAAAAATTTCTAAACTAAGTTTTCTTTCAAACAAACATATAAATAAAATAAACTTTCAGCAATATGCACATTGTATACTATAAATTCAATAACGTCTAGTGGGTCATTTATTATGTATATATATATATATATAAGTATAATATTGCAGATATTAAATAAAAAGTGTGAATTGTAATTTGAAAAAGTTAGAAAAGTCTTCTAGCATATATATGTCATATACCCATACATACATACATTTCATTTAGACGCATTTAAATGTGAAAACGTGACTGTAAATCCATAAAATTGAATATGCAATTATTTTTATCCAACAGTCCAAACTTAAAGTACTAAAAAAAAAAAGTGTATGGTTTATTTGTTTGTTGTTTGTTTGCTTTTTTAAATATATTTATCTCCTAGTTTTTTAAAATCTGTTTTCAAAAAAAAAAAAAAAAATTAAATAAAAATATCTTCAAAATATAGAAATGAAATCCTTTAAAAAACTTTAAACAGGAATAAGAGAATACAAAAACAAAAAAAACAACAACCTGAACTAAACTGATCTGTGAATTCATTAAAAATTGTTTTTTATCATCTTCCCCATTCGTACAATATATATGTATATATATATATATATATACCATTTAGTTTGCTGTTGTTATTTAAAAAAAAAAAATTTCCTCAATTTTTTTCCTTTTTTTTTCCTTCTCTTTTTCTTTTCATGGTCCTTTTCTATCATGCTCTAATGACCAAATATGTGCAATTTCTAGTTGGAAGAGTCGAAAATTTAAAAGGTAAAAAGAATCTGAAAGTTTTACTTTTTGTTTTGCAAAATAAAAAAAAACAAAGTTTATTTTTAGAGTAGAACTTCAGGTACTTTACTCTTATTTTTTTTTTGTTTTTACTTGTTGTTGTTTGGATTTTAAATTCTCTGTTTATAAATTAAAAAAGGGTGCTATGCTCTACTCTTAAACTGGTTAAAAAAATAAGTAAAATCAGGAAAAAGAGAGAGAGAGAAAATAAAATAAACAAGCAACAAAGTTTTTCTTTTTTAAATATAAAACCAATTTGTTGTTTTTTTTTTGGGGTTCAATGTATCTTAAATTTTATAATTGTTTAATTAGTAAAATTTGTTCTTTTTTTATAATTTTTGGTTAAAAAAAAATTTTTACCTAGGTAATAAATTAACCTTAAATTTTGAAAAGCCATTTTTTAAATTTATACGAATTCCATTCTTTAAATTTTACCCTTTTTGTTAAATAAAGTTGGCCATTCAGTGTCTAATTTAAATTTTTACTTACTAGTTATATTTTTGGTTGCTAGGTTCATTTTAAATACAAAATATGATTTATTAATTATTCAGTATTCAGAGTATTCAGTAAATTTGAACCCTATTGCACCAACACTAATCACTAATTAAATAATCATTTATTTGATAAATGAGTGTTTTCTACTAATCAAACTTCAGATGTTTGTTGTCAAATAAACGTTGCTGCAACAAATTTTTAAATATTTTTATTATTTCACTAGTGAGATTAGTGTTGGTGCAATAGAACCCAGATGGCACCAATTTGATCTATTTTTAAACCATAGAACAAACAATATAAATCTATAAAATGAATTATTATCAAATACCCTTGTATTAAAAGTGTTGATTAGTTATTGAAACATCACTTTAGTAACTTATAGATAAAACAAATTATTATCTACTTATCAGTATGTACTAAAACACAATGAAATAATATTTAACAAGTTAACTACAATTCAAATTGATTAAAACTTATCCATAGAAAACATTAAACTTTAAAGATAATTATAATCAATAAGTATATATTAGAATTGGGGGAGTATATAATATAATACATTATAATATTATATATTTTATAAGTGTATATAATTTTAAAATGATTAATTTATATGTGTAGTTGTATTCAACTTAATAAAACATCAACTGATAACTAACCAAAATTTATGTGATTTTTAACATCTGTGTTTAAGTTTTTTTTTTTATCTAATAAATTAATATTTTCAAAATATAAGCCATATGTTAATGAAATTTTATTTTTAAATTTTTTTTTTTTTTAATTTTCATAATTTTACAAGAGAGAGAGAATTATTATTATTAATATATTTGTCAAAGATGAGGTGTAACAAACGCATTCAATTAAATGTGTTTTGTTGGATGTGTTCAATTATAAAAAAATTTATTTAATATATTTTGAGTAATAGTGGATAATAGTGGAACTTTTGTCTTACTTTGTAATAGACGTCCCACAGTGTTTAATTTTCTTTTACTGATTTGTGTGCCATCTATATGTGAAAAGAAATACTAAAACTACATTAGGAATTTCGATATTTTTCCTGTTTCTGGTTAGATAATTATGAATATTCTCCCTATTTTGAAGTTTTAGTTTTGACTTAATATTATTGTTCAGGATATTATACATGTATTTACATTTTGCAAAGTAAATTAGTTGGTTAATATCCAGTGTATCAATTATTATTATTATTATTTTTTATTTTTTTAATATATTTGTCTAGAATGAGGTGTAACAAACGCATTCAATTAAATGTGTTTTGTTGGATGTGTTCAATTATAAAAAAATAAAATATTAACGTTTTGTTGGATGTGTTTTATTTTAGAAAATAAAATATCATAAATTATCATAAGCAGGCCAAAAAATATTTTATTTATTTTTAATAAAAAAAAAAAAATTTTTTTTGAAATAAAATTTACTTATTAGTTTATGAAAAATTTCATTTCAGTTTTAAAAATCACAGAAGATTTTCTGGAAATTTTAAATATATAGTAAGACATTTTGTAAATAAAAACTAAGAAGACAATGCTTCACAGGAACATTTGTGTAGTAAGTCTTAATAATTTTCAGTAAAAATTTGAAATAAGGGCGAAAGCCCAATGTATGCTTTGATGCATTGCTTGGTTTGCTTAAGCAAATAAACCAAGAAATGTATTAAAGTAATTTCAAAGTTTCCCCTCATCTCGCTCTGAACTCTACCTCATGTATCTCTCATCCCTTCCTTCATAACTTTTTAATTATTTATCTATTTAAAAGTTAAAATGGAAAAAAATTATGTAACAACTGAAGGTTGGGAAAGTGGGTTCAGGTATACAATACCTCTGAGTTCAATGCACCACAAAAACCAGACAAAATAGATTTTAAACTTAGTTAGGGTTAGGTATATTAAAAAAATTTCAAATAAAATTTATAATTTGCATTTGATAATGCAAAACTCAATTCAAAAATCAACATTTATTTAATACAATTTCACGTACATATAAATAGATACATTATTTAGGGGAGTGGCTCAATATCCCGAATGAGAAAATCCCGTAAATACAAAATCCCGTAAGTTTATTAAATCCCGTAATTACAAAATCCCGTATGTACATAATCCCGTAAATATAAATTCCCGTAAAAACATAATGCGAGATTAGGAAGCATATTTAGGTTTGTTAAAAATCAAAGTTGACCCTTTTTCCAGAGTATTTATAAATTCATGTATGTGAGACTTTGGTTACAAAATAAGGATTTTGGAATGCGGGATTTTAAAATACGGGATTTTGGGATGTGGGATTTTGGGATGCGGGATTTTGGAATGCGGGATTTTGGGATGTGGGATTTTGGGATGCGGGATTACGTACCCAACCCATTATTTAGCATGTTAAATAGGTACATTATAGAACGGTCAGCCTTCAAACAAGTATTTTGATTTGAATCTAAACAAAGGAAACAATATAGAATGTATAACAACATTTTTTAAAAATGTATATATACAAAACATTAATAGTTGGAGAAATAAATCATTATTGAAACAAAATAAATCTATTTCACATCTCTTATTAACACAAATTTATCGAACTTAATTTTAAAAAGTACGTAATTAAATAAAAAAAAAATATTAATTGAAATTAAAAAAACATTTCACCAAGAAGGGATTTGAACTAACAGCCCCAAAATTTTATCAAATTCAAAACATAAAAAAGGTAGACTAAATAAATTATTCATCTTCAAATTTTTAAGATACAACAACATATAAGTTTTTGTTTTTTTTTGTACATAACTATAGAATTGAAGCATAGTCTGTATTACGTAGAATGCAACGGTTACCATTTTATTTAAGAAAATGGTATTGATATATAATATATGTATATGTAATATATGTAATTAAATTAGAAATAGTTCTTAATTAGAAAAAGTTCTTCTTTCAACTGACCTTCCGTCATTCTGTGACGGGCCAACAGCTAGTTCAGTAATAATTATGCATTTGGAAAAAATTTTTTTTAAAAATTTCTTTATTCATAAAAATTCTAAAAATTAATAAAATTATTAATGTGTGACGTCAATTTTTACGTCAATTATGAATGAAATAAATTTATTAAGTAAATTTTTATTGAATGTAATTTTATTTAAATTTTAATTAGCAAATTGATTTGATTTTAATTAAGTTTTTTTTTAAAATTGATTAAATTAATTATAATTAATTAGCTTTTAAATTGAATTATTTGGTGGATTTATATAGTTATGCTTTTAAGTAACTTAGATATGGCACCTTAGTCCTTAAGTCTTAAGAAAATTAATAAAAAACTTAATTTTAATACATTTTAAATTATTTAATAATAATTAGAAAAATAATAATTAGAGTAAATTAAGAATTATTAAAAAAAAATAGTATATGTTAGAGCTGCAATTACTTTTGTCGAACTTTAATTGCTTATGATTAAGTTAAAAAACTGTATTTAATTATTTGTTAAAACTGGCTTTTAATTAGAAATTAAAAATAATTTTGTAAAATATTAATATATTTATCAAATTCAATTTTATGTTCTATGTCGAAGGAGTTCACTGTATAAATCAGCGTCGTCATCAAGTATTTTTTAGAATATAATTTTTAATTAAATCAATTAAATGTATCTTCATTCTATTGTTCTAATAAATCGTATATTAAACAAAATACAAAATCTAGAGCCTAAAGTTTCTCAAAAGATATTTCAAAATTTAAAAAAATAATATAGAATTTTTTTAAATATACTACTTACTCTAATCAAATTTTATTACATATACCTGAATCAAATTTTGAAATCGAATTGTTGATTCAGTTTAAAAGTTGCCAAAAGAAATATTATGAAAAAAATAGTTTAATCTTTTAAATATACATATATACATATGTATGTAATATAATTTTTCTTTGTATTAAAAATTCATTAAATATTTTTTTAATATTCCACAAAAAAATAAACTATATAAATTTTACTTCAATTTTTTTTTATATACATATATATAATCCGACTTGATTCAATTTTTATAAATGTATTCAGTTTTTTCTCCGAAACTTCCAAATACTTTTAAAGGACAATGAATCCAAATATTTACAATTTTATTTACAATTTTTTTTATAAGTTATAGGATTATTATTTTGAATTGTAATTTTTTTTTTCTCTGTGTGTTCGCTTAAAATGAAGTTTAAATTACAAATGAAATAAAAATAAAAAAAATAACCTTGTGTTGTCACTCATCCCACATGATTAAATCTGTTGTTTTTATTTTTTTTGTATAGAATTTGTAATAATTACTTCACATTTTTTTTTTATATTTGGTTGTTGTTGTTGTTGTTGTCAATGATGATCGACTGTGTGCCTACAGGATAAAGCTTATAAAAAAATATAAAATAAATTTGATTTTTTTACCAAAAAACAATTTTTATATTTTATAAAAAAACAATAACAAAAAAAAAACAAATAAAAGAAAAAGATCCTGTATCAACATTTTAACCGTGTTTTATTACTATATAAATAAAGGATATATGTACTCACTACAATTATATGTCCTCATAACTACAATTCCAATTGTATATATATATATTGTACATTTGTACAATTCTACAATTGAGAAATAAATATTTTATTAAGTCGGTACTTATTCAAACAAAACGTAAGTACGTTTCATTTAAAAAAAAAAAAAAAAAACAAACAAATAAAAAATAGTACTAAAAGTACTAAGAGTTTAAAAAAGTTGCGGGCGGAAATGAATTTTTCACCATTGTTTGTTGCTATTCATTGAATATTTGCAGATTTTTTTTTATCCCTATACTCATATACTATCATTTTATATTTTATTTATATTTTGTTAGTATTTTTGACCTTTTTTTTTTTTTTTTTCTTCTGAGTGTGATTTACAGGTAAATGTCAATTTGTACGTTGTGTTATTATTAACATTTACAATTAAAAATAAAATAAAAAAAAAACTGAAATACAGAATGAAATATAGAATGATGCTGGTTGATAGAAACCATAGTGAAATCACAGTAGAGAGTAAATAAAAATTGAATGAACTTTTCAAAAAAAAAAAATACAAAATTGAGTAAAGATTTAATACGGTTTGACCGATCTGTACAAAAGTACTTTAAAAATTAAAGGAAAAATCCTACTGTGTGTCCTTTATATAACTGGTATAATCTTCTTCAGTGTTGCATTACATAAAATATTTATAAAATGTAATTCGAAAAAATAAAGTATCTTTTGTGGTTTTAATATAAATCCTTAAATCCTTCCTGATTTAATACAAAAAACAAAAAAATATCTGTCACGAATCACTCATTTATTCACTCAATCGTTTTTGAATGTTTTAAAATATAAAATTCATGATAAAAATCGCATTTTGGGTTTTTGAAAATTTTATTTTAAAAAAAAAAAAGTTGTATTTTTTTTTTACCAGTGACGAAACACCAAAAAATAGTGATTTATTGGTATAAGTTTGGTTTTTAAGTTTTTTTTTTTGTGTTTGTGTGTATTATTTAAAATAATATATATATATATATAAAAAAATTTTCAATAATTTGGGAATGTTTTTTTTTTGAAGTAAAGGATTCTAAAAAAAAAAGTAAACAACAAACAACAACAAAAATAAGTAATTAAAAATAATTTATAGTTTGGCTAGATTTGAATTTGATTGTGTCCTGTTTTGTATTTTTTGTTTTTTTTTATGCAATTGTTGACATTTTGTCCCAAATGAATAATTTCGTATTTCTAATGATTATACGTGTGTTTTTTGATTTGTTTTGATTTACTTTTTTGTTTTATGTTTTTTTGCAGGTCTATTTAGCACAAATTTATTTATTTAAGTCAATAGTTTTAATTTATTTTGTAATTAAACAAAATTTATTTTTAACATAATGTCTACTAAAAAAAAAAAACAAATATTTGTAATTTAGTAAGTATTTTTTTTTTTCTAAATTTGTGTAAATGATGTTTCTATATTAAAATAATTAATTTTGTAAAATGAATTATGTTAAATTGTATTTAAAAGTTTAAATTAGTTAAAATTTAATATTATCAAATTTTTTAATTTGGTAATAATTGATTATATTTTGAAAAAATTATTAGTGTTTAGATTATTTTTTTACACTTAGGCCAATTATAAAGGAATTTATATACTTATGTATTTATTTATTTATTAATTAATATTACATAAAATAAATTATAATGCAATATAATATAATCAACTGTTAGTGACCATTAAAGGTTTAGATAATATTAATTAAATTATCTTATAACCCGCCTCGGTTGATACGATATGTACTTAACCACTTCGCTCCCAAGGACTCTTTATTATACTTAGTGTAACTCAATTGTTTATATTTTTTTTTTATTCCTTTTCCACTCCTTTAAGGAGTATAGGGCATTCACCAAGTCTATTTAGACTAGACTTCAGTTACTTTAATAGTTATAATCACAAACACGTTGATTACTAGGCTTTAGCTAATTGTATAAGATTATGAATACATAAATATTAATTTTGTGCGCCATCTATTATCCTACACAAGGGTTACTTATATATTTATATTAAATCTTATTTTATATTATGATATAAACTATTACGATATAATTATACAATTCTACGATATTCTTTTATTAAATATGATCTGACCGGGTTTTGAACGCGAAATCTTCCGCAAGATGGGCAGCGTCTTTACCACTACGCCAATGGTCAGATAATTGTTTATATATAAATACGTAATACAGACTTTAAGATTTTCAATAAGGTCTTCCGGCTATTTTAATTTCTTTCTATGAATTAGTTTAAAAACATTTTTTAATTTCCAAAACTCAATAAAAGTTTCTAACAATTATGATTTGAGATTTCTAAATTTGGTGCTAAAATTTTAATGTGTTATGTGCTTCATATAATTTTCTTTTTAATTATTAACTCAATATAAAATTATAAAAAAAAAAAATTTAAATTTAAATAAAGAATTATAATATGTAATGTCTAGTTCGTGATCTCCGATATTTTACCCGGAAATTCTTTTTGTACAAAGCAATAAAAATGCCGACGGAATGTTCAAAAAAATATCAAACATATTCTTTTACGAGTTTTCATTCGTTTTTTTTTTTTTTTTTTAATTTTATTTCTAATGACAAATTGGAAAAATTTCTGGGGTTAAAATTTGCAATTCTTAAGTTTTTTCGCGCATTCTAATAGTTTTTGTTTTATTTGAAAAAAAAAAAATAATTCTTTTCTTTATTTTTAGAAATTAAAAAAAAAAAAAATTCAACATGAATTGCATAAGAATTAAAAATAAAAAAAAAATAATAAATATATAAAAAGAATTGTTTCTCCATAAAACCTTTGTGTCAGCACTAATATATTACACCAAAAGTATATATATAGTAGAAGCATACACACGTTCAAATCAATCCATCTATCTTTTTTTAGCGAAAATTGAATTGGCAAAATGCCTAATTACTAGAGAGAACATTTGGTCGTCCTGTACTTAATACAATTATATTATATATATATATATATATTTATATAAGAATTGAATTTTCCGAAATAAATTGTGCAATCATTTCATGAATATTTTTCATTTGTTAATTTGAAAATTTTGTTGTTGTTTTTTTTTTTTGCTTTTGTATCTTGAAACTTGGAACTGATATAAAAGATGTTCATTTGTGTGGGTCAGTATTTTGCATATTATTTACTTTGATTTATATTTATTTTATTGGTTCGGGTCTGTCGAATTTTTTTATAAAATAAATAAAAAAATGCAATAATAAAACTTGTCTAGCTATATGAATTGTATATTGTTGAATCCAATAACTGTGACCCAACCAATTGGTTCGTTCTAGAGACAATTTAAAAAATGAAAAAAAAATCTTGGACCCAATTATATACAAATTTCCTTTTTTTTTTTAGTAATCCAATAAATAAAACCCATTTGGTTGAAATTAAAAAAAAAAGTATTACAAACATAAAAAAAAAAGTATTACAATCATAAAATAAAAACAAACTTTTATATTTAAGTTTGTATAAACATTTGGAGTCTCTTTCTATTAAAAAATGACTATGTAGGAAAAAAAAATATCTGTTTTTTAAAAAAAATTATACATTTTACACTGAAAAAGATTTGTGACTATCATAAAACACGACATAAAATTCAAAACTAAAAAAAAAAACACTTATTTGTATGTATTTTTTTTCTGTATTTTAAGAATAACTAAATTTATGTTTTGTGTACCTTGCAATTTGCAACTAGTTACAATTTTTGAAAACTAACTAACAACAATTATTATTTATACTCAAAAACATAAAAAATGACAAGAATGATGGTATTGTGTTTGTGTGTACTCCAAAAGATATTTTCATAATTTCATTTTGATACTTTTCATGATTCATATTTAAAATCCGACCACAGAAATGCATCATCAGAAGTACTCAGAACATAAGTGAAACTTTTGGTGTATAGAACAAGATATAAAAAAAAAAAAAATTAAATAACCAAAGAATAGAAGAATTAACATTTTAAACATATAGAACAGAGATGTTAAACAGAGCATAATTACCGGCGGCGTCAAATTGTCAAGAAGAACACCGGTACTTTCATGCTAACTAACATTAAAATTTTTCCAACTCTTGGTTTTAGTTGTTAAATTCTGGTTAATTAAAATAAAATGTATGTGTTTTACTCGTGTATTTTGTTTTTTTTTTTATTTAATTCTTTTGTATCTTTAAGAATGTTATTTTGTATCTCTTGTTGTATCTCTTGTACTTAACTCTGGTAGATATAAAAAAGATCAAAACCTTTCTTTTAGGAGGAAACAAAATTACAACAAAAAAAACAAGAAATTGCATTGTAAAGAACTGGGAAAATTTTGCAGAAATAAAAATGGTTAATCTTAAGTGAAATGCAAAAAAAATACAATATGAAAATAAAATAAAAGATACTTTAATTAATATTTTTTTCAAAATAATTCATAAAATGATAACAGAGTCGAGTCGTTGACCATTTAATTTGAATATTGTAAACTATATTAATACATTTCTATATTAGACTTGATTATGAGAATAAGAAAGAAAGGTGCTCTTTGGGATGACACCGGGTTTGGGTTTTATTCTTTGGATTTTACCTTTGTTTAATTAACGGTTAATTATGATTTTGCAATTTACGAGTTTAATTTACAAATAAACGCTTTAAATACCTGTTCGTGTTCAAGTAAAAAAAAAAAAGAAGAAAATTACAAAATGTATCTAAATAAATATTATTTGATTTGGTTGTTTTTCTACACATTTTACACTTGTATTTTACTTGTAGTTTCTTTTTACACTTGTTATTTGTTTTTTATATTTTTTTATTACAATTATTTAGTTCAGACTATTTCAATTTTTAATTTATATCGCTTGAATGCATTTTTAAAGTATATCTAATGATTTTCTTTCAGTCCCTTGTGCAATTTATTTTAAACAATTTTTTTTTTTTTCAACTTTCTGTTTTTTTTTTTTCTATGATTGTTATGCAAAAAAAAACAAAAAAACAATTTTCATTTCAGATATTGCTCAATTCTAATTTATATTTTCATTTTCAATTTTATTTTT
Source organism: Dolichopus griseipennis (assembly GCA_963082915.1). Lineage (NCBI taxonomy): Eukaryota > Metazoa > Arthropoda > Insecta > Diptera > Dolichopodidae > Dolichopus > Dolichopus griseipennis. The sequence goes on along the minus strand of OY720444.1, from coordinate 1,029,500 downwards.
TTTTAACAATTTTTTTTGCACTAGAATGAAAGGGATGGAAAGTACTGAATAAAAGTATATATAGAAAATGATTTGTATCTTTTTTTTTCATATTTTCTTTAAAGGGAAATCCCAGACGCGTTCATAAGACTTATGAATAACATGAAGATAAAGATGAAATATTATAAAACAAGTAAAAAAAAAAAATAATATTATATTTTTGTCCTTGTGTAATTATTTTATTGCGAACGGGAAAAATTTTAATGGTGTTTTCTTAGAAAATGGAAAAAAAAATATTTTTTTTTGAAACGGTTCTAAAGAATTTTTTTTTTTATTTTTGCAATTTAATAGACTCAGAACCCAGACTACTTTTATTTTTTAAAAATATTTTCGTCCTTCTTAAATAATTTTTTCTTTCAAAAATTCAAATTAAATTTCATGTTTTGAAAGAAAAAACAGTTCTCCACCATTTATTTCTTTGTCGTGTTAATTTTAACGCTATTGCGATACTTGGCATTCAGAAGTACCAGTGTTTTTATCAGTCTATATTTTTGTATATATATATATATAGTACACTGTACAAAAAATGATATATGATCTGGGATTTTTCCAGAGAAGATAATGATGAAATAGAGATCTAATATAGTACGTATATATATATATATATATATATATACAAATGATAAAAAGTCAATGATGTTTGACTTTTTAAATATTGCATAAAAGCAAAAAAAAGGGATGCCTTATTCTTTGTTTGGTGAGAAGATTAGAAAAAGAAAAAATAATATTTAGAAATAATTCCTGGGAAAAAGAAAACCTTTTTCTTTTTTTTTAATAAAGGAAAGCGTCAATGAACTGTCAAAATGTCTAAACGTAGGAGAAACTGAGAAAAAAAAAATAAAAAGAGTGATATGTTGTTGTTTAAAACGCTGATGAACTTTTTATGTGAAAATTGATGAACTACGATTGTCATCAGAGTATATATATATATATATATACGTAGGAGAAACGTATATATATATATATATATATATATAGACATCCATCCGGTCAAGAAGGAGGATTTGTTTTTAATTTCAAGAAAGGATTTTTAAAAGATGTTTTTTTTTTTTTAATTTATATGTAAAGTGATATTTTGGATTAAATTTCAAAGTTACTATGAAGTTAAATACAAAGAATAAGAACTCTGAATATATGTACATTCACAGATATTCACAGATGACGGATTGGATGTCTAACAAAATGGAAATTTGATTAATTTGCAATGACGAAGTAAAAGTTTGATTAAATTTTTAAAGATACTTATTGTATGCAATATGAAGTTTATTTGATTAATTCAATTTAAAAAAAAAACTATATTAATACAAAAACTTGCATTTAAAAAGGATATCATTGCACTTAAAATGAAGAAATTGTATTTGAAATGTAAATACTACAACTTAAATAGGAAACCTTACATTTTTGAAAACAACTACCAGAACTTTAAAATGAAAGGTGGCTTTTCAAAAAGAAATACTTGCACTTAAAAAGGAAAACTTACATTTCAAAAAGGATTTCTACTTTAAGTGGAAGTATTTTAATTAGATTTAGCCTTTATTTCTTTAAGTTAGAAGTATCTTAAAGAAATAAAGGCGAAACTTGCATTTAAAAAGTGGCAAACTTGCACTTAAACTAAAATTAATAATTTTCTAAATTAATAAAGGCGATGTATTTAAAAAATCAAAATTTACACTTAGAAGCAAAACATACATTTAAAAAGATAAAACTTTCACTTAAACTAAAAATAATTTTTCTTAATAAATAAAGGTATATGATAGGTGTATTCATGCATTTAAAGACTTAGGACTCATTTTGAAAATGAAATACTTCCTCTTAAAGTTTATATTTCTACTTTTAAAGTCCTGAAGGATAAGTAAGTAGTGTATTAATTGTTTTATATTTAATAAACTTTTACATAAAATTGCAAATTAAAAATTTGTTAGTTTAATTTAAACTGATATAAGTATAAAAAACCAAATCTTTCTTTATTATTTAAATTACATAATAATGTCAAATAATAAATATCTTATTTTAATTAAAAGAAAATCTCAACTAATACAAAAAAAAAATATGTTTCTTGTCCTTATAATAATATGTGACTTTTAAACCCTTAAAACCAAATAATAAATTTTCTTTAATTTTCTTTTCTTTCTCAAATTTTCCAAAAAAAAAATTTAATCTAGTTTTTCATTTTCATATATATATACACAAAATGATCTTCAAATATCTTCGAATCTTAGATATTCTTAAATCTTTGACCCTCAAAATAATATTTAAAAGAAAAATTATATATATATATATATATATATATATATATATATATATATAGGAAAATTTCTTTTATATATATATATACATATATATTAAAATCAAAATTCATTAGAAAATTAAATGGAACACAACATAAGAACTTACAACCAGATCAGATTAACCTTTAAATTTAACCTCAACAAAAAAAAAAAACACAAAAACAAAAACAACAAAAGAAAAATAAGAGAAAGAAATGTTGAGATCCTTGCAAATTACAGTTTAAAAAGTCTTTTAATATAAAGAATGAAAAATAAAAATGCAAAGTAGAGAAAAATTGATTGGAATATTTTTCACCAAAACAAAAAATTCTTCGACAAAAATTTTGTGGGGTAGTGGGAGGGGGTTGGAATATTGAGAAGCAAAAAAAAAGGGAAAATGTATTGAAATGAAAATTTTCCAGTTTGAAAATAAAATTAAAATAATAAACGAACAGAAAAAAAAAAAAATCTTTATAATCCAATAAGGTTCTTAAATTTTTTCTTATGTTTTTTTTTATTTTTTTTTATTTTTTGGTATAAAATAAGTAGTTCCTTATAATTTAATATTATTTGCTTATATTTTTTTTATGTTGTTTATTGTTTGTTGTTTTATGAAACGTAAAATTTATTTTTGAATATAAAAAATTACAAAAAAAAAGGCAATTTTTATTATTATTATTTTATTTATTTTATTAAACTTCTTCTTATTTTTTTTGCAGTCTGTAAATTAATTTTCATTTCATTTCATTTATGTTTTTAAGTAACTTAAATATTTAAAAAAAAAAATGAAAATTAAATGAAAATTAAAAGAAAATTGAAAATTCTGTTATTATTTCATCACGTTTTAATTTTTAGTAAATCGCCTTTGGCATATCATAACAACAACAACAACAACATTAAAAAAATTATTAAAGTATTTACAGGATTTAATGAATTACCTGAAATTATTATTTTTTTTTTTTTTTTTTAGGATGTATGTGTATATTTGCCTAAAGAAAATTATTTTTTACATTTTTTTTTATCATCACCAGTTATTAAATTTTGGATCCAGTTCCGAAAATATTATAATTCAATTTTTGATTAAAACTTTATAAATTGGAAAGGGGTATGGAAAAAAACTGAGAATATCTTAAAAAGTTATTTGAAATATCAAAAAGTGAATTGTGCAAACAACTAGGTATATATTTAGGAGAAGAAGTTATTTCGAAAATATGTAACACTTCATAAGACATGTATGTAATTTATTAAGAAATGGAATTATTTTGAAAAATTAAAATAGTTATTATTAAGTTACAATATTGTTATATTTCAAATCTACAACTAAAATGTCAAAAAATTACTTATAACTTTAAACATTAAATATTTTGTTTTAAAATACCATAGCTTTAGAAAAAAATCAGAACCTATTCGTTTTTCGGAACTATAGCCTAAAATTCATGAACATTTTTTTTAGGAAGAAAAATTATTTTATCAAAAAATTTAATTTGCTCAGCATTTCATAATTCGAATTTCGTTTATATGGTGTTTGTACTTTTTAAATTATAATTAGTAATATATTAATATTTTGATTACCAAGTATTTAGAATCAGGACCTTTTCTTTGTTGGTGTTCAGTAATAAAACTAAATTTTGAGTATTCCTAACGAATATTATAAATTGTTAGAAAATCACGTTATGATACTGGAAGACCTCTTATTTGAAAAGATTTAAAAGGATCTCCAAATGCAATGAGTTGATTTAAAGCAAAAATCGATAAATAAATAAATAGGTACTATTTAATATATACTTCCATATATAAATGTGCCAAATATTAAATACTCTGCTTCCAAGAATAATTAAGAAAACCCATTCTACTTTTTCTTATATCCATCAAAAATCTATTAAATAAATTGTTGTACATAATCAAATTAAATACATAAGGTAAAAATTTATATTCAAGCCTATTTTATTTTATAGATGTAATTTATTTAATACAATTCTAAATTTGAATCTTTAAAAGTTTTTTTCATATTAAAACAAATATTCTATACTTTAAAAGTAGCCATTCCCCTCTGATCTTGTAGTCATTTTCCATAACTACAAAAAAAAAAAAAAAATTATTGCATCAAAAAGAATACCGGAAACCATTTTTTTGTTTGAATAATAATGATAGTAGTCTATTTATAATAATGCTGTGTCCTAAAGTATCTTATTTATTTGTATTATTAAATGTAGACTTTTCTTATGTTTTTCATTTTATTTGTTGGGAGAAAACTTAAAATTTTTACCAAAAACATTTAGAAACTCAATCCGATATAAAGAGGATAATAACATTGCTGTGCAGTAACCAAAAAGAATATTTAAAAAAATATATATATACATATATACGTACACATATATTGTACTAAATGAAATGATTTTTACCATTTTTACGTATAGATACTAATGTGTATATATATATTTGTACATATTATTTTCTTTGAATTTTAAATTCAAAACATATTTTTTTTTAAAGAATGGTATTTTTTTTTATATAATGGTATTGGTGAGGAGGGCTCATAAAAAATATAAATTTTTTTTTTTTTACTGTTATTTTATTTTGAAACTAAAAAAATTTGTTTTTTTACAAACCAACAAACAAAAAAAAAGTTTATAGTTAACTTTTATATAAATGTATGTATGTACATTAATTTTTAAGATTGAATGTCCTTTTTTTTTTGTAAAAAAAAAAAAATTCAAAAACAAAAAAACGACCGCATCTAAAATATCCATATAATATTATAATAGTATTTTATTTCTTTGTGGTGGTTTTTCTTTTTATGTTATTACTTTTGTTCTTTGTTTTTATAGCCCCCTGTACTTGTAACAATATTACTGCGCTTTAATTTTTTTTTATACAATAAAAGAAAAGGATTTATGTTTTAAATTCTTTAACAAAAAAAAAAAAACTTTTTTAAATCTTTAACAGCCGTGTAGACTTATATTGAATAAAATATAAATTATATATAAAAATGTATAGGGCTATATAATATAATATAATAGTACCAATTTAAAGATACAACATTGTTTTAAAGTATATAAATATTCAAAAAAAAAATTTATGTGCTTATTTAAAGATAAAGGTCATATTAAATTTAATGTCACAGCGGTACATTTATAATCCGTTACTTTTTTTATGACAGTTAAGAACACAATTTGTTGAATATTTTACAGTTATACGAACAAATAAATCTTAACTGTGTAGCAGTGTTTTTTTTTTAATATTTAAATCATAAGATTTATTATTAATAAAATTAAATCAACTGAGGCTAATATCAACTTTAAAAGTTTATAATGTCTGTAGATTGAAAAAATAATTAAAATTTTATAATTAGTACTAAATGTAAACTAACTGTAATATTATTAGTACCAAATGTATCTGTAAGTAAAAAAAAAAAATTCCCAAAATTAGTTTGAATGTAATTTTAAAATTAGAAAAGTTTTTTTTAATAAAATTTAAAAGTTACAAAATTTTTCATAGACCGTCACGCCAAAAGCACAAACAAAAGAAAAATCAATAAAATTTAAAAAAACAAAAACAAAAACAACATAATATCAAATAAAATAACTGTATTAGATGTTTTCCAAAAAGTAAAATAGAAATAAAAAAAAAAAAACAAAGATTTTCGGTACTTAATTATTTTGAAAAGTAAAGTTTTCAATGTTTTCTCATTTTCTTCATCCCTACTTCTTTTTTTGTTTTTTTTTTTAGATTTTAAGAACTTAAAAATATAAAATGTTTTTACCCAAGGGACACCAATTGATAAGAACAAAAAAAAAAACACAAAATAAAAACAAATTCCAACAAACCCAACAAAACCAAAAAAATTGAGACAGTTCTAAAACACATCAAAAATCAAATTGTATCGAACATGTCTAATATTCTCTATATAACGACGACAAGCAACTTAACAGTTACATTTACACCCACTCAAATACATTTTGTTTCTATTTTTCCATCTTGTTTTTAATTTTTCTGATTTTCCTACTTCTTCCTCCCCCCCCTATTTTTCCAACCAAAACACAATTTGTTGTTGTTTGTTCTACACTTACAGTTACAGAAGAATCAATTTACATTGAAATTTTCTATAAAATTGGTTTTATTTGCGTTTATTATTGGTTTGGTTGATTGTTTGATGAATTTAATAAAAAAAAAAAAAAAAACCATTGAAAAATTATTACAAATTAAATGATAAAAAAAGGGTTTTTTAAAAAGCATTTTTTCTTAAATTTATTTTAAATATTCAATACATTTATACATTTACTTCTAGAAAAATCATTATATACTTAAGATTTGAAAAATTCTAAAGATTAAATTTTTCCAATAGAAAATAACTGTTAATCACCTTTTATATTTCTTTAGAATCCCATTTTAATAAGGATCAAAAATCAAAGACATACAGACAAAACAAAATGTTTAAACACGCATGTTTATAATTTATATTTTCAAGTACAGGATTAAATTGAGTTTAGGTCAGTTGAATTTAAAAAAAAAAAATAGAAAAATTTCAAATGGTCTTTCTATGGTTTTTCAGTTTTGCTTTTTAAAACTAAAAACCATACAAAAGTCCGATTATTTGTTGTTGTTATTTTAATACATTTGAAATTTTATACAATATATGTGTATATATACATGTATCATATAAATTTATGTAGTGTTGTTAGTTAGTATATATATATATATATATATATGTACTAAGAGAGTTACCAATAAGTACGTGACTTTCATTCAAATGATCGGATCAAAAATAAGAAAAACAAAAATTAAACAAATAAACAGTTTTTTAAAAAAAAAAAAAAGTGAAAATGAAAATTTATTATTTACTATGAGAGTTCTTGTGTACTGTTAGTTTGCAATCAAAAAAAAAAAAAAACAAAAAACAAAAGAAAAACAAACAAATAAAAAGAAATGATAGGAAAATTTTATGAAATTCTTAGAATAAAGGACTTGGAGAAAAAAACAATAAAAAATTCATATTTTCACAAAATTTGTTATCCATTTTTTATTTTTGATTTTTTTTTTGTTTTTGTTTTTTTTTTTTTATCAAATTAAAAAGGAAATATCATCTACTATTACAAAAAAATTTTCTATTTTTTTTAATTTTAATTGATTCAATTAATTTTCTGGGAAATTTTCTATTTACTTTTATATCCTCCGGTTTTAATAAATATTTTAAAATTTAATTACTCTCTGCAATTAGTAGCTAATATTTAAGTTAATATATATATATATATATTTGAAAAATATATAAATATTATAAGAATATATATATATATAGTAAAAAAGAGAAGAAAAAACAATAAAAGAAAAAATCAAAAAAATATAAACTAAATAAATTGAGGGGTTCTGTAAATCGTGAGTTGATTTTTAAATTTTATTTTCATTTATTTATTGTGAATTTTTCGTTTTGAATTTTTGATAAGAAGATTTATGCTTGAGACGATATGATACAATATACAATAGTTAATACAAACTGTTTATAGAAGATTGAAAAACGAAATTTTTAATTTCTATTGCGTTCCAGATTATCCAAATTTGATTAGAGTTTCTAAAAAAAAAAAACAAAAATAGTAACTTTTCATAGTTTATGTGTTATATATAATGATTACAAGTTTCAAATCTATTATAGAGTGGACGTTCCTTAAGCAAGTAGTCATATATATAATACATTAGTTTCACATTTTACTTAAACCTTCAATGGACATGTGGTATATATACACAAATAATTTGATTCTTTCATTTTTTTATAAATTTTTATACTATAAATTTAAGCTTGGAATTCTACAAAACCCTCAAAACTAAGCTCCTAATAATTATAAATATATAATAACTATTTAATAACTGTCAAATTAAAATAAAACAACTTTATTTAATTTAATTTAAAAAAAAAAAGAGTTTAGTTTTAATGTAATTTATATAAGGATTAAAAAAGTCAACACTGATATAAAATTCAACGTATATTACATACATACATATATACATTTTAAAATGAACACATTTATATAGAAGAAGATCTTTGACCTACATTCATTTTTAGTATCTGTAAATTATGATATAAAACTTTAAATCACTTAATAAATAAAATCTGCTTCATCATATCATCCTAAATTTTAATTAGCTTAGATCACAAAAGTAACTCTTATTTTATAACTTGAATCTTTTTTTATCGTAAATTGGTTTTTGTTTTTTTTGCTTTTATAAAATCTGATTTATGATGGTATTGTCTGAAGTCTGATTATGTGAATATTGCAACAGGTCTTTTCAATCCTTTTTTTTCAAAAGTTGAGACAAAAAAAAAAGTAAAAAGGATTTATTCTCCATTTTAAAAGGATTAAAATTTTTTTCTGTTATACTTACTGTGGTATTTTATAAAACGTTGTGATCAGTCATTATGGTCTAATGCGCTTCATACGAATTCGTCATCCTCTTTTTTTTTTTTTTAAAAAATAAAATGAAAGTAATGCAATATCCTTATTATCACGTGCTCCCTTCTACTTTTTGTATATACCCTAAATGTATATGTATTTGTTATAAATATTTATATTCATATCTATAAATTTGTAACATCAAAGAAATCGTTAAGCACAAAAACACAAAAGCAAAAAAAAAGAAAACAGAACAGGTGAAAAATGAAAATTCCAAGAGTTTTCATATTTTACATGAAAACTTTTTAATACGATGAATATGAGAAAAAAAAATATACAAAGTGATTTGGTGAACCTTGATATGCTATTTTATTATTGTTTCATAGACGATGATGGTATACCGCTACCATTATACCATATTAAACTATTCTTTATATTTATATTTATATATATATACGTTTTAGAAATTGTTGGTTATAATTTACTTAAAAAAAAAAATTGCAAACTCAGCATTATTTTACCTGTCATCTGTTTAAAAGTAAACCTCATATAATCAAGGATAAAATTATACAATTTAAAATCCGTCATATCGAGAACTTATATATTTAATACATACTTATAATAATAATACGAAATATACGTATAATATTATAATATAGGTAAAGAAGGACATGCAAGGATATATGGGAAGTTCATATTAATCAATACAATATGTTTTATACATACATACATACACACTCTTATATTTATTATAACATGAAAAATATAGTGATATCCTTTGTATATAGGGATATTAAAATGTGTTGTGTAAGTGTTGTTCAAAATAATAATAATATGTAGTTAGTAAACGCGGATATATGCTTGATAGATAGATTTAGCGCATCAATGAACATTTAGATTGAAAAATTTTTCAACTTAATAATTTAAATGAAGTAAAGGATATTAGTTTCGGTATTATATAATAAATAAATTATAGAAAAAAATCAATTCATAATTTTTCCTTTTTTTTTTAAACACTAAAAATAAATATTAAAAAAATTTTTAATCGAATCAATTTAAGGAAATGACTTTAAAATCAGGAGTTAAATGGGATCAAACATAAGTTATAGTTTATGTTAATATGTGTTATATTATTTTGGTAGACAGAGATTAAAAAGGATTGACACAGAACATCAATTCAAAAAGCCATTTATGTTTTAGAGTCGTTGTTGAAAATTAATGGTTCAATTGGTTTTTGGGGTTTTCGTATAATGTATAAGTTCAAAATTATGTAAATAATATGTTCAGAAAATTTTGGAAATTTATGGAAACTATGTATAATAATACTTACATAGGTATTCTGTCTTATTTTGCCTATAATGGAAGTTCATAAGTATATAAGATTAACTTAAATTTAAGTATAACTCCTTTTAAGATTCTTAAGTATAACTCCTTTTAATCAAATCAAATTTGAATGAAATCAAATCTCAATGGAATGTTCGATTAGAAGAAAACTCTTAACCCTTAATTTAACTTTAAATTTTCAAATATTTAGTTTGAAATATAAAACAGGATAACAGAAGAGCTTAACAGGATAACCTCTATAATAAAGTTAAAAATTTAATTTCATGTATAACCTATAATAAGTTTTTTAAAGTATCAACTTAAAGCTCTGCAAATTATTCTTAAAAAATCTTTTAAACAAATTTATACAAAATAATTTAATTTTAAAAGAGTGCTCCAGTTTCATTAAATGTCGATAGCATCAATCTTAAAAAGTTGAATATAATAAAAAAAAATTTAAAATAATATTTTTACCTTTAGTTGATGGCTTTAGGATTCATTGACAAAAAAAATTTTTTTAGAATGATTGCTTTAAGGTATTTTTAATTGTGTGGCACAAATAAAACAATTAGAGGCCCCAAGAAAACTAACAAAAATATGGAAGTGTAATAAATAAATATTTATTTTTTTTTATTTTTGGACTCATCTCACCCTTCCCTCTGGTTAAAGGTTAGAAAATTACAAAACTTAAATAAGTTAAAGTATAATGACTTCAAAAAATATTTATTAAAATCATTTGACTGGGAATTATTTTATTTGAAAAATTTCACTATTTAATTTTGAAAAAACATTTTTAATGGAAATTATTTAAAATCACAATGATTTGTTGTTTAATCTCTTTATTTATTTTTTTTTTTTTAATTATTTGTTGTACACAGAAAATTTCACTTAAAATAAAATACTTAAATTGGGTTTTTTACATTTAATTATATGTTGCTTGCTATACTGATGATGATTAAAAGGTAATTTAACAATAGAAACAATTTTTCACTGCTACTATAGAAAATAAAATTAAAATTTAACCCTTGTATTGCAATCATCATTAAAATGTAACCATATATTACAGTAAAATTTAATCAAGGTCTACTTTTGAATTATTGAAATATGCAATTACTTATAATTAGGTACTCATTATATTCAATTAGTTACTTTTTATACAAATAGTTACTTTAAGCAATTAGTTACTTTTTATTCATTAAACAACTTCGGGAACAATTCGGTAAAACAAATAGTCTGGGACCTAGGTTATTCTGAAATCAAATTTAATATACAGAAAATTGTAATTAATTTTAGAATTTCAGTTACTCTAAAATCAAATTCATTAATTTTAAAGGACAATTAATTTCCCGCTCGAGGTTTAATGTAGCTTTGACTTAAGACTTTAATTATGCAGCAGCGATAAAAGGGTTAAAAACATAAAAAAAGGGAATCCCATAAATATTATATATAAATGTGGAACAAAACTGAAGTATGACAGGAGAAATTGAAAATTAAATGTAATTTGATGTTATGTTAAAAAATAAAATTTTACATAAATAAACACAAAGTAAACTAAAGTATAAAAAAAAAAAAAAAGACGATTTTAATTCGATTTTATCACATTATTATACATTTCCACATAGTTAACATTCACTATTCAAAATTTTTTGCATTTTATTTTATTTTATATTTAGGTTTAGGTTTTTGTACATATAAAATGCATACAAAATTTGCTATCCATTCATTATTTGTTTAAAAACAACAACAACATCAATTGCAAAAACTGAAAAATAACAAGGTATGCCTGTAATTAATTATATTGCATATTCATGTGAACATTTGTATATCTATATATATATATATATATATATATAATATAATATAATTAAGCTTGAACAGAAATGGGTAATTCTTTATAGTAAAAATGTTCATTATATAATATGAGTATACAACAACAAATTGTTTTTATTTTTCTATTTTAAATAATTTAACATTTATTTTTCTGAATTATTTTTTCTGATGACGATGTACGATTACAATGACGTTTGATGATGTTGAAATATTTACAAACAAATAAACCATACAAACAATCAAACAATCAAACAAACAATCAAATAAAAGAATAACGAGTACATACTGTAACCACTGTAAGACAAAGACAATAAAAAAGTAACAACTGAAAACTGAATTCCCCCTATTGAGAATTACTTATATTGTTAATTACATATTCACATAAAGATACAAGTACCATATAGATACTTTTCAAAATAGGTATTAAGATATAATATATATTATATAGCAATATGCAGTGCAGTCTTATTAGTAGAAATGAACCTGAAAATTAAATTAATTTTAAAATAAATCTTACATATAAATTGTAACACAGTGAATTTTGTTAAGTTATAAATACAACATTTGTTTTTTTTTTTTTTTTTTTTTAAATTTTTGTGATTGTAAAAGACATCAAATTTAAATTTAGAAATGTTTTGGTACTCGTCTTTTACTTTTTATTCAAATAAAAATAAAAAAAAAAAAAACAAAGCACCAAAAAACCAAGATAAAATGAAAATTTTTTGATCCCTCTATAGTAACCTAAATGAATGCTGCAGAGATAAATGCTGCACAACTGTTACAATGCAGGGTATTCACAAAAATTATTCAAAAAAAAAAAACAAAATAACAAAAACAATGGAATTAAACAAAAATTGAGCAACTTGTAGTTTTTTTAACATATTTTTTGTCTCTTTTTGATTTTTACATATATTTGTTTTGTATTTTGTCATTGTTGTTGTTGTTGTTATTCTTATTCAATTTTATACAATTTTAAATATTTTGAAAATTTATTTTGCATTTTTGGTACCTGATTTATCTTGTTTTGATTCAAATTCTAAATTTTTAACTAAATACCAATAATTGTATTTAAACCAAAAATTTTTCAAAATGAAAAACTCTAAATTACAAAATAAAAAATAAAAAAAGAACAAATGAAAAAAAAGAACAAATAAATAAAAGGACACTATTAATCTTTTTTAAAAGGATGTGTTCATTGCATGCACAATATAATAACATATTGATGTAAATTTAACATTAACATATATAACATTTAGAATTAAATAGCAGTATAATTACATATATATATATGCAGCAGAATAATCTTTTATAATTGAATTTATTTATTTATTGTTGTTGTTGTTTTACTTTTGTAATTTAAAGACTAATACAAAAATTATCATTTTTTTTTTTTTTATCTAAATTAACAGTTTTCTATCTGTGATCTAATAATTACGGTAATAGTTAGGAAAATGGAAAATTCAAAAATTAAAAAAATTGAAAAACTAAAAAAAAGGCAATTAAGGGGGGGAAAAATATTTTTATCTAACAAAATTAATGGGTCCACCACTCCTTTATTTGAAAAAAAAAAAAATAAAAATAAATAAAAAAACTAAAATATCACTAATAGAAAATTAAAGCAAAACATAAACAACACAGCGAACAGGATAAAAGGATATATGTATATATATCTGATCTAGATACACACATAGATATATGATATATCGAAATATATCTAAAGATTTTTTTTTTCGCTATCAATAATATTGAATGTCATTTTTTTTTCAACTTTTCACAAAACTTAAAATCCTTTTATTTTTAATTGAAAGGATAACGTTTTAAATAATATTTTTTCTATAGAAATGTATTATATACATATATATAAGTATATATGTTTATACATAATATATGAATCCCATATCAAATTTATGTAAGTGTTAGTTTATATTTAAAAGCATTTCATTGTTTTTATATTTTTTTAAATATTTATTTAGTTTGGTTGTTTGTTGTGTTGGGGATTATTTGCTGTGCTGAAAATGTTGAATTTTTGGATGAGATTATCTCAGAACTTGGACTCACATTTGAAAATTGAATAGAGACGATTTTTTTTGCTACATTATTTCATTTGGATTTGTTCAATTTTTTTCTATGTTGAACAGAACAAACAGTTACAACACCAACAAAACAATTCATAAATGAAAAATAAAATATTAATAAAAACAATATTTTGTGTTTGTTTCATAATAAAATACAATTTTATACACTTTTATATGACTTTTATATGTTTTAATGTGTTCGGTTCTATAATTTTATTTATTTTTAATGAGTTTTAATTTGAAAATATGCAGGCTCATTATGCAGTTAATGTTTATTTATGTCCTTTTTCATTTAGTGTTAAATGTTGTTTTGTTTTTTGGAAGTGTTGGGAAACTGAATAAAAAAAAATTTTAAATAAAATTTTACAGTTGGAATGTTAAGATCATTAGTAAAATAGATTTAAATTATTAATGTAATATATTTATTGGAGGGCTTTCAACCCATAAAGGTTTTAAAAGCACCATCCGAAAATTGAATAATTTTAAAATTTTATTGAAAAAATTAAAAAAATTAATTTAAAAGAGTTTTCGGATCAAGAGTTTGCATAAACATTGGAATAAAAATCTAAATTTAATTTACAAGGGTATTGGTATAAAATATTTAATTCTAAAATATTTATTTAATGTTTTTCTATCTGACGGCTGGAGTTAATGATTGGTCGCCGGCGTGCTAGAAGTAATACCTTGGGTTTAATTTCCTATCAGATCATATCTAATATAAAAAAAATTTATAATTCTTTACATATTGAAAATATACAATTTGAATTACTACTACAATTTGTATAAGTACTCTCTTCAATCGAGTTATGAAGGGCTTAGTGATCAATCGACTGCAGCGTAATGATTCTTCTTCTTCTGTTATGGCGCTACAGTCCGTTGTCGAACCTTGGCCTCCTGATTCATCCTCTTCCAGTTCACGCGATCTTGGGCAGCAGTTATCCAATTTTGCTCTTGCAGCATTGATACAGGGTCTGACTCGACTGCATCAACCCATCGATTTCTCGCCTTTCCTACTGGTCTTTTTCTATCTATTTTCCCCTTCAATACTTTTTTTGGAATGCGGGAATCTGGCATACGTTGTATGTGACCGGCCCACCTAAGGCGTTGTAGCTTGATGTATGTCACAACATCGCTGTCGGTGTATACATTGTATAGCTCTGCGTTGCGTCGCATTCTAAATTGGCCCTGGTCGATAATTGATCCGATTTTACGAAGTATTTTTCTTTCGAAACGGGAAAGTAGGTCCCGTCGCTTGGGTGAGCGTAATGATTACCGCATCTCAAATTCAATTTAACTGATTTAATGAATGTCCTTTCCTCTTTTATTAAGCACAAAAGTGAAATAAAAGAATGAAAAGAGTCATTATTAGGCAATTGACGTGTTGATTTTTTAATTTAACTTTTTCACTTAATACTTTTTTAATTTTTATTTTATAATATACACACAAATAAAATGTGTTCCTAATCTCAGTAATTTTCTTGTGATTTAACCTTTTTCATTTTTTTTTTCATTGTTTACTTATTTTATTATATGTATATATAAATATATATATTTATATTTATATTTTTTAAATATTAACGTGAAAAAAAAAAATTAAAAACAATCAGAATAAAAAAAAACTTTATAAAAACTTTTCTTTTTTATCAAGTTTATTATGGCAATTTCATATAAAACTAAACTGTTTGTGTATATATATATAATATATTAGTCAGTAAATCAGTGTAAGTATGAATATTTTGTGTAAAACGTGAAAATTATAAAGGAGAGCAAAAAAACCAAAAAAAAAAAAAAATACACAAACTAAAGAACAACACCTATCGTCACACCCAAAAAAAAAAAAATAAACACGAAAGAAAATAAAAAGAAAATTTTAAAGGTCATGACATCATCGTTGCACGTTTTCTTGTATGTTATTATTATTATTAAAATTTTTTTTTTCTTTAGTTTATTGTATATAACAGGAGACGTTTATATTTGTATAGGTAGTATTTATATTTATATGCTCTGTATTATTCAGTCACTATGTTGAAAATTCAAAAATCCTAAAAGAAAATATTTATTACACTTTTATTCAGAAGATTCCAAAGTACGATTACAAGAAATTCTAATTTTACCTTTTTTTACTTTGACTTGATGTTATTTTGTTTTGTAGTTTTTGTTGTTGTTGTTGTTGTTTTTTGCTCAACTTTTTGACTTATTTCACATTTTGCTCCTTCTTATTATCAAAAAAAAAAACAACAAAACAAAAAAAAAGGATATATGTATGTTAAAAAAAAATTTTTTATATATTTTGTAATCCCTGTATGTATGTTAATAAATTTATATATCTATATGAATGTATGTAATGGTATAGTAGAAAATGTAATGTAAAGGTGTTTTTTTCAAATAGAAAACAAAACAAGTTATAAAAGACGATAAACCATCATAGGTAACATACAAACAAATCTATATAATGTACGTGTGTATAACATATGAGTCGTGAACTTCTAAAAATAAAAACATTAAACACGCAATTTTCTCATATACGCTTCATTTCAGTTAGTTTTTTTTTTTATTATTCTGATAATTTTCTTTAATAATAAGATTGCTTTTGGTGCTACTACTATTCTACTGGTATATATGTATATACATATGTTGGCCAGTTACATTTAGTATTTCAAAGTTTTTTAATATTTACAGAAATAATTTTCTTAACATTCTTTCATTTTTTTTATAGTTTTTATTTTGAAATTTTCTTTTTCTTTGCTAATTTTTCCATTAAAGAAAATGTTAGCAAAGAAATTAAAACGTTTAATAGGTGTAATGATATAAGGGTTTTGAGAGTTCGGGAATATTATACTTAAGTGAATTTTTTTATTGACGTGAGGGTGGTCGACTACAAAAATAAAAAAAAAACAAAACAAAACAAAAAAATTAATAAAAAACTATAAAAAATTATTCATGAGATTTTTACTCTTTTTCGATATATATATATATGAATATATAGATATATATATATGTATGCATATAGTTTGTTACGTTTTGGGCGTTGTCTGGCACATTATAAAAAAAAAAATAAAAACAAGAAAAACGAAATAGAAGAAAGAACAAAGAAAAAACACATAAATAAAAAAAAAAAAACAGCAAAACAATCCCTAAAAACATTTACCTCCTACTGGTATCAAAGTTGTGAAATGTTGTTTCGGTTTTTGTTTTGTTTTTTCTTTGATTTAAAAAAAAAAAAAAAACTATTAGTCGTTAGTATCAAAAGACGAATATACAAGTATATCCTGTGGAATTTAGCCGAAAGGAACTTAAACATGATACATGAAATAAAATAACACATTAATATAAAAAAAAAAAAAATAGCACATTGATAAAATTGGAAAATTTTTATATGTATATTTTTGAAGAGAAAGTTTTTTATTTATTTTGTTTTAAAAGGTTTTCAGATTTAATCAAAAGTTAAATATGTACATATATATATTTATATATGTATATATTTTGATGGGTTGATCAATCACAGATTTTTCTAGTCAACATAATGTCAAACAAAAATTACAAAAAAAAAATTTCAAGGATAAAAAAAGTTTTCAACAAACTTATAATCGAATTTTACACTTCTAAAAACTATAGTTTTTCTTTTGTTTAAAAAAAAAGGATTTTTTGTTGCATATTTATAGGGGTACTCATAAGTTTGAAACATTTAATAATCCATAGTAATCAGAATACAATATGATATACAAATTAAAAAAAAATTACAAAACATGTTTATTAAACAGTTGTAATGTTAATTAATAGTTAACAAAAAAAAATTTTTACTTAAATATTTGCATGTTTTTATACAAAATAGTTTGGGAAGAATTTTAATTACATTTTAATTTATTCAAAATTCATTTATTTATTAATACAATTTAAATGTTTTTTTCTTTTTTTTAATAATCTCAAAAGAAAAAATTCCAACAGCTTAATCCCTTGGCACCATAAATTAACATAGTTATAGTACAATTATATAATGGTAAATTGATGGGAAGGGTGGTGTTTTTCTTTTACATTTTAAATAAAAAGTTAAATGAACTTAGTCATCGACCTAAATTTAACTTTATATTTCTCTCCTTTTTTTTATTTTTCTTTTTTTGCATGTATATTTACATTAATTCCTTTATGGATATATATATATATATACAAAAATGGTTTATATATATAAAATGTAAAATTTAAGGTCTATAAAATAATAATTCTAATTTCAAATCTCATTTTTTATTAACTACATATATAAAGAAAAAAACCAATTTAAGATTCGAAATTTGGCCAAGAACAGTGAAACCACACCGCGTCAATCGCACGCAAAAATTTATATAAACATTATTATATGTATAATATGTATATCACGAGTATTTTTATTACATTTTCTTATAAAGTATATATGTATGTATATGTATATATATATATAAATAACACTCATTTATTACTTTTTTATTATAATTTGTATGGGAAATTCATATTTCAAGGTAGTAATTAAATGGTTTTGGACATGAAATTCTATATTAAAAGAGTTTCAAAGTTTTTTTTTTTAGAAGAGTCACACTGGTGGTTTGGTTTATCATTATAATAAAATCTAAGCTAATTTACTAATGGAAATCATGCATTTGCTATATTTTGTAACTTTTGTTGTTGTTTTTTTCTTTATTGCTATAATAATATAATAAAAGTAAAGTTATTTTGTGGGTGAGGGAATCATATAATAATAATAATAATAAACAAAGAAGAAATCAGAAAAAGAAAATATGTGTCATTTAATTTAACGCGCAGGATAGTTTACTTTATACTATATACAGTTTTTCTTACTCTCCAACACTCCAACACTCTCTTCAATTCTTTTTTTTTTTAAACTTTTTTTATAAGTAAATTTTCTTTTATTATAAATTTAAGTTTCGATATTATAATAAATACTTATATTCATTATTATTAAATATATATTTTTTCGAATAATAGGCTTTCTCTAACTTATATATTTTTTCGCATAATGAAATTTAAATACTTGTAAGTTGTAACATTTTAAAACAAACAAAATGATCTAGAACAAAATTACTTAGTTACTTATTCAAAAAAAAAAAAAAAAAAAGAAAAGTTTTTCCGATTTACATGGATTTCATTTTGTAAGAAATCAATTGGAAACAAAAAATGAAAATGAAATGAAAATTTTAGTCCTAGAAATAATAATTTAAGTCTATTAAATAAATTGCTTCAGTAATAATCATAAAAATGTATATATATATATATTATATATATATATAAAATATATGTATGCATGAGTCTGAAAAACAAAAAGTATGTAAATTTGTTTTTATTAAAATTTTTTAAGAGATATTAAAAAAAAAAAATATGCTGTGTCCACTACAGAATCAACCGGTCTTACAGGAAAATCATAATGTGACATATCTTTCAAAGATTGTTTACTATTGCATTTGTATCAAAACAATTAGGGTTTAATAATTATAAATTTAACTTCTAATAAGATTTTTTGAAAGGTTCCAATACATACACAAAAAATGTTTTTTATCTATCAAATGTTAATTTTCTCCAGTTTGAATTTTGCAACAAGTCAGCATCAGAGCAAATGTTAATATACATGCAAATAATTTAAAAATATGTATATATATTTTAATTTTAGATTCAGAAAAAAATTAAAAAATATTTTTTTTAAATTTAATTAAAAGACACATAAGTTCGTCGGATCAAAAAAACTTTCTATGGCGAAGTTATAGCTCTTTATTTGTGTAACACTGTTTATGTAACCGGCTTTTGTGTACTAGTTCCTTGGTTTACGAAGTAATTGTAAAACCTTTGATCTCCTTTTAACTCCTCTTGAGGTTACCCGATGTGCTATAAAACCTTATGAATTCAAGAAAATAACGTCAAAATCTTATATATAAAATTTGAAAACAGTTTGTTTAGTCGTTTGGTCTGTACACGTGTGCAAGGACATAATGTACGTACATACGTGTATAGACACAGACGGACATCATAAAAAAAACCTGTTTTTTGGGTTTCTGTACATGTGAGTAATGCGTATATGAAAAAATCTCAACGTCCAACTTTTGGTATGAAAACAATACCTACCCCTTGTTATATTTCATATAAGCGGTTGGTTAAAATATATGACAGATTTTTTTAATATAAACATTTTTATATTTTCAATTTTCTTTTTATTTGTATCTTAAAATTTATTATCAAAATCTTTTAACGCTACAGTACGTAATATTAAACGCAGATTTCCATTTTAATTTTATAAATTTCGTTTAACCTATATTTAGACTTAGAAAAATATTTTATATTGTGTACATTGAACGCTTATTTAAGTTTTTAACTTTATATATTAAATAAAAGTGTACCATGAGTATTTTAGTGGAGTTGACTATTACAATAAAGTTCTTAGAAAGTAGAACAGCTGTT
Source organism: Dolichopus griseipennis (assembly GCA_963082915.1). Classification (NCBI taxonomy): domain Eukaryota; kingdom Metazoa; phylum Arthropoda; class Insecta; order Diptera; family Dolichopodidae; genus Dolichopus; species Dolichopus griseipennis. The sequence goes on along the minus strand of OY720444.1, from coordinate 1,009,148 downwards.
TTCACATCTTTGTTCTTCGTTCTCAGGCTATTATTACTTAGTTTTCAGACTCATTTGGTTTTAATTATATTAACTTCTATGTTCAATGTCGCTCTCAGATCTTATTCTATTTTAACTTCAAATTCTATATTTTTCGAGTTTATTATAAAAAAGTACTTTAAATGAAATTTTTTTTTTATAAATAATCAAAATTTTAATATTTATATAATAAATTATTTTATGATAAGTATATTTTTGTTTTTTTATTTATTATTTTCTTAATACTTAATTAAAATTTATTTAGAGAAGCAACAAAAGTTGCGTAAAAATTTATTTAATTTTTTTTTTTTTCTGAAGGGCGTGAAGATAAAAAAAAATAAATTTTGATGAGGAAAATTAAAAGGTTCATTTTAAACAATATTCTTTATTTTCTTTTTTTTTTTTATCATTTTTTTATTATTATTATTCTTATTTATGATAAGTATAAATTTCGGAATAAAAGAGTCGCTTAGTTTTTCAAAAACCGTTTAAAATTTGAAGTTAAAAAGCCTTAAAAATAAAATTTACTTTATATTTAGATTTTCACAAAGAAATAGGAAATCCATTTTCTTATGGGGTTCCGTTCCGCATCAACCAGGCACCAAAAATGTATTGTTATCGTCTTTACAGTTCAGTTTTTCAACAAAAAAAAAATCTAAAAAATCTAAAAATTGTGACTTCGGCATTAAAATAAACGCATTAAATAAAAAGAAAAGCAAAAACAAAAAAAAATAAAACCAATAAATGAAAAAGAAAATTCCGGGGAAAAACCCATAAACTGAATTTTTTTTTCTAGAAATATGATGAAATATATTTAAATATGTATATTAATAGATATACCATCAAATACATGTATATATATATATATATATATATATATATATATATATATATATAAAATATAAATTCAGACACATAAAAAGTATAGTTTTGTAGTTATCTTTTCTAATATATTAGAAAGCAGAAGAGGAAAGTAATTCGATAATTCTCACTTTAGATCAATTTAAAAGAGCTGCAGATATGAAGTTGATATCATTTTTAAAAATTTATAGGATTATGGAGGGGTGAGAGTTGTAGGAAGAAGTATTTAAGGAAAAATATAAGGAACGATGAAAAGAATGAATATATAGTGGTCTATAATGATTGATCCTTTTTCGTTTATATGTTGTAATATGTATATATATGTACATAATATTTAGGTATTTGCAAATATAAATGTTTGTATGTATATTCCCCTCTTAAAAAAAATTATTATATAAAATGGTTTTTATCATCACCATCAATATTTTTTACCCTTATTTAGGAAATTAGAAACAAGAAACACAAAAAAAAAAAAATAAGGAGTGGGAGAAAAAGTGAGGAAAAATTGGGCCGAAAAAAAATAACGTCATTTCTTATGAGCGTCAATTAACGAAAAAAAAAACGATAATAGGATGAGATTGTTTTTGTTTTATGGTGGAATGATGGTTAGTATTTTTACGCTATATGATCAATGGGTATAATCTGTCTATTTGAATCTGATTTTTTCATTTTTTTTTTCTTGTACTTACAATTTTTATTTATAATGTGGACATAACTTTTAAGTGTATTAATGATTTTTTTTTATATAATAAATTTTATGAAGTTTATCAGATACTTTTAAAATCCAGTTAATAATCAAAAAGAAAATTGATAGTTATATTGTATATAAATTATGTAGTCTTTAATTTACTTGTAAAGTAATTATTAAATATTGTATATGAGTACTCATAGTTAATAGGAGAAGATAATAAAGTCTCTTTAATACATAATGTCTCTGATACACCGATTATTAATATATTATATATATTATATGAGTACAGGACAAGTTATTATTAGAAAAAAATAATTATATAAGAAAATCTATCACAAATCGTATGTGATGCAATACTTCTCCAACAACGGCTCCTAAGATTGCTGACTAATTCGATAAGTACAATAGTATATATATTCTATTATAAAATTTCCTAAAAACTTATTTTAATTAATAAAAATATTATCAAAATTTTTTTAAATAAGTATTCAATCAGAAAAACAATATTAAATATAAAATTCATATTTTTTCTTACCTACTCCTAAAAATATGCTAAGTAAAATTAAACATAAATTGTGTCTGTACACAAGTATAAACCTTGAACATGTTCAGTCATTATCATACATTAACTATAAACAAATAAAAATTCCATTGCATACATTTAATAAAATATTCAATCTTCTACTTTAGGGTCTTTCATTTGAGATCCTGGGGTTTTTTTATTATGAAAATGAAAATATAAAAAAATTGTTAAAATAAAACAAAAAAGATTTTTTAGCCACTTTAAAAATTACATCTTTTCATAAACATAATGTATATATATGCATAAATATATTATTATATATATATTTTTAAGGATATATCTGCATTATTATACCCCATAGATTGTTTTGGAATAGAAGAAAAGAATTTAAATTATTATTTAGATCCTATTTTAAAAATTTTATTTTGAAAAACAACTTTTTTTTATTATTTTCCTTGTTATACAAATGAAGCACTGATTTTCAACTTCTATTCGTTTTTTCATCTATTGTGAATATGTACATATGATCTTAAGATTAATCTATATTTTTTCGTTTGTTGCTCTACAGATATAATTCGTTTTTTTTTTTTTTTGTTTTTTTTTTTTATTTATTGTGGATTATTTTTATTTTTTCAAATAAACTTTGCTGTTGATATTAATATCATTGTTCAAAAAGTACAACACAACATCAAATACAAGATTTTGAGTATAATAAAATTTGAAATGGTTGTAATAAAATTTCTCAAAAAACAAAAAAAAAAATCATGTATAAGATAATAGAAGGATTTGCGATACAAGCAGGAAGATTTATCAAGATAACATTAAAAAAAGAGATGAAACGAACAACTAACTTATGAACATATGAATGCAAGCCATTTTTTATTCTGACAGTAATATTTCCGTAAACAAGTTTTAAATAATAATGATGAAAAAAAAAAATGAAGAAAGAATGAATGAAAGTAAATTATTTTTGAAAAAATGCACTTGACCCCAACTATTATCAATCCAACAATTTATATTTTTATTCTTTCAATTGAAATTTCCAAAAGATTGAATAAACGATAGAGAGAGAGAATTTGTATTTTTAAATATATTTCCATGTAGATGATTGAAAAATACAATTTTTATTTACAATACTACAAGATAAATAAGTGTTAGATGTACAAAAGTACATTTTATAGGTACTAAAAGCAATTTTTCAACTTTTAAATTATTTTCAAATAATAAAAATTTAAGTGTGTTGAAAGTAAAAATTAAAAAATAAAAAATTGTTTGATTCTATTATTTGCATCTGCATTTAGATTTAATTTTTGAATTAATTTGGTTTTTATTTTGTAAGTGATTTTGGGTAAATTAAATTTAATGTTAATTAAATATACCTATAGAGTAGCAAAAAAGAAGTAATTAAATTAGATTTATTTTTTGTGAAATTTAATTAAAAGATTTTAATTTAATTTAAATATGCATTTATTTTCGTCTATTGAAGGCAACATTAAATGTCACTTTATTTAAATACAGTTGAAGTGATTTAATTTTCCAAACTTTTGAAACTAATTGAAAATGTCCTTTGAACTTAAAATATTCTTATCGGTACCAAATTTGGACAAATTTTTACTTATTTAATATTATAATTTACCTAGAAATGGAATTTTTAAAAAATGTTTCTGAAATAAAATACAAAATATAAGAAAGACATCATTTTCCTTGGCGCTTAGAAATTTGACTATATTAATTAGCAATTAATTTCTATTAAGATGTCAAAAAATTGATGTTGTCAGTCTTTGTCTGAAGCCAAAATTTGATAAAATATATTTCGATCAAGTTTCGATAATTTCGAATTTCTAGTACTTAGATATTGACAGTTGAAAACTATGACATTTCGGAATATTTAAAACCTAAAAAATTTTGCATAGTTTTAGGCTGAAGTTATTGAAAATTTTCTTTTATTAAAAATTATCTGCTATTAAACTTTGAATATTGGCACCTGCTTATAAAGTATCAGATTTTGAAATTGAAACCAATTGTTTTAAAATTAAATATCTATATTTAAATATTAATTACTAAACATTGTCACAAACATTAATTTATGCTTAAACTTTAAGTAAATTAGATAAAAACTGTAAAGAATTAATTATACTAAAAATGTTTTGTTTTACCGACTCGAAAAATAACGAAATAAGAAAACAAAAATCTTTTAGATACGGCAAAATTTTTTTTCGTAAAATAAGATATAAGTATAAATTAAGGAATTCATAAAAAAAATAAGAGATTACTCGGATTCATTTTGTCAGTTCTGACAATTAAGGTGGTTAGGTGGTATATAAAAGATCTAAAGTAGATATGAAGCCTTTATGATTCAGGTACTTCGACCCAATTTTATTTTTTTTTTTTTTCTAATTCAATTCAAAAGTAATAAAATTTGAAGAAAACGAAAATAACAATAAAATTTTTACCAGATAAAGTTTTACTTTTTTATATGGGGCTCTTAAAAAAAAAAAAAAAAAAAAAAAGAGATTAAACATAAAAAAATGGGAATAAACTGGAAATCTAAAGATAGAAAAAGTAACGAAGAACATAAAATTTTATTTTTTGATTTGTTTTTTTTTTTTTTTTTTTTATTTATTTATTTTATTTTAATAATTCCATTTTACGAGATTTTTCCTTTTCTAATTCGAAATATATATTTCTTGTTCATGCAATTTCATTATTTGTATTTTTTTTTCTTATTCTCTTCCAGGTTTTATTACAAACCGATCGTGATAAATTAAAACTGGCAAATCCTGAGAAACGAAAAGCTGAAGAAAATGATTTATCCAAGGATTTGAAAAAGGTAAGTGCGATATTTTATACTTTGAAAGTCATATAATATATTAAGACATTTTGTTTATTATTTTGTTTTTCATTTTTCATTTTTTGTTTATGAATTTATTTTTGACAACAACAAAGTTTATCCTATTGGGATGATTGTATATATATGTACGAGTATTTAGGGACGGCAAATAAAACATTTGTTACGTGTACCAAAATTCTTTTAATTGAAAATATTTATAACTTATTTAAAGTGTACTATTGCGACTTATTAGACGACCAAAAATATATTTGTTTAATTAAGTTATTATCCATTAAAAATTAAATATCTTAAGATTCACTGGATATAACTTTTTAATTATAAAAGATCAATTTAAAATGACTAATATTATTTAAAATTTTTAATATTCCAATTTTTTTTAATATTAAATATCGATTTCATTGATTTATATTATTTTTTAAAACTAAATAATTTATTTAAAAAAATGGAGCGTACCACTGGTTATTCACCACTGATTTCATATCAGAACACCAGCCTATATTTTTTTTCCTTATCCAATATATTTTTCAAATTTATAGTTTTTTGGGTGGTACAATGAGTATGATTGTTTAATAAAGTATACATTCTATTTTATGAAAGTATATATATATATATATATATATATTTAGTGGTTAAAATAACCACCAACGGCATTCGATGTGGTTGTGTTATTCTGGTGTATAGTTTAGGTTCAGAATACTGAGGTTTTTATGGTTATTATTTTATTTTGTTTTTTTACTTTTCTTATAAATGAGCAATAAATAAATCGGTTATCATGAAAAAAGAAAATTTCAATTAATTAGAAAATTAATAAAATAAATTTATTTCAAGAAAATTTATTAAAATTATTTAAAAATTTTGTATATTAATAAATTAAGTGGAAATTATTAATGCAATCTGTTTAATGTATTTGGTTTTTCATGGAATTTTGAAATTATTTTATTAATATTTGGTAATAATTTATAATAAAATAAAATTGGTATAAAAATATTTCGTTATATTTAATTTTGCCAATCGAATTAAACTATAAAGCTGTTTAATGGGTAAATAAACTAAAGAGGGCTGACACTGTTCCATTACAAAAAACTTTAAATTATGAACAAACACTTCAAATAATTTACTTATCAATTCTTTTAAATTTAAAAAGAAAACTGGTGTCAAACACTAATAGTACTTTCTATTCCTAAAATAATAATTACCCATTAAAACTAAAAAGTTTGAGTGACTTAAACATTGATTAAATAAATTTTTTTTTAAATCTTTCAAAAATGGTTAAAAAATAATCACTTTCTATGAATATCAAGTCAATTTTTTTTTTAAAATAAAGATATTGACATATTAAAAAGATAACGGTTAAAAAGTGAGTGAAGAATAAAATAAAAAAAAAAAAATACTACTGAAATTTATTTAAAGAGGAAAATTCAACTGTACTTAGGTACTTTTCAGTACAAATGACGACCTCTCGTTAACAGCAATGTTCAAAATATCCGAAAAAATGAGATTTTTTTTTGCAAAGTGGAAATTTTAATTTAATTACCTCCGAAAACTGACATCCAATAATCATAAACTAATTGAACTCTTAAAACAGAAGTGAAAGACAGATGATTGTCGAGTCCTTCCTAAATGGAAACGACTTACGATTATGAGTGACGAGCTTATTAAGAGATAAGTTCGAAATATTAATTTATTTATTTATTATTAGTCTCTTACCTCATAAAATGTTAGAGGGGAGTGCAGCTTGCTATAATAATAAGCGAAATAATAAGCCGTGCTCATCCACTACACAACGGAGGCCCCAAGAAATCGAAGTAAATGTCAAAAAATTGAAATTTTAAAGTCTATTTCAGTTGTAAAAGAAGAAAAGGATTTAGATAATTATTCGGAGGTATACCTTAAATATTCATTTATAATTGAATATACAGTTAGTTAAATATAGTAATTTTTTCTACATTTTTATTCATTATAAAGAGGGAAAAAATATGATGAAAAGTTAAAAAGGAAAAACAAAATATTTTTTCATTATATTTTGTTCGAGAAAAACGGTGTTAGTTAAGAGTAGAGCAAAAAACAGAAAAGAAACAGAAAAGAAAAGTAATAACAACAACAATTGAATAAAGTTTTTCCATTTCCCGTTTAACAATCGAAATTAAACTTTTTCGCTATAATTTTTTTATCTTCTCTCTCTTATTTTCTTTTTTGTTTCTCTTTCTTATTGCAAGAAATCATTAACCTTTTTTTTTTTTATGAAAAGATTTTTATGAACAAAAATAGAATCTCTATGTACTCTAATACTAAATGAGTGGGTTCAGAATAAAAATAAGAACAAATAAAAACTGAAGAGAAAAACAAAAAATTTCATTTTCCAATACGTGACGGTCTGTCTGTCAGGCTGATTTTGGACCTTTTTTAATTTATTGAAAAAAAGCTTGAATAAAGGTCGTAACAAAAATTACCCCCGAACACCAGATATGTGGGGGAATAAAAATTCTAACTTGATTCTGACATGAATTTTTTATATTTAAAAAGTTTTTTTCCAAATTTTTCTAATTATTTCCAATTTATTTTTATTTTATCTGTCTGATTTTGACTTGTAAATGAAAACATTGTGCAAAAAAAAAGGGAATAAACCTAAAAATAATTTCAAATTGAATATTGACGATTGTTTTATTTTGTTTTTTTTTTATTTTTGAAAAAACAAAACGAAAAAATTTGAAAAAACGCTTATGTTCTAATAATTACTGTTGAAGTAAAACTGTTATACGTGATCGATTTAAATTACTTAAATTTATAGTTTTTTAGGACCTTTTGATTAGCCACTTCTGTTATAAATTCGATTATTTACAACTTGATGGAATTTTCTCTTTGATTAATTTTTATTTGAACTTATTTCGTTTTAATGAAATTTATTACAACATTTAATTATTGATTTTTAATTATATTGTTTTTTTTTTGTTGTTGTTGTTGTGGTTTTATAGGCTAAATTGGAAACAAAAGCATTAAAAGCTAAAAGACCTGGTTTTACAGATGAACGTTATCATGAAACATCATATTACATTGAAAATGGTAAGTAAAAAAGTTCAAAGGATTTAAAAAAAAAACCCTTAATTAAAAACTCTTAAAAAGTGAAAATATTTGCATACTTTTAGGTAGTTTATTTTTATTTTAAAAATAATATCTTTTAACTTGTAAAATTATTATTTGCTATGAATTTCGAATCAGATTTCCGTTTTTCTTTTAATGCTAATTTTCAGAAAGTGGTCTGTAAAGTTCCAAAAAAAAAAAGGAAAAAGAAATAGAAATTTAAGAAAAAAACAGTGTATTAAGTTTTTTTTTTTGGCTAAAGGAATAGTAATGAGTGAAAAAATTGAAGTTGCAAAAAAAAGCTCGATTTTTAATTTCATAATTTTTTTTTTTTTTCGAGTTTTTGAGTTTTTCCATCAACATCACCTTCCATTAAAAAAAGTTATAAAACTTGAAAAAGGTTTTCTTTTCTTTTTTTTCGGTTTTTATTTGGTTAAGAAAAATTGTTCGTGTTTTTTTTTTTTTTTTTTTTGTAGAAAAAAACAAAGACTCGTGTTCTAAGAATTAACACATCATTTTAAAAAAATAAAAATTTTTGCTTTTTATTAATTTTGGGTGTAATTTGGTTTTTATATAACATTTTTTTTTATCCCTTTTATTCTTTTTTTTTGTATAGGACTTCGTAAAGTTTATCCGTATTATTTTACATTTACAACATTTACAAAAGGACGATGGGTTGGTGAAAAAATTTTGGATGTATTTGCTAGAGAATTTCGTGCACATCCAGCTGAAGAATATGAAAGATGCATTAAAGCTGGAACATTAACTGTAAACTATGAAAAAGTGCCAACTGATTATAGACTTAAACATAATGATCTATTAGCGAATGTTGTGCACAGGTGAGCAATTTTTATATTTTTTTAAACTTTTGTATTTAAATACTTTCTTTTTAAAACATTTTTTTTTTTTAATTAGTTGCGAAGAATTTTATGTTTGTAATTATTTTAGTTAGTAAAAAAAAATTTTTATTTTATTTTTATCAAAAGAACTTTTTTTTTTGGGTTTTATATTGAATATGGTAGCAAAATATTTTAAATGAATAATTTAGTACTGTAAAATGTTTAAATATAAAATACAAATTCATTTTTTACTTTAAAAAAACATTTTAACATAAAATTTTTTTTTATTATTGTACAGGTCGTATATAAATAATTTTACAAATTAAAAAGTTTACATTTTGCAGTTACAGATAAATTTTATTAGTTAACTTTATTAGTAAAGAGTCATTCTTTAATTTAAAAGAACATAGTTTCCCTATTCAGGCTATGATAATGTTGTTCTATTTTTTTATCATTTTGAAGAATTTTGTAGTTTTTATAAAACTTAGAAATTTTAATTGAATTGTTTTTTGGAGAAATAATTCTCTTAAACAACACAATAGATACTTCTAAAAACATAAGTATCTAAAGTTAAATAAAACAGAATTTACAATATTTAACTTGAAAATTGATGTTACGTTAAACACGTTTAAAGGAAGTATATAATAATTGAGGTATTTTTTTATTAGTTTAAGATCTATATGATATTTTAAAGACAATTCTGAGGAAATACTAATTTAGAATTTTGGGTTTCATTCGATTTATTTTTTTGCATTTAAGAATTCAGATTAAATAATTTTGCAAATATGACAACTTCGCCAATTAAAATGAAATCTCTAAACTAGTACACAATTAAAATGTAAGCACCTATTCTTTCTATATATATATATCTCTGTTAGATAATCTTTAGCTTTGGTAAATCGAGAGACTAATGGACTTTTGGAAATATAATACATAATATTATAAGAAATATCAAATTAAGTTATATACTTAACTTTAAACGTCTTTAACTTTAACAAAATTTTTGAATTCGTAGTACATAGTATTTTAAATAAAAATAAAACTAAAATGAGAAAAAAAATAATTTATTAAACCAAAGATATTTTCTTAAGGTGATTAAAAAAAAATTACAGGGACATTTTTTAAATATATATATAAATATATATACAAATTAAATCTTTCAAAGATGTTATTGTGATTTTGACTATATAGTAGAAAATAATGTAGTTATAATATTGCATAAAAAAATTTTATCAAAAATATTGCTAATTAATTATTTATATATATATAAATTCATCCAATATATATAGAAATTATCGTATTGTAAGTCTGTAACAATTATAGAATACGAAAAATAACTCAAATGTTAAGATATTTCAGTATGGGAGTTTTATATTTAATTTTTTTTACAGCAAAATTATTTTTAAACTAAAAAATAATTTATTAATTAATTAGAAATGATTTTTTATTTATATATTTAATTTTTTTTTAAATTGATTTATTTAGTTTTAATATTAGTTTTTAATTTTAAACATTTTTATTTAATAAGTTTTGCAGAATTTTTTGCAATATGTATTATATTGCCAGATTTTTTTTTTTGTTTTAATTGAAAATTATTGTATCTTTTAATTAGTCTGATGTAAAATATTTAGAAATTATAATTTTTATTGATTTTTTTTAATTCAAATATTAAAATTTTACACCACATTAAAATTATTTTGATAAAATCATAATATTATCATATTAAATAATTAAAATTAAACATTTTATTTGAATATTTCAAATAAATTACTTATGTACTCATTTATTTTTTCATTAAAAAACCAAATAAAAAACTTTAATAAAAATTTTACATACTAATCGAATTGTCAAAACAATTTTCTAACTCCAATTATCATTGATTTTATCCAGACTAATAATTACCAATTTTTAAATAAATAATCAATAAAATTGCTTTTAATAATTTGTTTATATAAAATAAACGAATTTTGTTACAGAACAAAAATCATTTTTTATATGTACCTAAAAAAAAAGAACAATGAAATTACAAAATACAAAATTTAAAAAAAAAACTAAAAAAAAGTATAATTGTTTTTTTTAAATTTTTCTTAATCAATGTTGTTTTTTTATTTAAAATCATATTTGTGTATATTTTTCCAGACATGAAGTACCAGTCACTAGTCAACCAATCACAATAGTGCATATGGATGATGATATTGTGGTTGTAAATAAACCAGCATCAATTCCAGTAAGTGGCTTAAATGACCGCCATTTTTGAAATTTTTTTAAAAGTAAAAAATAATTTAAAAAAAAAAAAATAATTGAATTACTTTTAAATATTTTGGTTTTTCTTTTATTATTCTTATAATTTGTTGTTAACATTAATTGTGATTTTAGTTAAAATTTCAAAAAAAAAAAAAACATAATTAATTAAAAAATTAAAGGAAATTTGGACATTTTTTTTTTGAAATACTTTAAAATTATTGATATACTAACAATAATTTTAAATATTTTATTATGCAAAAAATCATTGAAATTTAAAATATAATCAAATTATTCATTGAAAACCTTCCAAATAATTTAAAAAATATGAAACAATCGTTCAAAGCCGATTTTAAAAAAAAAATTATCAAAAATTAAGATTATTTAAATATTTTACTTATAAGTAGGTAAAAATTTCGTACCTTTTTTTAAATCCAAAATGATGAAGATCATGCCAAACATTTTGATCAACTCATGAAGAATAAAGAAGATCATGAAAAAACCTTTAAAAATCAATACAAATATATAAATCGAATTTTTTGAATTAATAATGAGAATTTGAAAATCATGTTTTAAAGGAAATTATAAATGTTTAATTACATTTATTTAGTTGTTATTATAATATAAATTTGACAGAATCAAATATAATAGTACAAAGTGTACAGACTTGGACTTAAAACATGCATAAAATATGATTCTCAAATTCTCATTTGAATTTTTTAACACTCTTTTAGAATTATTTTTTTCCCTTCTATTGTGAAATTTTTTTTTGAATTTATTATCCTTTTGTTTTTACTTATACCACCACCAATAATATATTTGATCCCTACTTGTGTTAAATAATGTATTATAAAATCCAATGAAAATTTAAGTTAGATATGAAAAAAATTTTAATTAAAATATATATTTGAAATAGTTTTTTTAACATGTTATTTGTTTTAAGAATTAGTTTTAATTTTTTAATCCCCAAACGTTTGTTTACATGAATATTATTTCAAAATTTGAACAAATTATAACAATTACATAAATTTTGCCCCTAAATATATGCAATATTTCCAATCCTAAAATGTACATAGATTTTACATATTTTGTGCTACAATTTTGCATTTTATTTTAATACTAATATTAGGAAAATTTATTAAAATAGGTATTTACAATAATTAATTGTATTATGCAATATAAATGATGTAAATAATTGGATATAGAGGAAAATTCTGCCAAACTTATCATAAAATTAAATAAAATCATGTAGAAAATTAGAAAATGTATAAAACTCATTTTTGTTTTTTATATATTTTTATTAAAGTAGTATTTCAGTATTGTAGAAATTATATAATTTTATTTTTTGAATTTTTTTTTTTTTTTTTCAAATTTTTAATAAAGTTTCTCTTAATACTAATATTGATTTTAGTCTTTTAACGCTTTTAAATATAGTTTAGAAAATAGAAACTTTTATTTAATTTTTATTTTAAGATTTTTCTTCTTCATGTTTTATTTTGTACATTTACTGTAAATTATTTTAAGTTTTTTTTTTTAGTTTTTTTCTGAAATTTCTTCAATAAATCACGAAATTTAGGAAATTGAAAAAAAAAAATTAAATAAAAAAAAAAAAAACAAAATGAAATTGAAAAATCACTAAAACAGATTTTTATTTTATTTTATTTTTTATTCTTTTTTTTTTTTTATTACTGATGTATACCAACTGGCAACCTTAATATTATTTTTTTCAATTTTCAATCTTAAAAATGCAAAACAATTATAAAAAATGCGCTTGGATTTTTCTTGAAATTAAAATTAAAATATAAAAAATTTATTATTTGTAAAAATCAATAAAAAAAATTAAAAAAAATTCAAAATGAAACCATAACTTAAAATTTTTTTTTTAAATTGTGTTTCATTAATTTTACAAAAAAATAAAAAAAATCAAAAATTAAACAAAAAAATAAACAATTATTGTTATAATTTATCACAAAAAAAAAAACAAAATTGCAACAAAAATAAATTTAAATTAAATTAAAAAAACAAAACAAAAAGGCATGAAACGCCAGTTTTAGCACATCCCATCAAAATAGTTTATATAGACAGCGAATTAGTTGTCCTGGATAAACCATGTTCAATTCCGGTGAGTAGTTTAAAACAAACAAAAAAACAAATTGGAAATGAACTGTATTTAAAATAATACATAATACGGTACATTTGTTGAATTTTCCCACCCCCAATCCAATTAAAAGATTTATATTAAAAAAATAGCCCTAGTCAAATTTTATTTGTAGTTTTCTTTGTCTTTTAATATAATGTTTTTAATTTAATTTATTTCAACTTAATTTTACTTCAAAATTTATACACATATAAATATAAAATACACCTTTATTCTTAAATAAATCAGGTTATTAATTGAATTCAACCTTCCCACTTATATGCTAGTTGTTATTAATCGATACCACACAATTTTATAAATATCTATTCACTAACCTCACCCCATTACGGAACCAGAATACTAGAATACTTAGTTCAACAAAATTTATAACTTCTTAAATAGTTAAATAACTTTAAATACCTTAACTTTATTTGTTAATTAACTTAAATTTTTACATACTTTAATAGAAATCAATTTACGTTTAGAATTTTATAAAATAATATAATCTAAAATATAAAGTGAAAAATTTCCATATAATTTAAATGTTCCCAATTAATCGTTTTAATCTTTTGTATAGAGTTCTTATGTCTCAGTTTTCGTCAGCCTCTTCAAATAAGCTTGTGTTTGTTAACAGAATTTTCACAACAACATTTTTTCTCAATATGATATTCAAAACTCATTGGAAAATTTTATTTCAATTTAAAATATGATTTATCATGGGAAAACCGCAAAACTTTTTATGACAACTACCTTGAACATTTTATAATAAAAAAACAAATTTCATTTAAAACTTTAAAACTTTTAAAATTTTCAAATAGAAAATTTTTTTTCTATTTATTTTGAATTTTTCATTTTAAAAATTATGTAATCTTTTGAATTCAACAGTATTGCTTTCATTTTTCTTATCAAATATACAAAATAATTTAACATATCCTGTTTCCTATTCATTTTGAATATTTTTTCTGTTATTATTTTGACTTTTCCCTTAAAGAACTGTTAGAGATTTTCTATTTTTGGGTTTAAAGTTAAAATTTGCTCTAAAAATTATTTTAAAAATTTGCATAAAAATATTTATCAAAAAATTTAAAATAAAATAAAACAGCAAACTAAAAAGAAATATTTATATAAAATTTTAAAATATAAATAAAAAGGAAAAACAAATAAAAATTCTGTCGTCTCCAAGAAAAATATGCATAGCACATACACAAACATATTGTATGTAGTTTTAATAAGACTATAAGAAAATATTTTTTATTTTACTTTTATAATTTTTGTTAATAGATTCCTCAAGGAAGAAAATAAAATTAAGGTATTTGGAAAATTATTTAATTTAATTACATTTATAATGTATTCAACACAAATTTAAATTGAAAAGGACATTTTTGTTCAGCTGGATATTTAGTAATGCATAAAAACAGAATACATAATTGGTTTATGTCCTAAAAATTCCTTAATAAATTTCAAGATATTTTAGGTTAATAACTTTATGCCAAACCAAAATGCATTCGGTTCTTAAATAATATGGAGAAAATCACAGCTTTATTAAAAAAGATTTAAAAGTAATTTTAAATTCTAAACACCTAAAAGTATGCAATTCCAGAATTCTTTGAAAATATTTGTAAAAACAAGCAAATGATTAAATAGAATACTAAAAATATACTATATTATATAATACTATAAATATTATAAAAGTTTTGAGTTAACTAGAATACCTTTAAATTAATAACGATTTCAATTCCACATATAACACTAGCACAAATTATTTTTCCAATACTGTATACACATTTACGTAATTGTATGTAGCACAAACTATATTTTTATATCGAAGAATATATATTCATATCAAATTAATAACCATGAAATACTAGTTTTATTATAAACACATACATTTATACACATTTAATTCATCAAATTTAGTTTTATATCCTAAATATGGTTTCCTTTTTTTTTTGTGTCTGTTATATTTTTTTTTCATTCTAAAGAAAAAAAAAACAAACCCTAAAATATAAACAAAATATTTATGTATGTGTTGCTTCAAATTGAATAAAAAAAAATACTACAACTAGTATTTAAGTTAACTGTATTATTTGTTATCAAAATAAAATTTTGTATTACATTTAATTAAGTTATATGTGATATAAATGTTTTTAATTATGTTATCAAAAAAAAAGGATAATAGAAGGATGTTCATACATACAAAGTATATTTGTATAATAAATTCAACTAAACAATAGATATTAATCTATATATGCATATATGCATACACATGTGTACAAATGTATGAAAAAAATTAATTTTAAAATCTTTAACCTATGAATGATTTTTTTTTTGTGATTTTATTTTAGTTTATAATTTTTGTTGTGTTGTTGTTTTGGTTTTACTTAAGAATGTAAATTTTCTGTAAATGTTTAAGTTGTGTATGTGTGTGTTTGTTTATAGTTTTAATAAATATTTTTTTTGTTACAAATACTCTTGTATATGTTTTCAACAAGAAACCATAACATAATTTAAATAACGACGATAAAAAGGATCTACAATTAATCTCTGAATAATAGTCTTGGTTAGAAGAAAATATAAAATTTCTTAATTTATAAAATAAAATTTTCAATTGTGTACCCTAAATAAAAGCGTACGAAGTCAAATCAAGCTTTGGTAATCTTTTATTAATATGTGCAAATCAACATTAGGTAAATATGTATTAGGTATTTAATATAAACTAACCAAAGTATAAAAGTATAAAGTAATTTGAATTATCTAGATTTTTTAATGAAGTATGCAAACAGTGTCTTACGCTTTCATTTAGGGTTCGAATTTTTTAAATATATCTTTCTATTTAAAAAAAATATGATGATAAAGGGTGAAAAACAGAGGAAATAAACTATGACGTAAATCTTTAAAGAGCAAAAATAAAAAATAATATAAATTTTTTTTTAAAATTTTAATTAAAGAAGTTATTTAATACATTTAAGGGATCATTTTACTTCCGTGGATTAAGTAAAAATATTTTTCTTCAGTTTTTTTTTTTTTTTTTGTAAATTTCTTTAAGACATTATAATTAGATACTTTTATAAATAGTTGGCATTTTGATCTGTTTATTAAAAGATACTTCTTTTTAAAAAGGATATTTCAAAGGATAATTTGTATGTTGTTGACTTGAATAAGATGGTACAAAGTTGTTTCAATGTTCATTTAATTTTATAAAATTAGAATTTTATTAGACTTAAAGCTATTCTGCTTCCGATTATTAAAAGACAAGAATTTTCTAAAAAAATTGTTATTCATTTACAAAATAAATTCTTTTAATATTAAAATTAACTTAAGAACTTTACTGACATATTTTTTAAGAGAAAAGTTAAAATTTAAAGAGATGTAATAATAATGAAAAAAATGTCCAATTTATTTTCCTTTAGTTTCAATTTATTTAAATTCTGTTTATTTATTTTTTGGTCTTCAAACAATTATTGAAATTGAATTTTATCAATTCAAATCAAATTAAGCAAAATAATTTTTTTTAACTTTTTGAAATTTTCTTTTTTTTTCTTAAGTTATGTCCTTCGAGTTTTTGTTTTTTTTTTTTCTTAACAACAATAAATTCTATTTTCTTTTTATTTTTAAATAAAAATCAGGTTCATCCATGCGGTCGATATCGTCACAATACTGTAGTTTTTATCCTAGCTAAGGAATATAATTTAAAAAATTTAAGGACAATACATCGTTTGGATCGTTTAACATCAGGACTTTTGTTATTTGGTAGAAGTCCGAAAAAAGCCAGACAAATGGAACATCAGATACGTAATCGTCAAGTTAGAAAAGAATATATTTGTAGAGTAGATGGTGAATTTCCAGAGTGAGTATAATAAAATATTCATTTTTATTTTTTTTTTTTTTTGTTATCAAATTGAAATTTTATCGAGAGTTTTACAAAATTCAATTGTTTTTTTTCGACAATTTTTATTCTCAGTGGTACAATTGAATGCAAAGAACCAATTGAAGTTGTCAGTTATAAAATTGGTGTTTGTAAAGTATCACCCAAAGGAAAAGAATGTACCACATCCTTTCAAAAATTAGGATATAATGGTAAAACCAGTGTGGTTTTATGTAAACCACTTACAGGAAGAATGCATCAAATTCGTGTTCATTTGCAATATTTGGGTAAGTAAAGTTAATTTCGAATATATTGTTATATATATTATATTACTACTTATATAGAATTATGTATATTTATGTATATGTATATAAAAGTAAGCAGAAAACAAAAAAAAAAAAAACAAAAACAAATTTGTATTTTCGGATTCTTTGAAACAACCCAATAACAACAATATTAACGTTCTCTTTTGGTTTTTGTATTTAATTGATACAAATCCTTTTCTTTATTGAGCATGTTTATATGAAATTTATTTTAGTATTGTGTTTAACCATTCATCTAAGAAATAGAATTCAAACTCTTCCCCAAAAAATGTCCTTTTTATAAAGATTAATGTCCTGAAAAAGTTTTCTATTATTTACAGTCATTTCATCATAATATGTTGAAAATAACATATAATGTGAATATATATTTATTACATTATATAGTATTATATACACATATTACTTATTCATTTATATAAATCTGTGAATATATAGATATATATATATATACATATAGTTGCTTAAATAGTAATTTCTCATATTATTTTGTATTCATTTTTTTATTATTCTTTAATTTTTAAATACAGGTTATCCTGTTGTTAATGATCCATTATATAATCATGAAGTTTTTGGACCGAATAAAGGTAAAGGTGGTGATATTGGTGGAAAATCAGATGAACAATTGGTTAAAGATTTAATTAATATTCATAATGCTGAAAATTGGCTTGGAATTGATGGTGATTCAGAATTATCATTATTTAAATCAATTCGTAGTGATACAGAAGATAGTCCTAATGGTTGTGTTAAAGGTAAATTAATTTTTTTATTTTATTTTAATGTAATATATTTTCATATAAATGGTATTATAGGTAACACAATCAGTGATGATGAATCTGAAAGTGTATCAAGAGAATCATCACCATGTTCAGAAAGTCCTAGACCTATTTCAATAAGAAGCGAAAGCCCACATGATGTACTTCAACAAAATATTACAAATAATAATAGTCATAATCATCATCATCAGAAAAATATAACAACAAACAATAACAATAATACTAATAATAATAATACAACAACAATTATTTCATCATTAGTTGGAACAACTTCAAATTCAACATCTGTTGGAACATTAACTACAGGCAATCCTATTACACAAATATCAAATATTATGCATCAAACAACAAATTTAGGAGGAAATTGTTATAATCAAAATTTAAATACAACATCATTAGCCTTAGAATCAAAAGTCAAGGTAAAAAAAAATATATAATATATATATATATACAGAAAAGTTAAACTTTATATAAAAAAAAAAAAAAAACATTCAAACATATTAAACTTTAATAATCCGGATATTATTAACATTTTTTTTTTTATCATTATATTTTATTTCCATTTTAATGGTACAGGTAACAGTTGCTACACAAACCGGACATGAATCACCTGATTTAACATTTAATTCTGATAAAATGACAACAGATAAACACTGTTATGAGTGTAAAGTAAGATACAGAGATCCAAAACCACAAGATTTGGTTATGTATTTACACGCTTGGAAATATAAGGTATGTGTTATCTTTTTATATTGTATACAACTTTTTTTACTAAATGGCTTTAAAGACTTTATAAATTATCTGATTAAAATTGAAACGGATTTACAGTTATAAAGGATTATTCATCTAATTTACTATTCATTTATTTCTTTTTTTTTTTAACTATTAGGGACCTGGTTGGGAATACGAAACTGATTTGCCAAACTGGGCAAAAATTGAATGGGTTGATCCTACATTTGAATGAAACAATACATACAAAAATAACAAAAAATAACTACAAGTAAAAGAATTTAAGCAAAAAATAAACTGATAAATAATTTCATATTTTTTCTATTCAAAAATAATTAAAACTTAGAAATCAAAAATAAAGATAGAAAAAAAAAATTAATAGAATTTTTTTAAACTTGAGGTTTTTGTTTTGCAAAAAACCCCACTTTGTACTTAAAAAAAAAAAACAAAAAGAAATAATTAAAAAAAAAAATTTATACATGTATTTATACAAAATGAAAACAAGAAAAAAAAAAATAAAATAAAACATGAAAAAGTGCACTTTTAGCCAGTAGAAATCTCACTACTATCATTTAAAAATTACACTGAGAAAAGTAGAAACATAAAACAAGAAAAAAAAAACAAAAAATTAAAAAAAAAATAAAATAAAATTGAAAGACATTTTTTCATATCAAAAAGTATAAAAATTTAATAATATAATTAAATAAAATTAAATATTATTTAACGTATTTTGTATTTATAACATTTTCAGTTAAAAATTTAAAAATAAAAACAAATCTAGTTTACTTAACAGAAATTAGTAACTAAATTGTGTCCATTAAGAAAACACCAGTGTCATTCGGTCTTTTTCCATATTAACAACATCTAGTAATTAAATGGAATCACAATCTGAAATAACATATATAAGAATTTAATTTTTTAATAAAAACATATTAATTTAATCTGAAAATGCTATAAATATAAAAGTCACAAAAAAAAAAACACTATAATTAAATAAATTTAAGTTATTTAGTATTTACTACATAATGTTTATATATATATATATATATATACCAAATGTATATATAAATAAATTTAAAAAATTTCATTAATTAATTAAGAAATTCTAGATTAAAAATTAATTAATTAATTAATTAAAAAAAAAAAAATTAAATTTTTTTGAATATTAATATTATACTTAGGCTTTATTTCGATGATGGATAAATCAAAGTAGACGAGAGGAATTACATATAGCTTTTAAAAAATGAATTTAATAAAAATATTAAAAAAAAAAATTATAACTAAAATAATTTAATAAACAATTATTCAAGCTTTCAAAATAAAAGAAAAATAAAAATTAAAAAAAAAACATTGTATCAAAAAGTAATTTCAAGCATTTTTTGAATTCTTAGCAAGCCTTTCAAATTATTTTAAAAAAATATTTAGTTATTGCAATTCTAATTGGTTGCACATTTAAATAACAATTTTAACAATTTGAACAATATTTAAATTTTATTTTATTTTTTAAAAATTTTTCTAATTTAATATCATATCATAAATTCAATTAAATGGCTTCTTTGTGGCAATACAATTTTTCAATCATGCTAATGTTAGCAGTGTTTTATATTCAATACTTTTTATACGAGTTGAATGAGCAGATTTTATTGCTTTGTGCTAGAAAAATTGGCTATAAAACGCTTTTGAAAATTTATTACGTATCTAATTTGACATCCGTGAAAACGAAACACTTCTTACAGATATAAAAACCTATAAAAATTTTAAGGCTTTACTCAAAAGTAAAATTTTGCACATTTTTTATCAAATTTTTTTTTTATTTATTTTTAAACTTTTTAGATTTTATAAACGCATTAATTAAAGTAAATTTAATTAAATTATTTTTTTTAAATTCTAATGAATTTCTGTAAGACATTTAATATTTTAAAAATTATGTATTTCCTCTTTAAATGTTTTTTTTTTTTTTTTTTCATTAATGAATATAAATAATTAATTAAAAAAATTAATTGAATATTTCTAAAAATTAATTATAAATAAAAATACGTACAGGAAGTTTATTATTTATATAAGTTTTTGTGCTTCCTTTTAAATTTTGTATTAAGATTTAGAGTAAATATAAACAAAATAATTAAATTTTTGTTAATATTTTGTAATTTATGTATACGTTTTTCGTTAAAAAATAAAATACTTCAGGGGTCTTTTTAATTTCTTATATAAAGTATTTTGTTTTCCTTAAAACTTATCAAATTTTATTTTAAATGTATTATTTTTCAATTTGTTAATTAAAAATTTATTTTAATTACACTCAGAAATGAGTCTGATTAAATGAGACGGTCCGAGGCAACACGCAAATTTTTTAGAGCTTCCTTAAAGCTTAAAAAAAACATAGATTTATGTATAAAAATGTATTTGTTTCACCTTATGATTTATTAAAAATATTTCAAAACAATTACAATACATTTTATTTTATTTTATTTACAAGTGCATTATCTTTACAATTAAAAAAAAAAAATGAAGAAATTACGTATTTTAAGTACTTATACTTTAGATACTTTTCATTTCTATTTATTTTTAAGGACATTTTAGGTATAAAAATTCAAAAGTATACATTACATATATATTACCATACTATAATTAATATTATTTAATTTTTTTTTTCTTGCTAAGCGATAGAAAAAGACGGTAAAATGTTTTATACATTTTTTTTTGTTTTTTTTTTCGTTTTTCTTTTATTTTAAAATTATTTTTATTTGTAAATTATATTTTAATTTAAATATTAATTTAATTTATTACTTAAATAATTGTTTGCTGTGTTTCTATTATTATTATTGGTTAATACATATAGTTTATATAAAATTTAATTAATGTTGTGTTTTATAAATAATATAAATATATATATATGAAAAAAATACATAGATACATATATATAAAATAAGTAAATGGAATAAAAGTTATTATTATTTAGTTATTATGTGATATTCATATTTTATCGTTTTTGATTAATTAAAAAAAAAAATTATTTGATGAACGACAAACGACATTATTATTCAAAATGAACGACAACGCGTTTTATTGTAGTTCGTGTAAAAGCCGCAATCTTCCATTTAATTGTTTTATTACATAAAACCAAATTTCACTTGATTTCAGAGCAATCGCAATTGTCCAAACGACAACTATATAAAGGTTCATAAATATTATAATCTTAAAAAAAAAATGATGATTAATAAAACAAATGAAGATTATGACTAATGATTAACTAAATTAAAAAAAAAAAAAAACTTCCACAAATTTAATATTTCAAAATAAAAAAAAAAAAACAAATCTTGTGTTCTTTAATTTAATAAAAAACAATTTTATTGTTTTATTTTATTTTTAAAAATCAACTTTATTTTAAAAAACAGAATTCAACATAATTAAATAATTTTTAATAGAAAAACAATGTAAGCAAATTGTCAAATTTTTCAAAAAATTTCATTTAAATTCAAAAAATAGATATAAAACTTTTGTGTGAGCTTTATACATTTAAAATAAAATAAAATAAAAATTATTTAAAAGTAAATTTACAAAATAAAAAAGAAAATATAAAAAAAAAAAAATTAAAAATAAAAATTTAAAAATAAATATTTTTCATTAGAAAATCATTATGGCACTAAAACAGACAAAATTCTTACATTATAATTAAAAAAAAAAACAAAATAAATGATATATATATATATATATATATATATATATCACAAAAATATGGTTTTTGAATTTTTTAAATTCATAATTATTATTACTATTATGTATTAAACAAAATATAATTATATATTTAGAAATTTATCTATTGAAAAAATATTTAAAACAAAATAAATAAATAAAATAAAAAAAAAACATAAATCAAGGTGAACAAAAATAAAAAAAAACAAAATAAAATTTTGAAAAATTAAAAATAAAATAAAAAATGAATATGTTATTAAAACACTGATACTAAGTAATTTAACCCTTATCGTTTTTAGTTTCTTTTGTTTTTTTTTTTTTAAATGAATATTTTGCAAAATAAAGTGCCCTTCTAACAAAGTTTCGGCTTGTTAATTTTTCTTTTCGAATGTAAAATATGTTTAAATAAGAAATAAATTAGTAAATTTTTATTATAACACACCTGTGTATTATTTTTTTATATATAAATATAATATAAAGCTTTTAAATATGTATATTAACTATGTGGGTCATATTAAAGATTCAAATTATTATGTTCTGAATATTTTTTTCCCCAATGAATTTACATATGATATATGTACTTTCATTAATAGTATATTTATTAAATTAAACAATTTCACTTCAATGCACAATATAATAAATAACAATTTAAATTCCCATTATTTAAAATTTATAGGATATTTTTATTGCTGAGTAAAATTTGACGCAACGGTAAAAATTATTTACTGAAAAATTTCAATTTAACAATTACGAAATAATAATTTCGAAAGTTTTTAATATGGGAATTCGAATTTGAAATTTTTATAATTAATTCAAAAAAAATCTTGCTTTTGTAGGTTCAGTCAATATTCTAAATATCTTTTGTATATACCTTTTAAGATCCAGCTATAAATTGAAAAAATAAGATTTATTTCTAATTTTATATTTAGTAAGTACTTACTTATATTAATGCTTTTGATATTATGCGGTAATCTGAAATCAATCAAATTGCTTAGCAGTGTATAAGCTGTTATATTGATTGTAATTATATTAACATTATGCAACAACACATATATATTAACCCCTCCATGCTTTATAAAAACATATTTTTTTTTCAATATTTTGTTTTTAAAGTTTTTAATTTTGTATTAGTAAGTCACGCATGGCCGATAAGGGTTAAACAAAAACTTAAAAATATTTTTCTTTTTCTATTTAAACTAAAACTAAAACAAGTTTAAAAAAAAAAACATGATCAAAATACAGTATTTAAAAAAAAAAAAAATAATTAAAAAAAATTAATTAAAAAAAAAATATAACAAAAAAAAAAAAAAACAAAACAAAGAAAATTTTATTATTACAATATTATTCTCATTATTAATATTATTGAATTCATATATGTAAATGTATATATATATATATATAATATGTACATTTATTTATACATATAAGTACATCATATATATAGATATTTATATAACTATATAAAAATATGTAAATATATATGTAATTATAAAAAGTATATAAAAATACATTATCATTTGAAATAAAGAATAATAAAAAAAACAACAAACAATTGCTGAAAAAAAAATATTACATACATAAACACATGATAAATATATAAATATGTATAAAATAAGTCATCCAAAAGAATAAAAGAACAAAAAATAAAATCAAAAAAAAAAAAAATCTTAAGATATCAAACAATTAAAAAAAAAATTAAAATAAAATATATAATAAAAGCTTTTTATATTAGTGTTAGTAGGTTATTATCCTTTGATAAGTTACAAAAAAAAAAATAAAAAAAAAAACAAGAATCAAAAAAGAAATACAAAATACTGTTAAAAACTATTATTGATAAAGAAATTTATTCTTTTCGAATTGGAAATTTCGAATTTTCTTTTTTTTTTTTAAATATTAAATTTTTTTTTGCATTTTTGTTTCTTTCATTTTTAAAAACTTTTAAAAAACAAGAAAAAAAAAACAAAAGCAAAAAATATTTTTCAAATATAAAATTAAGGTAAATATTTTATAAAAAAAAAAAAAAGTAAAAATATAAAAAAAATTTAAAAAAAAAAAAAACGTAAAGGAAAAATCACACATTATATGAAAATTATACAAAAAATGTGAAATATATCAAAAACATAAAAAAAAAGCAAAATTAATTATGTTGTTTCTTTATTTTCATAATGTTGTTTTGTTAATTTGTTTGAAAAATAAAAAAAAAAAAAATTAAATTGAAAATAAAAAAAATTGAACATTTTAATTTTCTAAACTTAACACTTTTTCTTTCAGATTTTTCTACAATATTTTAAACAGTTGCTTTGGTTCGGATCTATTCCATTATCTTGAATTTAAACTAAGTTTAATCTTTTATTTTTGAAAGGGCTTACTGTTTAACTGTTGGGATGATGGACCTGCCTATACTACAGGTAAATTTTGGAACAGAGGGAACATATTATATGCCATTAATTAACTCTTGTCCCATTCTAATTTAAATGTCAAAGCAACTCTAGATGTGCCTACAATTGGCCATAACTAATAGCCATTAAGAGAGTTGGAATTTATTAACTTTAAATTAGAGTAAGAAGAGGATAAAATACTCTCAATCATGGTTGTGGATTCCAGTTGAAAAAAAGTTGTATAAGAATACCAATAGTAAATGAAAACTGTTTTTCTGACTTCAGTTTTTACCATCAAAATATTCCAACATTTTCATATTTTATAAATTCAATTAATTTCTATTCTAAAATTATCCTTTGAAATTATTTTCCAAAAGAAACTTTTCCGTTCCTTGTCAGGAATCCGGAAAAAAAACATAAAAATTTTCTTCAAAATTATATTTTCCTATTTTTTTTTTAAATGCATTAAAATGATAAAAACTAATTAATTTTAAAAAGGGTTTTTTTTTTCCATTCTTATAATCATAAATTTCTTTTAACATTAAATCAAAACAAAAACAACATAATTTTCTCCAAATTTATTGCACATCTTTAAAATTTACAAGAAAATACTACACAATAAATAAAATGAACTAACAGAAGGTTTACTTCTGTTGCCCTAACAATTCTCAAAAATAAATCAAATTCATCCTAGAAATATGCTATAAAACAAGAATAAAAAAAAAAAAAAACATTGCAAATATTTAAATAATACTTCAGATAATACCCATAATAATTTTTGGATCATAAACTTAGACATTTATATATATACAAATAAGACATACAAATATACAAATAAATGTCTAAATGTGCATGTCGAAAAATAAAACTAAATAAAAAAAAAAACAATCTAAAGATACAAATACAAGACGAGGGCACATGAAAAACTGAGAATAAAAAAACAGAAACACAAATCTTTCTGTAAATCCATCATCAGGAAAATAAAAACCACTAACACAAAAAAAAAAAAATTTCAAGTAAAAGTATAAAAAAAAAGAAAATTACCAAAGGAAACACCAAACAGAGAAAAACTCTATATTTTCGGGCCTTAAATGTCAGATCTTGTTACCTAAAATAATTTATGGTTTTATTGTGGCACATCTGTTACCACCAAAAAAAAAAATCAAAAAAAAAATACAATTCCCGTTCTTTATTTAAATTTTCGGTTATATAAACTCGTATTTCTGAAACAAGGATATATTGTGTTTTATGCGAGTTCATATACAAGGATAATTTAATTTTTTTTTTGTTTTTTGTATTTTTTTTTGTTGAAGGACATGTAATCTTATTATATGAACCAGATCACCTTCTAAAAACACAAAACAAAATGAAATGGATTTAAATTGAAAGATTCAATGATGTTGAAGTTGATTGTGTTATTTCTAAAATTTTTGTCTTTTTTTTGGATTTTGTTATTGTGGTGTTGGAGTTGACATTGTTGCTACTACTACTAATGATACTGTTAGGTAGATGAGTATATTTAAAATATTATATATACATGTATATAAATTTATATTTAGCTTTTTGTAATTTAAAAGTTGTTAACTGTAATGATTTGTGCTGTCTTTATTTTTAATGTTATAATTAAAACTTTTCTGATTGGATAATCTACCTGTTTAATCAGAGTTGATTTTTTATGATTTTAGGGAAGACATATTATGTGAGGGATAAAAATGAAATTAATAATATAAATTAGGATGAAAATCAGTAAAGAAATAAAGCTGTTTAAAATGAAAGCACGGAATTAATGTGATATGGAAAGTTTTTATACTTTTAAATAAATTAATTTATCACAAAAACTTTACTGTACTACAATACCACATTTTTAAAAAAAAAAAACCTATACATAAACTCGTAGTTTTAATTTAAAAATCAATTTTTATTTGAATTCAATATCAGTTTCATTTAACCGATATTCCAATTTAAAATGAAATTTATAGTTTTAACCCTTTGCCACATGATATCATTAAATTCTTTAAAAACTCCTTTAACAAAATTGTGATCAATTGTATTCCTAAATTTTAAATATCAAATAAATATTTAAAAACGAAAAATAAAATAACGAACCCAAACAAATTTTACAATATATAACCACTGTCTCCACATGAAAATATAGAATGTTGAACAAATTATTAGGTCAAAATTTAATTACTGGATTGATTATATTGATCATATTTTAAATCCCACTACATTATAAGTGTTAATATATGGATACATAAATATAAATTTATTGTATAAGTATTTGTATATGTATATGCAAAAGGATGAAATTTTTTTTCATATTTTTTTTTTTGTTATCTAATTTTAATTTTAATAATACTTTAAATTTATACAAATATTGAAAATTTTATAAAAATTCAATAATAAAAATAAATTTTAACATTTTATTGACATTGACAATTCCAAGGTATCCGATAGATATTCAATATAGAATTGCTCTAAATATGTATAGGTATTTTGTTATTTTTGTTTGTATATTTATTTATATATGTATAAGTATATATTAAATGGCACATGTTGTACCTATTGGTCGATTGTATCTTTTTAATGATTTTAAATTATATTTTTGCTTCTCTAGTCTTCATTAAATTTTGTTTTAAAAAATAGTTTTTCTATTGTATAGATATTCCACATATGCATTTAAATGGAATGTTTCCAAAAATTGATTTGATTCCACAAAAAAAAAAAAAAAACAAAAAACAAAAAAAGGTAAGCAATACAAAGAAAAAATTTACAATTTAAAAACTGGTAACATTGGATATAAAATGATGGTGCAATAAAGTCGATATTCAATTGCCCAAATATTAAAAAAAAAAAAACAAATTTTTATCATTTTGTTCACCTGTATTGTATTTTATTATTGTTGTTGTTTCTTTTTTCATTCTTTTACAATTGTAAAATTTTAAGAAGAAAGAATTGAAAATTTCTAATAAAATTGAAAATATATGAAATTCTCATTGGACAATATTCCCTTTTTACTATTGAAACTTTTTCCTTTTATTTTTTTTGTTTAAATTTTATCATCCGAGTGTTGGTTTTTCTATAATAAAAGATTTTGTATGTTACATTGCATTTCTATTTCCAATTTTGTTGTTAAATTTACTATAATAAAAGAATAAAATTTATTTATACAATATACTTTATTTATTAATTTTTAAATACTTCCAAAAATCGACTTAAGTCATTTAAATTGTGATAAGAACACATTGTTACCAGGACCAAACAATTTATAAGTTGATGGCAATACTAAACTATATATTGAAATTTAAACAATATTTGGAACAAACATTTTTGCCGAATCTATATAACAATTTAATTGATAAATTAAAATCAATTAAGTTCACAATTCGGATGTTTAACCAACAATTTTTGTTGCATTCAGTTATGCATCAGGAAAAAAAAACATTAAGGGCAACAAAAAAAATACAGGTTAAATGATTGCGCCTCCATTCATTGTTCAGTAAATTGAGTAATTCTGTATTGGTTTGTTGAATTATAACAATAAAGAAATTTTCTAAAGGTACCTATACAACAAGGAAACAGTAGAAAAAAGCAGCATCAGAAGCAACAACAACAGTGGCAACAATAATGCAACTAAAATATAATTTAAAATATGTATATAAAAATATAAAATAAATTATATACAAAGGTTTATTTAGTACATTTATATATTATACATTTATATATTATTTTTTTAGCATTTTTTTTTTTAAATTGAAAAAAAAAACGAAATAACTGTAAAAAGGATCGAGAGGCAGCCCACAACAAAATAAAAATAAAAATCAAATAAAAATAATAAAATATACAGTGTACTCATGGGAAACATTTTCAAAGATTCATCAAATTTTATTCAAAATTTAATTTTTCTTTTTACAATATATACATATTTATAAATGTTTATATATATATTTTAAAGGTATATATATTATAGGTATATATATATATACTTTTATTTTATAAATTAAATTTAAAATTTTTACTTCGACTAAAAAGAAAAGTGCAAAAACACAAAATAAATAAAATACAAATCGTTTTGTGTATGTGCATTTTTTATGAATAAATATTGTTAATAAAAATTTATGAATATAAATATTATTACTTTCATACAAATATATATATATATATATACCTTTATCCTTTCCTATATAGCAACATAATTATATATGTATATATTCTCATATGAATACATATATACAAACATCAACATTAATATCGACAATAAAAAGAGCAACAAGAAACTTCTATCTTGATGCAAAATACCAACAACAACAACAAAATAAAAAACTACACAATAATATTATTATTATTATTTTGTAGCGTGAAACATACACAAAACATTCATCCACGATAAACGATTGAAAAAAAACAAAAAAAGATATTCAAAAAAAAAAACAAACATACAAAACTTCATATTTTATCCAACAATCGACGCTTTGGGTCCCAATGTACATTTTCCCAGTTTCAACGATTATAATAAAAAAAGGTTCTAAACAAATATTTATGATATGAAAAAATTATGAGCAGACACACACACACACACACTTTAAACGTACAAAAACAAAATAAAAAATTTAAATATATACAAATGACTAAATCCGTCTGTGTAGTTGATATCCTTTTTGGTGTAACTTACACTTAAATATAAACCAATCTATTGAAAACTGCTAAGGGGTACAATTCAACTGGATAAAAATAAAAGTTTAAGCAACTGGACACTAAAGTTTGACACTAGTTATACAAGGCATGAGCAGGCAAATAGCAGCTTACACAGTAATTAGGATTAAGGAAATGGCAGGTCCAAAAAAAATCTCTAGATTAGGCTTAAAATTATCATCAAGAAATTAAGAAAGAAGTTCTATGATCTAAACTTAATAAAAAGTAACAAAACAATTGCTCGAAATTAAAAATATATTGTTTTTCGTAATGAAAATGTTGTTAAACGATTCCGCAAAAGGAGGCAAGGAGGGTTGGATATCACTTAAAATTTTTAGTTCTGGATAACAAAAACGAGGGTCACCAATATTCAGTTGTCCAAAACATATCCATAGCATAAAAGATTTCGAAAGATACATATCACGCGGAACTAAATAAAAATTAAATGCAATTGGTCCCCTTAACATCATTTTTTTTTCTTTCATACTTTTTACTGTACCTTTTATGGATGATTTTGTGTTACTTTAAGCTATTTATACGATAAGAGAGAGCAGAGAACATTTTTTTTTTCACTTGCTTGAGGGTTTTCATTTTTTTTTTTTCTTCTAAACACACACACACAATAAGTAAAAGGTTAAAGTATATTTAATTATGAAATTCAAACGGATTTAAAAAAGGATTACACCCGGTTAGAAGGATAACAAAAAAAATTTAAAGAGCATAAGGAAAGGCAAAAAAAAAAAAAAAATAAAAAAATATGATTTTTAGTATAAAATGGATATACATTATATAATTATTATATAAAAGCGAGTTAATAATTTTTATTTAAAAGGATTTAAAATGTAATTTAATTTAAACAAAAGCACACTTGTATATTAAAAATTTTTAAAAGAATATTTTATTTGCGTAATAAAAAGATTTTTAAAGGATACGTATAGGATACGTGATAGATTTGAATGTGAAGAAAAATAAAAAAACAACACATAAAAAATATGAATATTGAAATTTTTATATATATATAGTTTGTGGTAATTCCCAATTGAAAGTAAAAAGGGTGTTAAAATTTTATATTATTTATTAAAAGAAAAAGGTTTCCCTTGTTCATATATAAGTATATATATATATAAATATATTTACCATATTTATGGTAAACAACAGTTATTAAAAGTATCCTTTTCAATACATTTATATACATTCATACTTCTTTAAAATATATGACTTTCTTATTGAAAATCTTAAAATTGAAATAAAATGTCAATAAAATTTTAAATAAAAAAATAGTTTTACTTTAAAATATTTCAATTTATTAAAATAAATTATTTTGTCATACATAATAATTATCACGTACAACTAACACTCACATATATTACAGTTCTTCTGGTTTTGATTCTTAAAATCCAATAATTGATTTTACACATAAAATGTAACATATGAAATACTATTATTAAATATTAAAATGATTAATAGAAGGATTTATTCTTGAAAAGTTGACAAAAAATATTTATTAGTATTAATAGATTTTATTAGAAAATAGATTTATGGGTTAAAAAAGTTTAAAGAAATTATTTAAACCATTTATTTATTTAAAATATGAATAAATTTATTTATTTAACAAAAAAATTTATATATATATATATATATGTTACATCTTTTACTTTATTGTTTTAATTTTAAATTTATTTTAAATGTAAATTATAAAATATATATATATAATATTTAAATAATTACACAAATGAATTTAAATTAGAATTTACTTTCAGTATGGAATTTGAATAATTTTCCTTTGAAATTTTTTTTAGAGTATTCAATTGCAAGAATAACCCATAGAATTGCAAATAAAAGATTTTTATATTTCAATTGATTTAAGAATAGATTTTCAATTTTACCTTTGATGAAACTTGAAATAAAAATCAAGTTACAATATAAAAGTTTTAAGATCTTTCAAGAAATTAATCAATTTGACTAACTGCAAAAATGAAGCTGAATATCGAGAACCATAAAAAGAGTTGTAATAGATAAACCGCACTACCTAGATAGACAAACAAATTTCCTTAATTTGAATAATAAAATTTTGTTTACGAATAACTTTGAAAATTAAGTTAATGTATTTTGTAAACTTTATGCATATATATATATATATACAAAATTTCTGCATAAAAGGATAATAACATTTCTTTTTATAAAATAAATGTTACGTCTGGGAAATAATTTTAAGATTGCGTAAGATATTTCTTTTTGAATACCTTTTTGTGAATGCATCATTGTGCATTTCTTATATTACATTTATGTTATATATATATACGAGTATAACTTTCTATAAAATATGTAAATAATATAATATTTAATAGTATATACAGGTAACCCTCGATTAACGCGGCACTTGAATTGCGCGGTTTCGGTTTTACGCGGAAATATATTTGCAACTTATTTTAAATTACGCGGGTAAAAAATTCGGTTTTACGCGGAAATTTTTTTTTATGCGTAATTTTTTTTTACGTATATGTACATACTTTTTTTTTGGTTTCAAAAAAAATATAAAGGGGAATATCCCGTTACGAAGTGTACATAAGAAAATCGAAATGTATATCATTTTTGTGCTAGTTTTTGTTGAATAAAGTGTTGAAAATTAATTAAAGGGTTTTAAAAAGCATTGAATAAAAATTTATTACATAAACTTAGTAAAGACAGTAAAGATAATTTTTTACATAAGAATAAGAGTGTTAAAAACATTTTTTAAAAGACAGATGAAAGTTCTGATTAATTTTTTTTATTTTGCAATATTTTTTTTGTTTCTATTCTTGTATCTTTCTTTTTATTTTTGGATATAATTTGCAATGAATATTTCTGTTTATTTTATAATATGACTTTTTTTTTTATTATTTTGTTTTATATAATAAATGCTTATTTAAAAACAAAAATTGTTTTAAAACCAATAACCCAATTTTGTATGAATTTCTTGTCTCGATTAACACGGTTTCGTTTTACGCGCTGTTTTTTAGGAACCAATCTACCGCGTTAATCGAGGGTTACCTGTACTTGGAAAAATATAACAAATAATATGTATATATATAAAAACATAAGCATATTAAAATTTCAAATATTTATTATTTCTATACATATATATATAATACATTTATATTATACGTAGTTATACTATATTTTAAATTCATAATTTTGATTCATATTATAGGCATAAAATGTTATTAACATTCTTATTAAATGAATTTATTACATTCTTGGGACCTGCAAATGTATATATAAATTATATATATACATATATATATATTAATTTTCTATAATATCATGTAAAATTTAAATTTTAATAAATAATCAATATATAATTATAAATGGGCTAAAGTAATAGATTTTAACCATATTTAGCTTTTTATACAATAATTAATTGTAATATTCAATTTATTTTATGACTTAATTCATTTTCACACAATTATTATTATAATTAAAATTATTATAAATATTCACAAGAATATTTTTTTTTTAATTTTCAAGAAAGTTTTTATGAAATGTTTAGTAAATACTTTACATTCCAAGTGAATTGTAAGCTCAAATATCATGTTGGATTTATTAATATCTAATATTAATAGAAAATAAATACACAATTTAAAAAAAAAATTTGATTATTTTATAAAAGATAATATTTAAAAATAACAATAGTTCAACAAGCTATGTGGTATGACATTTTAAATTTTTATTTGAATACGAAATCAAATATTTAAAATTAATAACTTTCTGACATTTTTATATTCCGACTCTTTTAACTACTTATTTAAAAATGCATTTAAACATATTTTTACTTCATAAAATTCTTAATGAAATGTGTGTGTGTAGTATATTTTTAGAATTTAATTTAATTTTTTAAATTAAATTTTTTTTTTATTTGAACGGAAATGATGAACTCTATTAAAAGAAAAAATCAATTTAAAAATAATAGAGAAAATATAAAAGGGAAAAACAATTCACTTCAATAATTTAATTTTTAAACAAAACCATATAAATATAGAACAGTTAATATGTAAAGAGTATAAAGAGTAATGTTAATTGACTTTATTTTAAATGTTTCAATTTTCTTTAGATATGAATATATGAATTTAAAATACGAAATCTTTTATTTTAAAATTAAACCCCTAAAAGTATGCAATTTTACTCCTTACAAGAATTTCAAATGTAGATTTTTTCAAAAAATTAGATTCTTCTAATTTTAATACAGTGGCCCTATAAAAAATCGGCTAAAAAAGACTATTTTCACTTTCAATATATTGTATACATACATATATATGTCCATGAAAACATAAGCAACACAAAATTCAAATTGATTTGCTTAAAAAATATTTCCCGCATATTAAAATCATTTTAATAAACGATGAGTGCCTCGTTTAACTTTCTTTATGTTTTCCAAAATACAAGTACTGAATATTTCGTTCCATATAAACTTGTTGTATACATAAATTATAAAATACTTAAAATAAGTAGACCTATTTCTCGCTTCAAAACCCTTTTAATAACACACATACATATAAAAAATGTAATATTGTTATCCTTTGAAGTAGAAAATAAAATAAAACTCTATAAAAAAAAATTGAATAAGTTATTTTCCAGCACCATAAAAAGAAATAAAACTCAACGTTAAAAAAAAAAAACATTCATTTACTGTAAATTCAAAGTACTTTGAGGTTGCTATGCAACATTGTGTACTGCAGTCTCCACAATTTTTATTATGACAACGGTATATGAAATAACTTTTGAATCATATATTAAAATTAGGCGCAAACAGAAGCAACAATATATTATACATAGTATATAACAAACCTACTTTTTCATTTTCATTTACATGTTAACAGATTCTTTAATTTCAAATAAGAGTATAACATCAAAGATACTTTTACTAAATAGCTATTACTAAAGAATGTTTTCTTTAAAAAAAAAATTTATATGGTATTTTTTTAATTGTGTCTGATTTTTTTATTAAATTAGACTTTAACTTTATGATCAAAGATTTGATTGATACTTTTCCATTTTTAAATACGTTTAAGTTGATTTACAATTTCATTAAAGTTTAATTGTGGGTTTGATGTTAAATCATATTAGAAAGTAAAACAAAGTCAATGTAAAAATATAAAGTAACCATACTTATAAGTAGCAATATTCAAAATTTAAACTTTTAAAATAAACAATTACTTACTATTAAAAATGTTTGAAACTTTAATTAGAGCTCGTAAAATGAATTCAGAAAATTAAACATCATTCGACATTTATGTATATATATATATATTAACTATTTTAACATTCAAAATTATTTTGGAGCCAAAAATAAGAACAATAATTAAACTTTTAATTACAACTGATGATTGCCTTTTTGAAAAGTTTTCAAAAAAACAAACAAATAAGTATAAGTATACTTAATTTGGCAATTGGCATCCAGATTATAGGGAGAACTTTTAACCATAGTTACATATATATATAAAATTATTATATTCAACATATTCTACAATTTTTTTAAATCAATATTATTATATACACATATACATATATAAATATTATTGTATATAATTATAATAATATAGATACTTAACTGAGATATTTCTGTAAATGTATATGTGCATTTATATTATATTAATTTTATGCCCATTTCTTTTTGAATTTTTTTTTTTTTTATTTTTTTTCGAATATAGGACCTAATTCAAAATGTCAAATATAATGAAATGATTGGATTCTGGTCACGTTCAAGACCTCAAACATTATTCTACTAACTGTCTACTTTAATTACAACATTAACCAATTTTTTTTTTATTTGTAAAACAGGATATGGATACCAACATTTTTTTTTTTTTTGAGATATCAATTGTATTTTTTTAAGATATCCTTTAGACAAAATTAAAATGTTAGAAAAATTGACATTGTCGGTTTTTTTTTTTTTCTGAAATCACTTCGTACATTTTTTTATTTTTGCCTAAAAGAATTTCAAATTATTGAAATTTTACAGTACTTTATGAAATTAATTTATAATTCTTTGAGTGATTGGGTGCTCCAGGAACGAAACTAAGGAAAAATATGTTAATTTTCAAAATATAGTTATAAATGTAGTTACGCGAGTTACGATGTCAGGCAGGAAAAAATAAAATATTAAATATAGCTTTGTATTTTTACATATATAATTGAAAATCATATAGAATTTTCAGATCCATTGAATAGCACTCTATTAAATTAGTAAATCTTTTCTTAATATTTAAGACATTTAAGGAGGAATTATTAAGCATTACTTCTATATGATACAATTACGATTTTTCAAAAATAGCATTTCTCAAAAATTTCCAATACTTATTAAAATATTTAAAAAAATTTTGTAATCAAATTGCTCGGATTTTTTATTTTAATTTTTGTAATGAAATTTCTATTTATTCGGAAATACATAATTAACATAAAAAATACACATATTTTATTTAAAAATTATTTTTCAAAAATTTCAAATTCCATTAACTTAAAAAGATAACTTTTTTCTAAAATTACAAAAATGGTATTAACAACAACCAATTTTAGAAGACAAAATCTTTCCATTGATCAAAAATTACATAATTTAGATCAAGCTAAAAATTTAGTACGCTCAGTTGTAAAAGAAAGAATTAATGTATTTAGCAGTGAAGAACGTTTTACCGGCATTACAAATGTTATTTCAATTTGTACATTTGCTTCAAATTTACAATTTATTATGAAATTACTTATACAGGAATTATCAAAAGGAAATTATCAAATTTTATATTTAAATCAAACTGTTTCAAAAAAGATTCCAGGTCGAATATTAGATGATTATAAGAGGTTCAAGATAGTTTTTAATGATATGAAAAATATATGGGGTAATCAGAGATTAGTTGCAAAACTTGAAAAAGCAATGGAAATTCTAGACACGATTCTGTTTGGATAGGTGTTATGCTTCTTAATTGATTACTAAAGATATTAAAAAAAATATATTGGACCGTCGATAATTCATCGAATGTAAACAGAAAAAAGTTTCTTTTTAGTTAATTAAGTAATATTATGTTATTTTGGATTACCTTTTTTTTTAAATAAGAAAATTGTTTAATTGTGTGTAGCATGAATTTATAAAAATTTTTTTATATAAAAATTGTTGTAATATGTCTTTTAAATAGGATGAAAACTGTTAAATAGAACATTTGGTCCTTAATATAGAAACTTAAATAAACTTTTGAAATTTTATATTGCAAATCTTAATTTTATTGACAAATCCTTTTGTTTTCCTTTAAGAATTGCTAAATCTATACTATGTTTGAATTGTTTCTTGGTTTTAAATTTTAATTTTGCATCATAATCTTATCAGTAGCTGCTCTTCAACGATATGGTTTTTTGATTTTTAACAGTTGACACATTTGTGATAGTTGACACTCCGCAATTGAACCTAACTACCACCAAGTTACGTTATTTTTAAAAGCCTTTTTTATAGACTTATTTACAAAAATTTTTACTTATTTGCAAATGGAAATTCTTTCAGCGCTCAGCGCTTAGGGATCAGAGAATTTTAGCATTAAATTTTTTTGCTATAAATTTTAATCTTCTGAAATTAAACATTAAAAGCTCTCAAGGACACTTCTATTATAATCATAAAGTAAATTGTTTTACCAATTCTTATATGAAACCTTTCGAAAATTTTAATTTGAATGAAAATACATACTATTTATAAAATCATTATTTTTTATTATTGAAAAACTAAATAAGTAACAGCTAATTAGTTTTATACATTTCACTAAATCAAAATTAATTTTTTTTCTTCAATAATAATTATTTAGACGTTAAAAAAAAGTTAAATTACTTAATTTAACATTAAAAAAAATTTCAAATACTAGAATATGGATGGACCAATATTGCGGAGATTTTTTAAAATTCTTATGTAGTAAATTATTTATGTTGTTTTGGAACTGTTGAATTAACAATTTTTTTTATTATGTTTAAAGTTTTGTCAACTTTTTTCAGTATATCATTCTGTTCATTATTATAAAGTTTTTTCAGATATGAAAATGTTAATTGAAATTTATCAAATTCCTGTCTTACACGATTTCGTATTAAAAAAACTTGCTGACATCCTAAGGGTGGGATTTGTTTCATAGCTGTATGAAAGATGGCCATTTTTTCTCGTGATATTTCCGCAGCAACTTTTTTCGCAACAAAACCTAAAGTTTCTGCAAAAGCTTGTAATGATCTAAGTTTGGATGCCTCAGATGTAAATGATATTTCATTGAGATTTTCTTGTGGATGTTTTACTCTAATAATTTTATCAACTATAATCTGAACCCGCTGTAAGTCCAATAAAGACTGATCTAATGTGTTTAATTTTTGATGATGAAATATAACTTCTTGTACATCAACCATTATTATTA
Organism: Dolichopus griseipennis; assembly: GCA_963082915.1. Taxonomy (NCBI): domain Eukaryota; kingdom Metazoa; phylum Arthropoda; class Insecta; order Diptera; family Dolichopodidae; genus Dolichopus; species Dolichopus griseipennis. The sequence continues at coordinate 971,054 of OY720444.1, read as the reverse complement.
TTGATTTATGTTACTTATTTCTTTGCTTTTGAATTTTTAAAGGATTTTTACTTATTTCTTTGCTTTTGAATTTTTAAAGGAAAACTGCCAAATATTGCCAAGTATTGATATTTGTAATGATTTGGTACAATACAGATATTTAAATTTTGATGCTAAATTTTATTATTGATATAATTTAATTTTTTACAAACATTATTTCACTAATTTATTAAAATTTTAAATATTTTTAAATAATCGTAATTAAAATTTCGAAATCAAACTTTTGACATGTTTAGAATTATTCTTTACAAAGCTAACTTTATTTTTTTTTTTTTAAGATTGGAATGGAAAAACGCTTCAAATTTTTCCTTAGTTTTTTTCTTAATCATAATGTTGAGTCAAAAAATGTTTTTTTTTAATTTCATTTTAAAATAAGAAATGATTTTTTAAAAATATAACTACATACAAATACTTTAAGTTACCTTATAGCATAAGTATTATATAGGTAGGTATCTAATGGTATGTGTATTTAAGAAAACAAATACTTTCTCATTTTTTCCTTCAAATAACATTAAATTACAAAATTTATAAATTACATCCGTAATTACATTTTTTAATTCCTTTAAAATCAACAGTAAAGTAGTCAATGAACTCGATCGAATTAAAAATTTTTTTTTTGTTCTATAGAACAATTATTTCTGATTACATATTTTTATTATCATAATCTGAATATTTAATGTTTAAGAGTTCAAAAAAAGTAAATTGGATCATACAACGGTTATTTCATTACATATTTCCCACCATCTAAATAAATGGCTATAACAAAAACCAAACAAACCAACCACCGATTATAAATTCAACTGATCTTTATTCCAGAGTATTTACACAATTTCATGCAAAAAAAAAAACATATATATACATATATATTAATTAATTATTAAATGTAAAACATAAATTCTTATTAAGAAAAAAAGAACCGTTATGTTTTCTTTAAATTTTAAAAGAAGATAAAAAAAAAGAAACAAATTAAAAATGTCTTTTTTTTTACTTAAAAAATTATTTATTTTAAGCGTTTCTTTTTTGTTGAACGCAGCAAGTAGTATCTGCAATATTATATATGTATAGTATTATATACACATTCTGACATATATATTTATAAAAAAGATAAACAAATTAATATACACACAGATGTATACACAAATAAAATTATAAATTTATATGTAAAACAGATGTTGCAGGGGTTGTCAATCTTTTTTTTTTTTTTTACAAGATTAATTTTTAATGAAGTTCCCTATCATGGTTGTGTTTTTTTTTTTTTAAATACATTTTATTCTATCTGTCTATGTTCACAACAGTGTTTTTTTTTTTAATAATATCTGTACACATATTAATATATTTGCATGGTCTAGACCTATGTATGTATTTGTATTTGTATATGAATAAAAAAAAAAAAAAACAGAATAAAAAAAACCTAGGAAAAAAAAATTAAATTATTAAATGAACTCTGTTGTATTATCCCCAGCATATTGGGTCTCAATGAACATTTTCATATCTTATATTATAGAATCCTTTTTTTTTTTTTGTTATTATTTCATTTTTGCTGAAAAACTTCTGGTTTTTAATTTTACTGTTTAATTCAGAGAAAATAAAATACCAATACAAATAAAAAAAAAAAAAAAAAAACAAACAAAAAAGGAAAAAATAATAATTTCTTAATTACGTTAAAATTACTGCGGTCTCTGGAATATGATGAAAAAATGAAAATAATAAAAAAAAAAAAATTAAAATGAAAAATCTTCCCTATATGTGTGCACAAGTATGTGTACATGAATAAAAAATTAATTTTTAATCCTTTTTTTATTTGTCTTTTATTTTTTTTTTTTGAAATTATTTATTTTGCATAGTAGTAAAGAGTAACGTGTTGTAAAGAGTAATGAGAGAGTAATTTGTATATCTACATATATTTTATATATATATATATATATTTGTACAATTCTACTATGAAATAAATATATATATGTATATATTAATTTACATATATATAAAAATTAAATATTGTATGGAAATAACAAAGGACTACAAAAGACTAAAAGATAGGGTTAACATAATAATAGAATAAGTATCTTGTTTAGAGTTGTTTTGGTTTAGGTTGAGTTTTACTAAATTTAATAATTATTTGTATATGTTTTTGTTTTTTTAATTCAATTAATTTTAATTATACAATTGCGGTTATAGTTAAAATAGCTTTACACAAGCAAATCAAATAACTGTTTGATATACTCTCTATGTTATGTGTATTAAATATATTATTAATATGTTTTCCATTTAAGTTTTCCATTTAAAAACTACCAACGCAACGTATATTCGATGTAAAAATAGTTTAATTATAAGTTTAGAAATTTGTTTGAATGAAATAAAAAGGCGAACTTAGAAAAGTAATTTTTAAAATCTGTATTCAAAGAACTAGATAAATAAAAGATGTAGAATATTAAAAGAAATCCTTTCCTTTTACATATTGATTAATTAGTATAAGCTTATACAAATGGTACCTAAGTTCCTCATAAGTTATCATTCCTAAATTCTATTAATGGAAGCTTAAACTATTTTTTAAATATTTCAAAGGATATAAATACCTGCAGACAAGTAATCACTCTATTCAATTTTTTTAAAGTATTTTATATATTTTTGTCTAACTACTTATTTCCACATGGGAGAATCCAATTTCAAAGGCTTTAATTATAAGTCAATATACCGCATTTATATATCCTAACTTCATTTATACAATAAGTTTAAATTGACTACTAGTTGCCATCAATATTTGCCAATGTAAGACCTAAGTTAATAAAAAAAAAAATACTTACTTATAAATATGATAATTTGTTTTTCATATTTTTATTTAATTAAATTTAATATTTTTTTTTTTTAACTCTGTAAACATTACATGAATTTTTCTAAAATTTATATTATCATAGTAGTAGTAATGAATAATTTAGGACAAAGAAATAAAAATTGAAAGTTTTTAATTAAAACAAAGGACAAATTACCACAAAATTATAATAAAATTAGATAAAAAAAAGTTTCAAGTTTTTTAAAATATTCAAATTAAAGAAAGAATTTTAATAAAATCTAGATTTTAAAAGTTTTTTGAAATAATTCATTAAAATAATTTGATTATTAATTTATATTTAGATTTTCCTAGTGACCATACATTATTGTAAGGTCACATTCTAAGTTGTGTCCCATTACTTTTAAATTATATCAAATTTTAAAATGATGGATTTAAATAATTAATAAATTGGAAAATTGAATGAAAAATTGTCAATTGATTGATGTATCAAAAAAAAAAAAAAAAATTAAATGAAAAAGGCAGGAAAACAAATTGAAAATTTAATTAATACATTTTTAAAAGTATAAAAATTTATATATAAAAATGTTTCAATATTTATAAGTGTATGTATACATAAATATATACATATGATAAATAAATTTTTATTTATAGTACAATAAATACATCCTTTGTTTAATTTTAAATTTTGATGTGAGTTGCCTACAAACAAAGTGGTTGATTTTCTTCCTACTTTTTCTGTTTTTTTTTTTTTTTTATTATTTTTTATTCTCTACAAGTCTACAAGTGCCTCTACAAAATGTTCTACATTTACAATGTTGCACTCCAACACCTTTGATAAAATCATATGGATTTATACTTATATATATGTTGTGTATTTATATATATAGTTATACTTATATTATGAAAAGAATAAAGCAAAGTTTTAAGGTATGTATATATATATAAAATGTTTATTTTAATATTGTTTGATGGAATAATGTATATCACTTATAACCGAGATTTGTTGAGAATGGGTGCTCTTAAAGAAAGCATCATTAGTTAATATTTTAAGTGTAAAAAATAACTGAATTGTTTTATACACTGTAATTGTTAAATTGCAACTGAAATGAAAATAATTCAAATTATATATGTACATATATACATGTTCTATTGTTAAGCAAATTGTTTGAAAAAAAATAATTGTTAATTTAATCTCATGTATACTTAGTTGTATTATTATTATATTATTTATATTATTTTAAAATTTATTTCTTATAGTGATTAAATGTATAAATTAAAATTTTATATCCAATATTTCAAATGTTTTATAGTACAAAGTTACCCATGTTAGTAATTGTTATTTTGTTTTTTTATAGAAAATTTAAGTCTAACAACTTTTTAAAATACGCCCTGATTGTTAATGTACACAGAAAACTTAAATCAATGTAACTTTTTTTAAAAGGTACTTAAATGTGGTTTTCTAGAAAAGTTCTTTCCAGAAATAGGTGAATGTATATCGCTTTAAGATTTATTTAAGCTTTAAAGGAATCATTCTGGTCATTTTATATATCTACATATATATATATTTAGTTGCTTAATATTTTCATGACTGGATTTCAATGTTTCCAAACTTAAAAACACACAAACACTCGAATATAACCAAAGAAAAAACAAAAAAAAAAAAAATTGTAAAGTAATTTCATTACCATTTGTTTCAGGAATCATCATATACATATATGTAAGTTAATATTTAAGTATTTTTCTTTTTCAAAACGACTTGTACAGTGTACTTCGCCCATACGCTGCAATATGTTATGTCAGAGTTATACTTCGTGGATATATAAATGACTTGTAAGGAACATTAATCTTTGTTATAGAATGTTTTTTTTTTTGGTTTTGTTTTTCGTTTATTTTTTTTTTCAGATACAGAAACTATAATGGAAACAAGTTACTATATAAGATTTCCATTTACATATTTATGTATATTTTCTTTTTACTTAAAACATATTTTTCACTTTATGTACAATTTTATTAAAACTTTACATTACTTTTGTTTATACATATGTACATATTATTATATTAATATACATACATATATATATATATATATTATTTATGTAGTTTTTTCTTTATTAAATGGCCAAGTATAATCAATATGTCTTGAGGAGGCACCTATTTTTCTTAATTTGTACCATTCACGAGAACTGTGTTGAAAATCTTCTACAATAAAGTTCACTTTAAAGTTTCTAGTTCATGAATTTATAAAGTTCATATTTTTCATATATAATAACAGTTCAGTTAAATTTAAATATTTAAAGCATCATACTTAAAAAATAAAAAAAGAGATAGATATAGACATATACTTTAGTAGCTATGAATTGTACAAAAAAAAAAAATTACACAAATATAAAATAAAAATCTATGCAAAGTTTTTTCTGAGGGAAAAAAAAAACTTTTTATTTCAAACTCTTAATTTAATAGTTCTTTTCATACTTCCCAGTTATTTTTTTGTGTCGAAATTTTCATAGTAAAAAAAAAGAAATAGTCGATAAATCATCAACTCCACTATAATAATAATGTTGTATATTACAAAATGCAATATTTTCTCCACTTGGATTTAGTAAATTTGTCATATTCTTCAATATCTTCAGTTTAAAAAACAATTAAATGTGTTGATAAGTTTGAAAGATGGATTTGTTAATTTACAAATATGTATATATATATATATATATATATATATATATATATTCAATACATTCAGAGATTTCAAAATTTACTTAAAAAAAATATGTATTTAAATATAAAATAAAATTAACGTTTAAAAACTGGATAAAATAAAGCGAATCAGTATGGATCATTATCTCTGGAACAAATTGGCGGCAAAATAATATTTCAAAAATAAATCATATTGAATGATATATAATTAATTAACGAGTACTTATAACTTAATAAAAAATAAAACTTTAAAATTTACCTCAAAAGAATCATATTCCACAAAAAACTCTTTCTTATCGTTCTAAGGCTTCGTAGTTAATGCTTTAAAAATTTTAAACTACACTCACTATATAATATTCCTTAATCAAATATTGCTTCAGAATTAAAATTTTACAAATTAAAAAAAAAAATATAAACTCAAACACACACACACAATATTTAAAATAATTTCTTAAATTTTATTTTGACTTTTAAAAAAGCAACATTATAATTTTACATAGATTTAATAACATTTAAAAACTAATAATAACAAAATATTTCACTATACAAATTATAATAACAAAAATTAAAAAATACCATACAAAAATAAAATGCACTGGCAATACGAGAAATCATGACATTTATTTTTACCGCTATTTTTTTCAATTTTAACAATTTCAATAGAACAAAATTCACATTTTTAATTTTGCTTTTTACACATGAAAAAACATATTTCAACTAGAACTTTTTACAAAAAATTAATATTTAGTAATTAAAATTATAAAATATCTAAAAATTAAATCATTTAAAGCGAAAAATTACGGCGGAATTTTATTAAAAAAAAAATTCATATGGAGGAACAACTTTACCGAATTAAATTTTAAATAAAACTAAAAGAACTGTCAAAATGTCATTTCGTATATGAAGTTTATTTTATACGTATAACGTAACTTACATATTATTAGGCCAGGTTTTATAATAAAGGATTATTTTAATGTAAGTTTGATTTGATTTAGGTGTATATATATATTATAATTAAATAATTATAATCAAAAAAGTTTCAAATTAGGAACAAGGTTTAAATTTTTATTTTTTTATTTATATTACTCGTACATGTAATTTGTATTTTAATTATTGAAGTGATGTCAGTTCTTCATTAACAAATATTCACATTGTTGTTCTATAAAAAATGAAGACGTTTTTACTTTAATTAGTTTTAAACGTTAGAATAATTAGAAAAAACAATGAACTTTACAAAAAAAAAATATTAAACCTATAATATCTGGAAATGGAAAATAAGAGATTATTTATTAAATATCCAAATATAATTTAAATTTTAGATAGCAATATAATACAATAAAAAATAAATTTAATCTTCATTCACTATACATATAAAATTGAACCGATTGCTGTTAATAAAATCTCCACAAAATTGCAATTTTTAGGATATACAACAAAATACTATTTAACTTACAAAATAGTACATAAAATACTTTCATACAAAATATAATATAATAAAATAAAAAAAATAACATCTATTTATTTTTAAGACATTAAATTGTACAACCTGTTACATGTCTTTTGCAAATAGTAGACTAGTAGTTGAAATCGCAGCTAACTATAAAAAAAGTAAAATAAAACAAAAAAAAAAAAAAAAATAAGAAGTAAAATTTTTGCTTCCGGCTGCACTTATGCCACTTCATTTGAGTCTCACTTTTCTTTTTTTTTTGTGTAATTTTATTTTAGAACAACAAATATAAAATCAAGATTGAATACAGAATTGAATAAGAAAAGTAAAAAAAAAAAATAATAATAAAAAGGACCTTTAAGGATTTTTCTAATGAATTGTACTTGTCTTTTAATAATATGTATGTATATATATATATATGCACTTACATACATAAACATACACTATTATTATATTACATGTGTGTAAATTCATTTTATCTTTAAATCTTATTATATTAAAAGAAAATGTCCTGTTTTTCTCTGCTATTCAATTCTATTCTGTTCTTTTTTTATGAAACTTCACCTTGAGATAAAAGATTGTACTTTTTTTTTTCTTCTATATGCAATTCATGCTTTTACCAATGTTTGCACTTTATAGACATAAATATTTGAAAGGAACTTTCTTTAGCAAAAAAAAAAAAGAGCAACTACATATAAATCTGAGTCATTATTCAATTTATAACAGTTTGTAAGAATTAAATCAATTGTGAGAATAATTCAAAGAATCGATTAGTTTTAATAGACAAAAATTGTATAAAACATTTTTTGTCTATTAAAACTCTATTTCAAAAAAAATGTAAAATGTAAAGAAATTCTAAAATATCAATTCAAATTTCATTTAAGGCAACCTAATAAAACTATTCTATAAGAAAATCTAAATAATGACATTTTAAATTTGGTATTAGAATCTTCAATTGAATCACATAATAGGGATACAAAAAAAAAAACAGTTTTTCAATTTTCATTCGTCTTAAAAATTACCTACATAAAATATATTGAACTAGCAAATTGTTGAATGTAACCAGACTCTATGAAGAAAAAGTTTCAAATGCTCTATTATACTAATAAAAAATATATATTGTATATATACGAGTATATGTATAATAAAAAAAAAAAAACTACACATTTACACATTTTCTTTTCAATTATATTTATATTATGAGAATTTACAGTATCGAAATGAAATAAAGAACCACTGAATTGTTATTTATGATAATCCAAATTATATTTTAATATACACTGAATTGTACATAGCCATTATATCTTATCTACGTTATTAAATTAGATACATATGAAATTTCAAGATTGAAAAATTTACTTAAAAATATTTTAAGAATCCTTAGTAAAATATTATAAACGACAGATCCTTGCACGGTTCATTGGTTTTAAAAAAGGTAAAGTTTAAAAGTATTAAGAAAACGGAAGTAGGATTATATTGAAACTAACTTAATATTGAAGAAATCATTTAAATCATATTTAAAATTTTTGAATGAAATAAATATTCTTCGAATTCTAATTGATACTGTCTTTTAATGGTTTTGTTTGATATAAAAAAAAAAAATTTATTTTATATACACAAACATATATATTAATTTATATTTGAACTGTAGTATGTTTTTCTATTTCTACTATTTGAAAAAAGGTCATGTATAGGAACGCCCGGAAATAAGTATAAGTATATATAGAATAATTCTAATAAAAGTCTCATAAATATTATAAAAAAAAAAACTTGACTTAAAATTGTGGGAATTTTATTTTATTTTTTTATTTTTCATTTTTTTTTTATATACTCGTATGTGTTTTTTTTTTTTTTTTTTTATTATAAAAAGTAAAGTGGAATGACTGTAAATGATTTCAAGTATACTTTATATGAATTTTTTTCCTCTCTCTTTTTTTTTTTTTTATTTCTTTTTTTTTGTTGCGTATACAATTGCCATTACTGAAACAATCGTTACCATCTCACCACCACATTAAATTAAATACAAAATAAACAAAAAAAAAAAAAAAACAGAAAAACAACAAAAATAAAATTTAAAAAATTGAAGAGAAAATTAGGGTAAAGAGGAAAAATGAATTTTCATTAAAATATTCTTTTTCACAATAAAAACACAAACACAAAAAAAAGGCAACTAAGATAATCCAAAAAATCCTATAAGCTCTTAAGTATTTTTATGTAAGCTTTTTAAATATGTTAGAATGAAAAAGCAATAATATCCCGTTAACGAAAAAAAAAACCGAATAAAGAAACAGAAAAGCAAAATGAAATATAAAAACTAAAAAACTTTTTTTTTAAATTAACGGTTTAAAATAAGCGAAAATCTTTAAAATATCATCAGAAAAATAAAAACCTCCAGTTTTTTTTTTGTTTTTTTTTTATTTCAACATTTTAAGCCCCATAAACTACGCAAATGTATATCAGTGTATACCAATTAAAGTAATAAATAGAAAACAACTGACTTTTCAAGAGGATTTAATGGGGATTTTCAAAAAAAAAAAAAAAAAAAAAATTACTGAACCATTCTTCAAAAAAAAAATAAATATAAATTCTACTCTTAAAAGCACTTTAAATTCAATTTAAAAATAGAAAATAAAAATAAAAACAAAAATAGATAATTTTTTTTTTTCTACCACTCAAAATTTTCCAAAAAAAAAAAATTTTTAGAAACCAATTTTGATATTTTCAACATTGATTCCATTTAATTTTTTTTTTATTTTCCATTATAAAGAAAAAAAAGCAACAACAAAATCATAAATATGTTGAAATTCAACATAGAAATTTCAGCAAATGAACATGTGTTGTCAAAATTTAAAATCGTTTTACATAATAAAAAAAAATTTCTATTTTTTTTTATCAACCAATTCTTTTACTGATTTTCTCTTCTGTTTTTTAAAAGGACCTTCGATACAAAAACAAAAAAAAAACCGGCGGTATCGTTTTTTTCGTTCTGTTGTTATACTTTGAACTCTGACAGAGTTGTTGTTATTTTCTTAACTACTTTCTTAGAATTGGTGTTGTCTTGACATTTAAAAACAAAATTGTTTTGGGGTATAAATGCCAATCCAACAATTTGATATCATTACACGGAATATGGTTTTCTAAGGTTTTATTTTGTTATTATTTTGTATTTTACTGTATATTTACTTATAATTTTTAAATAAGAAGGGAGGAACATAAGAACCTATTATAATCCTTTTTTTTTTTTTTTTTTTGTAATTCTTCCTGTGCTTAAATTTTGTTTTTCTCTCTGTTCATTTTATACAAAGTATGCACACATATGATGCTATTTATAAATATTTTGTTCTAAATTAAGGAATAAATTTATGAAATATTTAAAATAGGAATAAAAATGAAGAAACAAAAAGGATCTTGAAAATGTATATAAGAAAGTGTATATCCTTTAAACAAAAAAAAAACAAAACAGAAAAGAACAACAAAAAAAAAAAGTCAACAAAGAAAAATCCAATTCTTCGATCTAATAATACTATAATATAAAATAAATATGGTAATATTATTATTATTATATTAAGTTTAATATGTAAGTGGTTCTTTTCCTTTCTATTGTTTTTTTTTTATATGTACATATATATTTACAATATATATACATTCATATACAAATTATATTTAACAGTAATCCCTTTCAAATAAGTGACATTTTTGAAATAATTTTCCTGTCTTGTGAATGAAATGATTATATTAGACGTTGAATATGATTGCGTGTAACACTTTTTCTTTTATAAACATATCCTTAAAGGATGTTAAAGACTTTATTAGGAAAACTTTTTAAGTTAATTTAATTGTTTCAGTTTCATTCATCATATCATATCTATTATGTGGTAATTGTGTATAATATTGATCTATAAAAATTTTTGTATATTTTTTTCAGAAAATTACAGGAACCATTTTGAGTTCAACATTGGTTTAACTGTCGATTTTAAGCTGATCCTTGAATTCGAAATTATTTTTTCAGTATTACGATTTTATGACATTTGATTTCTAATTTAAAATTAAGAAGAATATTCTTCGGAAATGGTGCGAATAATAAAGGGATTACTGTATACCTTTGTATATGTATATGTATATTTTAAAGCTTAATATTTTACACATCGATTTGCGATTTGAATAGAAATGTGCAATAATATAAAAATTCTTTTCAGTTTTTTTCTTTTTTTATGGATTTTAAATATTTATTTTCTGTTGAATATATTCATGTTACAATTGCATATATTTAGGAGGTGATTGTTCTTTATGGCTTTAGATTATATATTCGTTTTTTTTTTTTTAGATTATGTATTCGTGAAAAAAAAGAAAAAAACATGTAAATATTATATGTATATTAATTTTGTTGAAAAGATTTCACTCATCGTTTTATAAATATTATAATACATATATATATATATATGTACAAAAACAAAACACTATAAAATAGGGAAAAAAATTGTTTACCTCAGATAACTAAAAGCTTACGTTTGATTTTACATAAAAATACAATAATTTTATCGGAGTTTACATATTTTTTATTTTTTATTTTTTTTTTTTTTACCATTTTTTATATCCCTTTTATTGGGAAACTATTTATGATTATATATTTTATCTTATATTTTACAAAATTTATATAAAATGAAAAAAAAAAAAATATCTTGGAAAGCAATAGAATAAATTAATATACATTTAAAAAAAACATTTTTTGAATTCTTCTTTTTTTCTGCTTAAATAAACAAAATATAATAAAAATAATTGGTCTAGTCAATTCTAAGATAATAAATCATTTATTTATAATAATTTTATAAAAAAATCATTTATTATACTATTAATTATGATATATGAGTTTATAATAATTAATTATAAGTTTTCAAAGATCATATTATATTGATAATAAGTTTCCTTGATAATAAGTGTATTAGTATGGTCATAACTCATTATAACCATATTGATTTTTTTAAATTATAAATTAAAAATGGTTATAAACGAAATAAATAACTTTGTAAAAATTTCGATATAATATTTATATTTTAAACTTAAATTGATATGCAGTTAGTTATAGAACTTTTCATGTATGTATTTATTATATAAAAGTTTTTGATACCTTGTTTAATATATTAATTTTTAAAATATTAGAGATATTCTACCACTTCTTTCCCAGGGGGTTCAGTTTTCAAGAAACGTTAAATATAGTTTCTAAGTTTTTACATTTATATCAATTTATCAAAAAATTGATGGCCCTTTAAGGGTAGAAAATGGAGATTACAAGAGAAGGAATAATGCTGAACTAAATGAACTTATAAAAAATGAAGACATTATTCGTTTCAGTAAATCACAACGCCTAAGGTGGGCAGGGCACACAGTGAGAAGGCAGGAAAATCGAATGCCATATAAGATATTACATCTAAGACCTATATTAAATCGAGCTAGAGGAAGACCCAGAACAAGATGGGAAGACAATATTGAAAACGATGCTTCAAAATTACAAGTGAGAAATTGGAAAACAACGGGGAAAGACCGGGAGATATGGAGGCAAATAGTTATGAAGGCCAAAGCTCACACCGAGCTCAAGAGTCATAGAAGAAGAAGAAAAACTTTTTCAATTAACTTTCTTAATCTAAACACTTCTATAAACCGTTTTCTATCTTTAAACTGTAGTACAATACTATCATTCCTTAAAAGGATTAAAATATCACAATAATAATAAAAACGAAAAGAAAAAAAAAAGGGTTCCTAATTTTCTTGGCAAAGGTGATGAATTTGTAAAATTTAAAAATTATAATATTTTATTATTTAGCCACAATATGACTTATTTTTATGGGAGTTGGAGTTCTAATTATAATAATTATTCAAAAAATATTTCCTCCCAACTATATTAAAAAAAATTTATTTGTTTTCATCGGTTTCAAAACAAAATCCTTTAAAGTTCTTTATTTAAAATTAAAGATATTTGAAATAATTTCGGATATTTAATTGTCAGTTGTTTTTTATTTATTTAAGTTTGTTTTACTATAATTACGATTCTTATTCGAAATTATTGCGCAAATAAAGTAATGCTAATTATCTCTATAATTGCCTAACCAATTAATATTTAATTTTCAATTTCGGAAAATTTTCATTTTTTTATTTTTTGTTTTATTTTTTTTGTATCCTTTATCTTTAATACAAGGATATTTTCTTAAATTTATTTAACATTGATTTTTAGGAATAAAAAACTTTTATTTTCAAAATATATTAAATAAATCGTAGAACATACAAATTATGAAATGAGAAATTTGCCTTCTTTGTAAAAAAGAAAAATCTCATTTTTCAAATTTGTTTTTATTCAGTCTTTAGTTATTTTATATATTTTTTTTTTTAATTTTCTTATTGTATTTATTATCACAATCTTATAGATAGATGTATTTTTATTATTCCAGTTAAATAAATCTAATTGAAATCTTGTCATTTCATTTGGATTCAATATTTCTTTTGCTGTGTTGATTTGAATTCAATTTTTTTTTTTTTTTTTTGTATTTTCTTTATGAAAAAACAATAATTATCGGTAAAGGATTTTGTATCTGTGTTTATATGATAAAAGGACAATAGGTCACATACGTATATATTTGATTTTTTATAATTATTTATATTATACAGTAGAGGTTCGAGTGAATTAAACTTTTTCAATATTATATAATCATCGTTTATAAGCATTTCTGGAGCTGAGATCAGAAGCAGGAGGTTATTAAATCTCTAATGGACAAAAAATAATGAAAGGACATTATTAAAATAATATAAATTCACCGGGAAATGTTTTTTTAAATAAAACTTGACATTAATGTGTATTGAATAACTATAATATATGCTCGGTATAGTCAAATTTAAAACAATGAAAAATATCAGATAATAAATAGCGTAAGCATACTTATTGCTTAAGTACTATATATTGTTCAAATCCATTATTTATGATTGTATTGCTATTAATAAATTGTGTATAGTATCCAGGCATTAAAGGAGTAGTATAGAGGCGCGCGACTAAAAATAGTCGACTTTTAGTTTATATCACTGAAATTTTTTTTAATTAGTTATTCCTAGCTTTATTTTAAACTAAATTGTCAGCTGGGTGGCACAGTGGTTGAGTGCCGACCTTTCATGCGGAAGGGCCCGGGTTCGAATTCAAGTGAAAGTGAAAAAACTTTTCTGGTTTTCGACTCGACTCAGCTACCATTCGCCATTGGGTTCAAATTAATGGCATAATCAATAATTAATAATTATAAATCTTTAATAAAAAATACCTTAATATAAAAATATAAACAAATACAAAATATAAACAAATAATTTAATTAAATAATATAACTCGCAGATATAGAATACCATATAAGTAAAATATAAAATATTACAATATAAACAAAAAATAATTGTAACTATTGAAAATCTAAGACGTTTACTACATGTTTTAAGGCCTAGTACTATCTCATGTATAAATTGTATGTGGAATTCAATAAGACCAATTCTAATAACAAGAATATAATATGACCCCCTGTTCCAACATGTACCTATGGTATAGACAGGCTTATTAGCCTAACAGTTGAACAGTGAGCGCTTAAAAAAAAAAAAAAAAAAAATATATATATGATTTTAAAATTTATAAAAATGTTGGAAATATCAAGGACTAAGGAAGTAAGTATGTACGAGTATGTGCCTTTATTTTAATTTGGAAGTTTTGTTAAAATCTTACCTAAAGTGAAGATAATCTTCAATTTATTAGAGATTTTACTGTTAATAAAAGATAAAGAATTCCAATGTAAATTTTTTATTGTGATTATCCTTTTATTTCATTTTTTCTATGATTGTTTTTTTTTTTTTTCATTTGTTTTGAACTATTCTTTATAGAAAGGACATATAATACTACTATTATTTTTTGAATAATACTTTATTTTAGATTGTTTTTAATTTTGTTATTGGATCTTTTGCTTTCTCTATGCATCAAAATTATAATCAAAATAGAAACAAAGATACAAAACATACTATTATCCCTATATTTAAAGTTAACTAAATTACACTTTTGCAAACACATTATGTCAAAAGATATACATATATATATATATACATTATACCTATATACATAAACAAAAAGAAATAGATACAAATTAATAGTATTATAAGTCTAAAATTATATTTAAGATGAAATTCATTTAATAGATTATATATCTATACATTTATTTGATTTTTATATCCACATATACATACATTCATATATGTACAGGTCTATTAATGAGTTATATACAGTTATGCTCAAAAAAAGGAATATAATTAATTTTTTAAATACTAACCTACATTCAATTTGAAAAACATGTCCTTTCTAATAAAAAATTATTTAATCTGTCCATCATTGTTGATTATATTTTAAGCCCTTTTGAAAGAGGAGTTCCATTTTTTTTTTATTTTTTTTTTATTTTGTATCTTTTAATAAAAAGTAACAAATTTTTCTTGTATATCTTGTTGATTGGAATATTTAATATAAAATTTAATTTGATTATATTTTAGGAAAATAATCGAGTATAAGAATAAAATTAAATTCTTTTAAAAAAAAAAAAAAAAATTCAAATAAAAAACAAACAAAAATAGAAAACAAAAATTAAAAAAAAAATTAAAGTTATGTAAAACTTTCTTCGAAAATGTCAAGATAGAAATGACTTCTAAATGGATAAATTTAATTAACTGGAAATAGATTTGTACCCTTCCCAATATTAAAAAAACAAAACAAAAAAAACTTATAATAGATTTTCTTTTTTCCTTAGATTTTCCGATGTGTATGGGATCACATACATTGAAAATGTATAATTGTATTTGTACAAGAATATGTACAGGAAATATTAAAAATTTTAATATAAAAGTTTAAAATTGTTTAATTACTTTTTTAATTTAAGTGATGAAAATTTAACTTTTAGTGAAAAAAATTTAATTTTAATTTTAAGTGAAGAAAATTTAACTTTAAGTGAAAAAATTTTAAATTTGAATAAAACGAATTTTTTATTTTAAAAATAAAGTATCTATTGTGTTTTCTGCACTTAAGGCGAATATTGTTTCACTTAAAGTTAAAATTTTTCCCACTTAAAGTAAAACAAAATAAAACTGCTGAAATACATAAATAACTGTATAGATAGTTGATAAAGTCCTTAAAAAACGCTTAATGAAGAATCTACTATTTGTGGATAAAATAGAGTACAGTGCTCCTTGAAAAAATTGAACATCATATTTCAAAACACAAATATCCTTCAAATAATAGCCCTTATATTGTCTTGATTTAATTTTTTTTAATTAAATCTTAAAGTTTCAAGCTATGAAAGAAAACTAAAATAATAATTTTATTAACCTTTGAATTGTTTTTATATTTTTAAATGGGAAGAAAAAAAATTAAAACGGAAGACATTTTTTTTTAATTTTATTTTTCCTGAGAAAAAAATTATAATTTTCTTTTTTTTTTTCATTTAAACTCTTAATAAATTAAAAATTAAAATAAATAAACGAGTAAATTTGTTTGTGTATATACATTGTTACCTCTTTTTTATTTAATTTTTATTTGTTGTTTTTATTTTTTTTTTTTGTTTTTCCTTAATAAAAACAAAAAACAAAACAAAATAACAAAAAATATCAAAAAAATATGGCAACACCATGAACGTCAACTAAATTAAGGATAATAATAAAAATAATAATAATATGGAAAACAGTTTTCTTATCTTGATTCATTATCATTAAATTTATTTAATTTATGTATGTATGTATGTATGAATGTATATAATACTTTTATAGCATGTACATACGGTAGTTTACTTGACCAAAAGTAAATTTTGTTTTTGTCTTCTATATATCGGGTACTTAAAATAAAATAAACTGTTGTTGAACTTCTCTAAAAAGATCATTTTTTATTATATTAGTTTTATAAACCCGTTCTCTCTCTTTCTTTTTCTATCTCTATCTCTTTCACTCTCATATTATTTATTTGTTTATTTAATTTGGATAAAAAGGACAAAGTCCAAACACAACTAAAGAAGCTGCCAATGTTTCATGCTTTTCCATTTAAAACTTAAATAATAATATTTTTGTCTAATATTGTTAAAAGGACATTGGGTTCATTTAATGTATGTATATGTATGTATATGTACGTATAGTTAATGGTTCATTACATTCCTTTCATAGACAATCACTTACATTTTGGTTTGCTTTTGTTTATTTTGAAAAAAAAACAAAATAAAAAAAAATGATAAAAACAATGGACAGTAATAACAAATTTTGTGTATAAAAATGGTTATAATCCTGTTACTTGTTGTCTTTTATAGCCCTTAATAGCAGACGGCTCCAGAAAATAAGTAGCAAGCAAAAAATCAAAAAACAAAAACAAAACAAAATAAAAAATAAGGACGAAATACACCTGTCTGGAAACGCGCATGAATTTTTATATTTTCCTTGTGTTTTTATCAATTTTAAAATGCTGATGAAAAAAATTAATTTTTTTTTTTTTTTTTTTACTAATGGAAGAAAGAAAAGTTGTGTAAACAATGATAAAAAAATAATTTTCTAATTTTGTTTGTCGCTTTTCATGGTACCTTTAATTTTTTTTTTTTTTTGTTTTTTTGAACTATTCAGCAAAAAACACAACAACAATAACAACAAAGAAAAGAAAAGAGTTAAACCGAATCCTTTTTCTTAGTTTATGACAAGAAACGGGGTGAGATAAATCCTCAATGATGTGAAGAGATGGGGAAATTGTTATTATTTTTTTTTGTTATATATTGTTAATAATTTTTTTTTAGTTTCACTGAATTTGTTCCTTGTATTTTATGAATGAAATTTATTGTTGAAGTGCGATTTTTACATGGAAGAAATTTATTTTTATCTGTCTGACGTCCCTGACTAAATTGCCAAAAGGATAAAACTAATTTTCTTTAGGTGTATAGTTTTAAAACTTCCCTGGGCTCTATAATTTCCTCATCGGCTTCCTTAACTAAACTTCTTTATAAAAAAAACTTATTTTGTGATAGGGTCTGGTGGGCGAAAATAGAGTAGTGAATGTGATAATTCTTTTCAAGTGGTTTCAATTAAAGTTTTAATCAAGAAGCAAAAGTTTAGAAAATTTTTGAAAAGTTCACTTTCTGCCACGCAAGAGTAGAGAGTTAAGGTCAATAATATTGTTCCAGAACAATGGTGAAAGCTTCCTGAAGACAAGAAAAAGTTTTTTTATTGGATTTGGTTTATGATTCGTCCAGCAAAACGTTTTATATTGATATTTTTTTTAATGTCTTGGTCATCCTTAAATCGAGTTCAGGGCATTCACAAAGTCACATTGAATTAAATGGTAGGACGACAATTCAGGTAGGACGACAGTGTAGGACATTCACAAAGTCACATTGAATTAAATGGTAGGACGACAATTCAAAAACTATAAGTCAATAATTTAAAATTTTAGTAAATATAGAAATTAAAGTTATAATTTGAAAAAAAATTTAAATTTTTGTATAATTTGTTAAATATTTCACTGAAATTATTTTTTTAATATTTCGCAACTTACGAAAGGACATAATATTTCAATCAATGTTGATATAAAGGGAATAGACAATTAAAAAACAATAAGAAAACTTATAACAAAAAAGGAAAAAGTAACACTTTAACAATGAGATTTTAAACAAGTATAAGCGTGAAATAAGAATCAGATTTTTAAGTTGTTTAAACAAAAAAAAAAAAGGAAATAAAAGCAAAAAAACTGGAAGAAATTTTTTTTAATCCTAGCTATTTTTTTGGGAGTTTTTTATCCTTCTTTTTTAGGAAAAATTAAAACAAACAAATAAAGCAGTAAAAGGAAACGCGTTCTGAACCCTTTTAGTTTTGAAAAGTTGTTCTTTATATAATAATATTAAAATTAAAAGGGAGTTGAAGTTATTTTTTAAGTATTTTATTGGGTTTAATTATATATTTTTTAAAATACCCCATCTTAAAAGCTCTAAATTTAGTTAATTATTAAAAAAAAAAGGATTTAAAGAACACATGAATAACGGTTTAAAAAGAAATTAAAATTCAAAAAATTAAATAATATTATTGCATATTTTGCGGCTGCAATAACAAATTTTAAATAACAGAACTTTTTTTATTAGAGGCTTTAATATATAAATAAATAATCTAATTCAAAATTCAAATATTTTCTATTTCAAATTTTCTGGAATTATAAATATCTTTTTCCATATTTTAATTCTCATGTCTCTGATGTCAATGATGTCATCTTTCTGATTTTCTATAATATTTTTAATATTAAAATTATACGTGTGTGAAGAACGTTTTTCATAATAAAATTATAGAAGTGGTATTCGTTTTTATTTTAAATATTAATGAGAAAGTTATGCTTTCAATTTTTGCTGCGAAGTAAGAAAGAAAAAAAAAAAACAAAAACAAAATATAATAAAAAAAATTCCTGAGTGAAAACAAAAAAAACGGAAAATTCAAAAATAAAAAATAGGATAGTTTGACAATGTTCAAAAAAAATCTTCTCGCAATATATATGAAAAAAATTTTAACAAAGGACATTCCACTATATGATTACAAATATGTATATATATATATATACTGTGACATTTCTGTTTTGTTATTTGCTAAAAGAAAATTCAAAGGATATGTGTTTGTACCTTTTTTTCATTTTTTTTTTCTTGTGTGTTTATACAAGGACATTTGACACAGTCCTTAATTTTTTTTTTTGCATACACATAAAAAACAGTTTTTTTCTTTTAATTTTTCATAATTCTTTTGTAGTCAAAGGGCTAGTTGACAAAAAAAACCGAGAACAAAAAATATATAACTCAGGAATATGTATATTAGGAATATTTTGTCACTTCTCAATTCTTTGAATATTTTTGTAATTTGTACATATATAAGAAACGCAAACTAAAATAATAACAAAGTAACAAAGAAAAATGATAAATGAGTTGGAAAATCTAATCAGACTTTTTTTTTAAAACATAATATAAATGCATATCTTATATATGTATTAGAACGATGAAAATTTTTCTAGTCTATAAAAAAATAGATAAAAGAAAGTAGTTGTTGAGAGGTGTATAAGATATTGACCACAATATATATGATTTTGTATTAAGGTTAATAAAATTTGGTTTTAAATGTACATGAATTGAGAAATTAAATGATTTTTATTAGATTCCAGAATTAATTCTTGTAAATATTAAATGATAAACAATTTACCAATGCAACATACTTATACAAAGGTGTGTTATACATGCATATTACAGAAGTTTAAAAAACGGAAATATATTGAGCACTTGCAATACAGAACGCCGACCCCAGAAGTTTTTCATTTAGCCATTTATATACATAAATATATTTGAATGCATTTGTTTTAATATCTTAATTGGTAATGCAGGAAAGGACTCAAAACGATTAAAAAATAAATGAAAATAAAAGTTTAACAGCTATAGAAGTTTTAATTACATTAGATTAAGATTTGAAGTATAGAAGGAGCAGAACGTTTCATTTAAGAGAACAAACCCGTTGTAATCTAAAACAATATATAACGAATTATAATCAGATTTTAATAGTTCTAAACGTAGCCGAAAAATTGAATAACTATACTTTGAGTTGATTGTTATTAGTAAAAAATTACGTTCTTTTTTTTTCTTTGATAGTATAGAAAACATTTTTTTTTTTTTTTTGAAATTTGTAATTTTTTTTCCTGTTGTCCTTTTTTTCTTTTTTTGTTTTATTGGTTTAAGGAATGTTAAATGAGATTTTCCATGTCACATTATTGTGACATGTCATCCACTTTTGTGTGTGTGTACTTTTTTATTTTATTTTATTCGTTGGAGGTAACATTTTGATTGACAATATGACATGCATGAAAGTTTTTCTTAATGTTATCAGATCCTAATTTTACAGGAGAAAAATTTTTTCATTGTTTTAATTTAAAAAAAAAAACAAACGGGAAATTCTAAATAGAAACAAAACCTAGGATTGAAAACTTTGATTCAATATGCAACATAGATGAAAAAAAGGATATTTAATAGCGAATAATAATCTCATAAGGATTAATTGAATATTATAATATTTAAACAAAATTGTTATGTAACAAAACTATTTCCTTTGCTAACTTTAACTATGAAATCAAAACCCAGGTGTAATTTTTTATGAAATGGATATGAATATAATTTGAAATAATAAAAACTAAAACTATAATAACAAAAAAAAAAGTTTTTATTTGTTTGTCCTACCTTTGTTTTAAATAAAAGCATTCTTAAATATAACTTATTATTAATATGAAATTGAGATTAATATTTTGTATAAATGATTAGATGTTATAAATTTTTTGATATTAAAATAATATGATAAATGATATCTGACAAATATGATATAAATAAATGTAAGAATATAACTTTATAAAGATACATTTAACATCTAAAAGAGTTGCATAATTACCGTATGCCATCATAAAATCAAACGGCAATATTAATAAATTTATTTACAGAAAATATGCAACTACAGCATATGCTGAAAAATAATTTTAATTTTCCGTTTATTTTTTAAAATTACGAATTAAAGGACGAAAGAATTAGGACATCAAAACACTCTTTTTTTTAAGGATAAGGGAAAGTTAAGATAAGAAACAAAATTCCTAAAGAAGTTGGTATCATTATAAGGAAAGAAATGTAATAAAATGCGAGAAATCGCAATTTATTTATATTCTAAAAGATTTTTTAAGTTCAATTATATCAAAACAAATCATACCCCATTCTTATTAATGCTTAAAAATATTAAAATTAAGATTATTGGAAATTATTTAATTTCCTAAATAAATCGATCTTCAACAGTTAAATATTTATATGAGAAAATAATAAGAAATGATACTTAGAAAAAATATTTATATAAGGTATTTATAAAAACAAAGTAAAAACAAATTTCATTCATTATCCATTCCATATCCATTTCCTTTCATTTTCAAAGTTCTAATTTTCACTTTCAACAAATTATTAGATATGTGAACATGGGCATGCAAGGAATTTTATTGTATCAAACAAATCATAACAAAGTATTGTGCTTATTTAATAATTCTAAAATTGCGTACAGTAATAATATTATATAATACGATATAAAGTAAAAGTAGCAATACTTTTTTTTTTCAAATGTATGCAATAAATTTTTTTTTTGAAACAAGGACATTTTACTTTTTTAATGTTGCAAATTATAAAAAATAGGATAAACATTGAAGTTAGTATATGTATGTTAATGTAATTATTTTGTAATTTTATGTTGTGCCAATCTAAGTGGCAGGTACCTAAAGCTAAAACAACAAAACCTTTAAAATAAATGTATTATATTATTCAAGAACAAATCCAGTATTATTTCATTTCTTATTCGGGAAATGCATTCGTTGCACTTTCATAAAAACAAATTTTACATTTTTTTATTGGTTTTTTTATGGTTCATACGAATAGTTAAATTTAGAAATGAAAAAATTAAATCACGCAATCTTTCAACTGTTTTTTATTACAATCCTATAGTAAAATTGTTTTTTTTTTTTATTTTAAATTTAAAAATTACAAAAAAGAGTAAGGAAAATCGAGTTTAATAACAAATTTCTGCAAAAATTTGTAAAGAGTAAAGAAAATAACATTAAACATATAGGAATTATTAAAAAAATTTCATGAATTTATTTTAGTACCAATGACTAAGACATTTTTATTTCTTTTCATTGATTTTAAATTCAGTTCATATTTTTCTATTTGAATTAAAAAATTATGATATTGAATATCTTAATTTGATAAATATTAAATTATATATTATTTTTAATTCTATTCTAAGAATTTGTATATTATATTATTTAAGTGTCATTAAAGATAAAAATATTTCAATAATCCAAACTAATTGTTTAACTTTCCATCTTTTGCATTTGGATTTGATTGAAAAACTAAATTTTAAAAATAGACTCATTTTTTATTAATAGGTTTATTTGTTTGAGCTAATGGTCGGTTTCCTTGTGAAGAAGCTCTATTACCACCAATTCCAGGTGTTCTATTATTAAAATTACGGTTACCTTGACGACTTCTTTGGTTTTGGTTACCGGCATTTCCACCACCAGAACGATTTGTTTTCATATCAGTTCTGTTTCTAGATTTTACTTGGGCGTCTTCTTTAACCATATCAATTACTTCATCTGGAATACGTAGATATTTTATAGTACTACCACGAATATAGCATTCAGGCATTCGCCAAAATCTATCACCATCCTGTAAATAATATAATAGCAATTTTGCATATTTTTTTTTTTTGATTAAATTTTTACCTTTGATGTACAAATAACATCTCTAAGATTAATATTCATCCAAGTATCACAACTTACTAAATGGCCATTGTATGTTTCACCATTTTTTAGTTCAACCAGCTTAAAATATAATTTTTTGTTTAAATATTATCCCAAATAATTGTTTAATTTTACTCACCATAGGATGGCTTTGAGCGGTTTTTAGTAAAGAAAGTGGTAGCTAAAATTATTATAAAATTTTATTGAAATTAATGTTATATTGATTAAATTAAAAGTAGACTTACCATGATTATAGAGAGAAAATTTCAGTAGGTATTTTTTAACTTAATATTAAATTATTTTAACAAAATGTTTACAATCTTAAGTCGATTATATTTTGACAATTGACAAATGGCAAAATACTGTTAATAATTGACATTTTTTGGTACATATTAATATTATAAAACCCAATAAACATTCTTATGTACTAATTTTTCAAAATGTCAACTATTTGTTAACTATCTAAGTCAACAAAAATTTAAAACAGTTTGTATTAAAAAAATTTATTAATCATTTTAATTATATGTTTATAATATTTTGATAAAATATTTTTCATTAAATTCAATAAAATCTTAAACGTTTTAATGTCATAAAACATAAATTGTTAATGTGACTTATGAAATTAAACTAACGCATAGTTTTGTCATTGTGTTCGCTCAAAAATTAATTACAAATAAATTTAAAATGGCAGCATTGAGGTGCTAATTTAAATGACATTGAACTGTCAAGACATTAGATCGCGCTTTGGAAACGGGTTAATAAAAAATTTTAATAAAAATAAGCAAAGTGAAACGTCAGCTTCATCTAAATAAAAATATTATTTTATAAAAGTATCTATATTTAATATTTATATTTCCTTTTGCAACTACAAGTTTTAATATTTCTCTATTTAAATAAATTATACAAACAAAAAAATAAAAACAAAAATGGCCAGCTCGTCAAGGTAATTTGAGTTTAGATTTTTATTTTATCTATATAAATATATATTAAAAATTTTGTAAACAGTTCTCTTGTTTATTTTCAAACTTAATTTTAATAATATGCAAATGAAATACATTTTAAAAGAAAATCCTTAAATAATTAAAAAAAATTTTAGGCCAGATATTTCAAATAAAGTAATTTGTTATGCCCATCCAGAGGCTCCACTCATTGAAGATTACAGGTAAATTTATAATTATAAAAAATCGGAAATATGAAACACTTAATTTTGGATGTACAAAATATAGAGCTGGTGATATGATTTGTTCAGAATGCGGTTTGGTAGTTGGCGATCGCGTCATTGATGTTGGTTCAGAATGGAGAACTTTCAGTAATGAAAAAAGTGGTGTAGATCCTAGTCGTGTTGGTGGTCCTGAAAATCCTCTATTAAGTGGAGGTGATTTGTCAACAATGATTGGTCCTGGTACAGGTGCAGCTTCATTTGATTCATTCGGTACACCAAAATATCAGAATCGTCGTACAATGAACAGTTCAGACAGGGCTTTGATATCAGCTTTTAAAGAAATTTCAATGATGGCCGACAGAATTAATCTTCCAAAAACAATAGTTGACAGAGCAAATAATTTATTTAAACAAGTACCTTGTAGAATTATATTTAAAAAAAAATTTGTAATAAATAATTATATTTGAAGGTTCATGATGGAAAAAATTTAAAAGGTCGATCAAATGATGCAAAAGCATCAGCATGTTTATATATAGCATGTCGTCAAGAGGGTGTACCAAGAACATTTAAAGAAATTTGTGCTGTTAGCAAAATCAGTAAAAAAGAAATTGGAAGATGTTTTAAACTAACACTTAAAGCCTTAGAAACAAGCGTTGATTTAATTACAACAGCCGATTTTATGTCACGTTTCTGTGCCAATTTAGGTAAATACTTTTTTTTATATATATAGTAACTTAAGGTTATTTTAATTTTATTTGTATTCAGGTCTTCCTAATATGGTACAGCGAGCTGCAACACATATAGCTAAAAAAGCTGTTGAGATGGATATTGTACCTGGTCGTTCTCCCATTTCAGTAGCAGCTGCAGCTATTTATATGGCATCTCAGGTATATACAAATTTTTACTTTAATTTACATTTTTCTAAAAATTAATGTATATTTCAGGCGTCTGAACACAAAAAAAGTCAAAAAGAAATTGGCGATATTGCTGGTGTTGCTGATGTTACTATTCGTCAATCTTATAAATTGATGTATCCACATGCAATTAAATTGTTTCCTGAAGATTTTGTTTTTGTTACATCAATTGAAGATCTTCCTCAGATGTAGATTAAAGTGTATTTATTATTATTTTGTTTTTTTTTTTTATATTGAGACTGTAAATTGTATTATTATTTTGTTCAAAGAAGAAAAAAAATTAATGCAGAAAAATTTTCACCGCAAGTTCAATAGAGTTTAAGTGAATTAAGATATATAATTTAAGAGCTTGGAAGACGTTTATCTCTGCTTTTTTATAATATGACGAAATTAATTAAAATTAAAAATGCAGGACTTTAATTAATTTCTACTGGCTATTTTTCTATTTTGTAAAATCTTATACAAAATTATAGTGTGATATTAATTTCCTTCTCATATACACGGTTTCAAATAGAAGATAAAAATCGAATGAGAAGAATTCTCCAAAAAAAAAAATAATCAAATTAAATAATTTTTTAGTCGCTTATTTAATATAATATAAGTGAATTTACAAGTAATAATCAATTTGTATTTTGTAAGAACAAAACAACTGTTAATGCATATTTGAAATGTTTAAAAGTTTCAATATTTTTTTTTTATAAAAATTTTTATTAATTTTATAATTATAAAAAAACGTATTTAAAACATTTCCTTACCTTTTTACTTTTCCAAAATAAAACATTTACCTCTTTTTTACTTTCGCACAGATACATAAACACTTACATAATATAATTTAATTTTAGTTTTCTCAACTTTAAAAATTTGTTTTTAAATAAAAAAGTACAATATTAATTTATAACTTATATTTTTATTTATGTTTTGTTATTAATATTCAGTAAGTCTCAAATGGATTTAAAATGTGAAAACTGTTTCTAAAACTTAATTAATAAAATGTAACTTATATTAAATTATAAAAAAAATTTTATTAAATTATTACTCATGTTTTTTTTTTATAATAGTCAAGTCAATAGCAATTGTCAACAACGTAATTCTAAATAAAAAAAAACCAAATTCTAAATAAGAAGTGCATATGAAAAATTTATTAAATAGTTTAATTCCAGTCCATTATGGGACAAATTAGCAAAAAACAAATTGTTGCTAAAATAAATATATATTTTGTATTTTTTCAATTTTTCAATAATTGGTATTTGTGTGTACATAAATATAAATATATTTTCTCTAGATTGTAAGAAATTAGTTTAAATTAATGAAAAATTTCTAAAGAAATAAAATGTAATTGGTATGAATTAAATTGCTTATTTTTATTGAATTTGTTAGTTAAATAAAAACAGAAAAGTGCATAAATAATTTAATTGGTGTTCCTACAACTTAATTAAAAAAAATTTGTAAAGGGTTTTTTTATGTTCAGTAATTAAAATTTTAGACTTTTAAAAACCTTTCTCGAATATTTTCGCGCGGCTGCCTATCCAAATTATATAGATAGTTCGAATTTTATTGTAAAAGAATTGCGAAATGAAAACACGTGAATAAGTAATTTTTAACTAAAAACACTTTCTATTACCTTAAAATATTCAAAATTTAACTTACCTTTTGGAATTCATTTGTTATATTCAGAAAATAAGGGGATTTCATAAATAAAATATATAATATGTTAATAACTTATGAGTTTTATTTATATCATTGAATACTTTTATATATTTTTATTTATTTCTTTTTCTTTTATTTTCTTTTATTTTCTTAATTTTTAATAATATTTTTTTTTTAATATAATAATAATAATTAATAATGTAATTTATAATACTTAAAACATAAATTTTTTATTGTTTAATTTATTATCATTTTGATATACATGCGTTTAATACATACATAATTCTTTATTTTATTTTTTGAAGTACATAATAATAATTATAATATAAATTGTTAATAATTTATGAGATTACGTAAAATTTGTTTTCTGTTCATTTCAAAATATATTTTATATAGGCATTTTGCATTCTTTTTTAAACTTTTTAAAGTACATATTTTAGTATTTCCCATTTAAATCGTCTTTTTATGAAGTTTGTTTCATAATATTTAGGTAAGTTTTTTTAGTATTGTATTATGTTTTTGATTTTATTAAAGTTTTAAAACTCAAAAAACATCAAATATTATTGAATTTAGTCGGAATAAAAAATATTGTACATTTTACATCCCGCCGAAATTAAAATTTTGCATTTATTACATTTTTTGAATTTTAAATTTTGTATTTTACTTGTTTCGTTTCTATTTACGACGATCTTCAAAATAGGCCTATGAATAAAAATTAAAAGCAAATCAAAATTTAATTATCGGTTAAAAAAAAGTTCGCAAACAATGTAAATCTTAATTTTAAATTTTAATCGCCTTTAAAAATTTGTATAAAAGTGTAAAATTGCTGTTTTTATTTATTATTTATTTTTTTGGCAGTATTTATATTATTCTTTTATTTTTGTTTTTTAGTATAAGGGTTGTTAATTTTTTGTTTATAAAAAATTATGTTCTGAATTACAATACACCTTTATTCGAAACTCGGCATGATAAAGGTGTTTTGTTTTATTTAGTTTTGGCACCCAAAAAGTGCCGTCTCTATAGTACTACACAAAATCTAAATATTTTGGCAATTTAATAAACAACGCTATACTATATTAATTAGGCCAATAAATATGACCTTAAAGAGTTTTCGGTTCCGAAATAATAATTACATACTTAAGAGATTTAAATAAAGATTTAAGATATGCTCATCAAAATCGCTAAATTACAAAATTGTTTATTTTTATCGCTTAAAATAAATAGAATTTCTTAAATATCAAAACTTATCCTAAAATTCGCTAACAAGATTCAAACAATCAAAAAATTAAAAAAGAAAAACAATTAAATAAAAAAACCTAAAATCGTTTATCGTTTACAACCTTTCAAAAAATGACTAGATAGTCTTGGTAGGAAAATTCTTTAAGAAAATAAATTTAAAAACTAGCAAAAATATAATATATAAAATTTTTACAAAATATGATAAATGTTCAGCCAGCACTTCCAATTTGTTCTGAATTGCAAAATTTATCAGCCATTATTCCAATTACGTGTTCCAGTTTAGAATGACGTTCTTCAGCGGACATTGTTGCACCTTTACTACCCCAAAGAAACTTTAAATGGAACTCCGTTCTATAAAACAAAAGTATTTCATATTATAAATTAAAAATAAAATCAAAGTTTTTTTTTTGTACCGAAAAGCATCTGAAAGTAATTCATCCAGACGATTTTTAGCATTATCTAAAACTGTTTGAGCATTTCTTCGATATATTTGTAAGTTTTTAGTAAAATTCCTAGCTGCATCTAAATGAGAAAATAATATTGAAATTCCAAAATCATCTGCATTCGACTCCCAATTTGTAATGCATGTATTAATCAGCGATGATTTTTGAGTTACAGTTTCAGAATTCGGTTTTGAAATTGGTGCCGCTGTTGTCGAAATTAATATGTCATCAATATTTCGATCTTTTAATAAAATATATGGTAATAAATGAGGAACAGTTGTATTTGGTGCTTGAGGATTCGAACAATCATTCATGTTTTTAAGTGTTGGTCGCAGTTTGGCTTCAAATGTAAATGCACTGTCTGTGAACTTTTGTCTCAATATATGCCAGGTTTGATCCAACTTTTGAATCTAAAGTAAAAATTTTATAAAAAACATTAAAATTTAATATAAAATAGAAATAAAGTTGAAGTTTATAACTTACTTGTGGCATACATAATCCTAACATTATTGCACAGAAACCGAATAAATTTCCTAAAGCATTTTTTGTTTCGATTGCAACCTGTATCCATTTATCTAATGTTTCAGCCCGTTCTAAATCATTCTGACAAGTCATTATTGTTATAGCTATCAATAATTTTATGCATTGTGTCCTTTCAATTAAATCATTTCTAAATGCTTCACCATGAGGCAATGTAATTAATTCAATACCGCTACAGTTAAATATATTGTCTTTATCATCGGATTTTGATTCCAAGTCTAAGGTATCAACGTCGTTATTAAAATTTGGAAATGATTTTGAGTCATCCAATTTTCCTAAAATTAGAAGTACGTCTATTCGAGTTAAATGTTGTGCTATTATTCTTGGTCCCGTTTCGGCTAACATGATTCGGAATGTATTTAAAGCGTCATTATCGAGAGGATTATTTTCAACTGATGGTAGTAAGAGTGTACTAAAGTTTTCTAGATCAAATTTCGAGACCTAGATAAATTTTTAAAGAAATTAATATAAAAATTGAACAAGATTTAATTATAAAAAACATTGTACCTGTTCATAAATAGGAATTTCCATATTTGCAAGATCTTGTTCAGCCTGAGCAATATCAAATTCACTAAAACTTTTAAGGGTCATGGATGAAAATGAGTTGGTCATAAATCTGGGATTTTTAATAATAACACCTCGATGTTGTACATGTGTTTCTACAAGAAGATCTCCAGTTGCGGAACTTTGTGCTGAATCACCAGATCCATTACCAGAATCTGAACCACTGGCATGATAAGATGCCACCCTATTTAATGGATTTTGTTGTTGATCTAATGGAAGCTCTTTTATAGATTCACGTTTTTCACGCTGAGCAGGAAGAATTTGAGTTTGATTATTACTTGAACTTGTAATACTCCCCCCAATGGGCCTGGTAGGTTTAGGAGGTGGACTAGGAGCCTTGTCATCATCTTGCTGATTTTGTTCCTTACAAGGGGTTAATGATGATTCACTTGTTTCACGATTCAAACTTGATGTTCTGGAGTTATTCATTTTTAATCTTGTTGATGTCATTGGTCTAGGTAAAGAATGTGAATGAGCTCTTTGTCCACCTCCATTGCAATGTTTAATAACACCATCTGCACTTGAAGATTTTTCATTAGATGACTTCTGAATATTATTGATAGAAGCTCCATTTGTTTGAATTACTCCATCTGCACTAGAACTTTTTTCATTTTGAGCAGTTAACCGTTGTAAATCATTTTTAATGTGATTTGTTGACTGTCGGTCTTGAACAACACCATCAGCACTGCAATATATTTCACCATTTTGTGAATTTGAATTTTGCAGAGGTGTTAATGATTGAGATCTTTGTTTTTTTGATGGTAAACGTGGTGGTGTATCACGTTTTGTTCTAGGTGGGGATGACATTGGACTTCGATGAGCCTGTATTGTGTTATTATAACTACCTTGTTGATTATATGGATTAAATCGAAGATTTGCAATTGATGGTGAATTAACTGGGCTTGCACCGCGTATTCCTGTCATTATTTGGTTATGTAATTGATTACCTACAAATTTATTACCATAAAACGATAACGGATATTCTCGATTACATGGAAATTGTATTTTAGCACCAGATGCTGCAGAAATTGGTTTTCCTAAAATTACAATAAATTAATTTAATTTTAAAAAACAATTAGTGAAAAGTGTAAGTACCTGATCCAACATAAAATGTAATAAGATCTGGAACAGTATCATAAGCATCTTCTTCAAATTGATATTGAACCCTTTCATAAACAGTTTCAGGTTGTATTAAAATCTTAAATCATTAATGATTTTATTTAAATAACTTTGTTTTAAATACAAATTTTAAATAAATGTTATACCTTATGAATAACAAAATGTAAAACAGAAGATTTTGATTTGCAGGTTAGAACATAATTACCAGGTTGAGATGCACAATCTCTTACTAAAAAATCTCCATCTTTTAGTACAATTTCTTCAGATCTTTGCCTTGGTATACCACCATGATACCATGCATGAGATCTTAAATCTCTTGAATCTAAACTCAATTCCCATTCTAATGCTTTTTTTAATATTAAACCTTCGTGTCCTGTTTCTGATGTTGGTGTTGTTGTTGTAGAATCCATATCTACTAGATCACCGCAACTTTTACTTTGTTTTGTATTTTCAGGATTCAAAATTTCATATCTGTAGATATACCGTATAAAAAGAAAATCAAGAGAAAATTGGAAAGTTTTCAAAAAATAAATTAGGTTTTTTTATATGTATGTATGTTGATTATATAGTTATTTTCTTATTGAAAGCTTTGTTGATTGGGTTTTGGTTTAAAAAAATAAAAGAAAAAAAAAACAATTTTCTAAATGGAAATTAAAAGTATAATTATTAAAATCTTTTCATCTATTCTAAATGTCTGAATTCTGTTTCATATCAAGAATAGCTCGTAAAAAAAAAATAGAACGCAAAAAAAAAAAACTGTCTTTATATTAAAATGAAAAAAAAAATGTCATCAGCAGACAACAGACAAAAGGAATGTAACTGTTAAGGATGAGAAATCAAATACAAAAAATATACAAAAAAAAAAAGTATCTTTAGATACAAGTAAAAAAAAAGGCATGGTATTTAAAAAATAAATGCCATATATACTAGTAAATTATAGTATATTCTAGTATTATCAGTTAATTTGTATGAATAAAATGGCGTTTTTTTATTGGATCTTTCTTTTTAATGTGAGATTGGTCTGATTATTTCAATAATGAAAAGAAATTCTTCAAAGACTTTCTTTTATTAATTTCCTATTGAAAACATGAAGATTACAGTATCCATTTTTCCAGACCAACTTATTATTACATATAAACTTTTATTATAGTATCTACTGGATAATCTACAGCAGTTTTATAACTTATAAATATTAACAAAAAATTCTCATTCTTTATTACTATAAAAATATTAAGTAATCCGATGAATGATAATTGTTGCATGGAACTGTATACAACTTTAAAATATTTTATATCTGTAGTTTGTACCAAAGAGTTTTTGTTTGTTATAGGGAATTGTACCACATGTAAATTTAATAATGCGGTCGGTCAATTAATTGACCCGCATCTCTAGAGTATTAAACAAATATTTCAATTAATAAATATATACAGTCTTTTGTGTATATAGGGTTTTGCTGTTTAGAACAAAGTCTTTAGAAAAAGTACTGCATTGTAATTATACATATATTGCAATAAATTTTGTATTAATTAATTAAATAATGGAATTTTTAAATCAAATTAAATGTAAATCTCCTAAGAGAACTTAATTTCTTATTATATATTATTAAAGTATTATATTCGTATTGTCATTTATTAAATGTACTTTCCTACAGTATTTTAAACTTAAACCCTTTCCTTTAACAAAACGCTTTGTGTTTATATGAACAAATACACAAAAAAAGTCTAGAACAAACAGTTTTTCACAAAAATTTCAAAAAAATTCATATTTACCCCTTGAAATAGGCAAAAAGAATATTATTGTATATTATCTTTTACTCCATATCTATTATACCTCATTTATACATATAAGTATGTATAGCATATAAGAATTATACTTTAGTTTTGAAAAGCCTTATTTTGTTCTTTTCTTTAAAGTAAGAAAAAAAAGAAAAACAAAAGCACAAAAATCAAAAAAGAAAAACCATCATTTCATATCATCTATTCTTTAATTTTAATATTGTATTTTTATTTTGTTTTCTTTATCTCTTCAGAGGGCTCAACTGGTGCCATTATTATATTCATTGTTATTAATTTAAAGAGCAACTTGCTGATTCAAAAAAACCAATTCACCTGTGCAACCAAACTTGGAAACAAAAAAAAAAAAAAGTGGGAAAAACCCAAAAAATAAAAATAAAATTAAATAATAAAACAAGTAACGCACGTAAAGTAACATTTATTTGAACCTCTTATAAGGTTCTTTATACGTTTTGTAATTTTTTTTCTAATTTTGTATTCAAAGTTAACTTTTGTCTTAATATTCACCCTTTTTTTATTACCTAGGGCTATTGTTTTATATTTAATACATAAAATAAGTATACGTTTCGTGACAAGAACCAATTCACACAAATCAGAAGTAAATAAAACAATGGTATATAATATAAGCACGGAATTA
Organism: Dolichopus griseipennis; assembly: GCA_963082915.1. Taxonomy (NCBI): domain Eukaryota; kingdom Metazoa; phylum Arthropoda; class Insecta; order Diptera; family Dolichopodidae; genus Dolichopus; species Dolichopus griseipennis. The sequence goes on along the minus strand of OY720444.1, from coordinate 937,677 downwards.
CGCAAAAAAAGGATTAGAGTAGATTATATTGAGTCATAGGTAATAATTCATTTTAAACTTATGATTAATCGTTATTATTTTGGTAATTTAAAAAAAAAAATCAACCTCATAAATTGTTATTCTTAAGAGCTTATTACTGTAAATTATTCTTAAAAATGCTTACTTTGGTTAAATTCTAGGATGTAAAATGGCTACAAAAAATTTATTAATTATCCTTCAGCATAGCATCTGCAACTTATCATTAATCTATATTAACTTTTTAATAGTATTTAAAAAATGAACACTACTTAATAATTTCTAAAAGGTTCCATTACTTCTAACCAAACCGAATAGATAAGAAATCATGTGAAATATTGATATTTCCTTTTTAAACTTTTCTACCACCAACACCAAGACATTAAATATTACTAAAAAATTATTATGCCACTGAAATAATGTTTTTTTTTTCCAACATTTACAAGGAATCGTTAAAGTTAAAAAATTTATTAAAGTCGAGTATCCTGTGAGAATCATTCTTTAGTTTTTTTTTTTTTATTAAGCTCATAAAAATAAGAATGAATATAAGACATGGTATTTTCTATGAGTCCTTTTTAAAGGACTTTCGTAATTTGTTTTATAAATTCTGTTTTAAAACTTATCGCCATTTGTATAAAAAATGATAATAAAAAAAAAAATGTGCATAGAACCCAACATATAGAAATTATATAGTGAAGAGGTTCTTACAAAATAATAAAAAGATAAAAGAAAAAAGAAGTAAATATAGAGAGCAGCAAATAATATATTATTCAAAATGATTTTTAAACACTACTCCAAAAATACACTAACACTTTCATAACAAAGAATGAAAAAACGAAAAAACAAACAAAGAAAAAAAAAAGGACAAACACTAATATATAGAAAACATCAATAAAAACAAATAATAATGACAGTAATTATGACAGGGTGTTACAAAATATATAATAAATATATTTAATATAGGTGAGTAACATAAAAAATTAATTGTCAATAAATTCAAGGAATTGTTTTGTTCTTTGGTGTGCAGACTTTGTGTAGAGTTTTGACCTTTTTTAAAAATAAAATTTTCTATGAGTCATACATTCAATTTAATTGAATTTTATCAATGAGTATTTATTTGTTGGTTTAAATTATTTACCATATCATTACTGTCTTTGCATTTTTACTGTCTGGTCTGTAATATTTTCAATCAATACAATTTTCTTTTAATTAAAGGTAATTTAAAACAGAGTATTGGAGTTCGAAAAAACTGTTTGCAGTCAATGATAAAAATTTTGAAGTACACGTGCATCCACAATCTATTTGTTATTTTGGATTTTTGTTGTTACATAAACAAAATAAACATAAATTGAAGTTTTTTTAAATAATTCAAACATCTGATGCATCTATCCAAATTTTAGATAGTGCTAATCGTACCATTTACAGGCTAATCTAACCATATAAAATTTAAACAAAGTTCCAAGACAATTATGTCTAATTATTTCAAATCGCTCTCTTCAAATATTTTAGAATAAAATAAAAAAATAAAAAACACTGAGTGGTGTGCCTCTTAAATCTCTACAAATATTTTAGAACAAAAACACTGAGTGGTGTGCCTCATTAAATCTAATGCTATAAATTTATTAATTTGATAAGATATTCAAATATTTAAAAAAAAAACCTTCATTGGGTTGATGGTAAAATTTCTTTCAAATTATAATTTTAATGGAAAATCAAATACGAAATTGTTGTTGTACTTTTTACAAACTAATAAACTCATAACCACCTGAATTCTACACCGATAACAGAATTAAAACGTTCTATAAAAGGAACTGTGTTAAAAAACTTTATACATTAAAATATATGATATTTTTTAACATATTTATTAGCTCGTATCACCCTCTATGTAGTTAGACCGAAGCATCTAAAAAATTCGTTTATTTTTTATTTCATAAAATATTAAATGTTTGTTTGTAATTTGTATATATATATATATATATATATATATATATATTCATACGTACCCATACTAACAAAGAAAAAATTTGTGGTATTTTTCTTTGCCGTTGTATATATATATATAATATTATTTGTTGTTGATTTTTACTTATTTAAAATATACATATACATATATATTCACGTATATATGCAATATATATTATATTTATAAATATATTTTTGCATTTTTTTTTTTCATTTTCTATGATTTCTACGATATTTTATTTTTTACGCCCATTTTCATGCAATTATACCTGTAGTTAAAGTAATAGTCCATATAGATAAATCTGGGGTTCTAAGATAAAATTTAAATAATTATTCAATATATCATTTATACATATATAAAAATTTCTTTTTTTCTTATTACTTTAATTTTTTTTTTTTTTTTTTTATATTTACTTTATATATTATTAAATTTTCATATTTTTTTAATTAATTAAAATTATTTTGAATAAAAGAACTGCATTTTTCATTTATAAAATATCTTAAGATTTTTTTTTTCACTCAATTTAATTTTTCTTATTTTTCGATTAAAAAAAAAGGATCCACCCGATTTTATCTTCACTTTTTTTTTTTTTTTATATAATATTAACTTTTAAATTTCTTTTCTAACTATCTTTTGTTTTATTTAATATTTATTTAACTAATTCTTTTTTTTTAATATTCACTATTTTTTATAAAATAATCATTTTAATTATTTTTTTTTATAAAGAAAAGAATTTCTTAAAATTTAATTTTGCAAAATTACAAAACGATTCATTTTCATTTCACCAGTATACATTTTTAGATGTGATGTGCGGAGTGTTGAAAACAAATGAGAGAGAGTGTAAAAGGAATAAAAGAAAAAAAATATATAAAAATAAAAAACACAAAATTCAGCACTAACTAAACGATATGTTAAATTTTTGTTTTACTAGACTATTAATGATGGATATGACTTTGCAACAAAACAAACCAACTCGAACTGAAGTTTTTCAAATTTAATTGAGTATTGAACCCCTTTTATATTTTTTCTGTTTGCCATTTGCCATACATTCAACCAAATAAAAAAAAAAAAACAACAAAGGAATAGAAGAACCGGCTGATTTTACAGTTACGAAATATGGTACTAAAAACAACAAAAAATATTTTTTGTTTGCCATATACAACAAGACTAAAAAAAATAATACAAAAATAAAAAACTTCCCACTTTTCTTTTTGAGAAAATTTCCCTTTGTCCTTTTTTTTTTTTTTATAGGTAGTTGAATTGAAAATATCATATGGAAAATTTTTTTATTTCCATTATTATTATTTATATTATCACATAACGGTTTCACGGTTTCTAAGATAAAAAAATTCTACACAAATACAATTACAAAATACAAACACACACATACACAATTAAAATAAATTCTAACGTGATTATACACGTGTATTTTACGATACGCAACAGAATAATAAAAAAAAAAATGAGGACGATATTAAGAGAATCCTGTAGTATAACGCGATTTTTGTTCCAGTTTTTCAATGTTTTTTCTTGTTGTTGTTTTTTTTTTTTTTTTATTAAAGGCCAGGGGCACTCATTATTGCCTCGTCATATTGCTTTGACAACTTATATACGTTTAAAAATACAAATCAAATACGTTCCTGTGTTTATTTACGATATACAATTAATTTGTAAAGAAAAACAAAATTACGATATTAAAAAATAATAATGAAAAAAAAAAAAACACGATATCAACGTAACATTGAGTAAAATTAAAAACTTACAATTTACAAAAACAAATACATATGGTTATTAAATTGAATTAATGGAGGGCGGCGAGTGTAAAAGGGGTGGATGTTGTCATGAAATCATTAGGGACTTAAAAAAAGAAAAAAAAAACTATTGCATAGAAATTTTTATCGTATTTATTTAGACATATTTTTATATAAAAGTTTATTACATTATATACATTATGATATTATTGGGGGAGAGTAAAAATATTGTAAAAACTATGATCGACTTGTAAGAGGAAAGACTCAGAATAGTAAAAAAAAAAAAAACAAAAATAAAAAAAAAAATCCTAAACAAATTTTAATTGAAGAATGGAATGTTGAGACTTTAAGATTCATTTTTTATATTTTCTTTTTTTTTTTTCTTAACTCATTTAAGTTGATTTTAATAATTTTATTTTTTTAATTGTATTTCTGGTTTGAAAGAAAGAGACAGGTGATGAATAGCACAGCAAAAAAAAAAATTAATCAAAATATAATTCATTAGAGAATAAAGCCACATATTAAATTAAAAAAATATTAACCCTTGAGTGCAATACTAAGGAGTAAAACGATAGCATAAAATTTCATAAATATTCACATGTAGAATATTTTAAAAATAAATTTTAGTTTTGAATTTATTTTAAATTTAATGAAATTCAGAAACTCGTATGTGTTTTTGATAGATTGAGGTCGAATTTTTCCAAAACTCTTTAACATTCCTAAATTATATTAAGAGCAAGACTTAGAAAAACTTCTTTTGTGTATAATATAGAACTTAATGTTTAATAAAACAAAATATTTCCCTTACTTTTGATCATAAAAATCTGTTATTAAGGGTTAAGCAATTAAAGGTAAAAAAAATTTTTCCCCTTCCATTTTTATATTACCAAACGTTTCCTTCATCATACTTCAATATTTTTTTATCACTGTTCTATCACTTTCAATGTATACATATCTACAATTTTTAACGCGAGTTTATCTTTTTCCATATAGATTTATTGATCTTTAGGAATTTAAAAAAAAAAATTGTAGATATGCAATAGAACACCAAAAAGGTGATGTTAACAAAAAAAAAACAAATTACAACGAAAGTCCTAACAAAATATAAAAAAAACGGTTTTTCGAAAAAAAAATGTTAAATTAGGTCTTTTTCAAATGGAATAGAACACTGCGCAAAATCCAAATGAAATAACACAATATATATGAGAATAACAGAATCATATATAAAAAACAATAGAATTTTCATGTTACATAAAAAACTTCAAAAAAAAAATCCTTTACCGTTATGGGGTTCATAAAAAAAAACAGAAACAAAAAAAAAAAACAAATTACAATCCACTATTGAACTGCATGCTTTTTTCATTATTTTTGTATTAGTAATGAATTATTCTGAATAATCGAAAAGTATCACATATCCTAAAGGTATGACACAAAAACAAATTCAAATTTTTTTTTTTTATTTAATACATATGTATATTGTATATGTGTACTTACATTGGTTGTGTTGAAGATTTATCCTTCGAATCCAAAATATCATCTACACCTGTAATTGTACTACGATTTTTTAAATTAATATTAGCATCACTTTTTTGTCTCTTTGGTGATGATAGGATATCATTTTTATTATCCTTATATGTAATTACTACTTCTCCAGCACTATGTCTATTATCGTATCGATTTTTCGATTTGATTCGTGGTAATGTTGATTTACCTAAATGGAAAATTATTAATATTTAATATAAAAATTATTGTATAATATAGCATTATAAACGAAATTTAATGTTTATAAACCATATAATTTAATATATAAAAATAATATCCTTTTTTTAAATAATAAATTGAAGGGTAAATTAAATTTCCTCTTTTTCTTTTAATTTACTTCATCCAAGACACTCACCACCATTATTATTATTATTGGACAATTTTTGGTACTTATCACGTAACTCAACCAAATTTGTTATGATTCGTGTTCTGTGACTAGAATTTTTTATTCGTAAGCTTTTTAAATCATTTTCCGTTTTTAGTTCTAAAAGCTTTTCGATTTCGGTAAAGTTTTTAAAATTTTCTGAAAATAAATATTAAAAAGTTTTTTTGAAAAATTTTAAGTTAGTAAATAATTCATTTAAATTCTAAATTTATTATAAAAAGGATTAGGAAATTTTGTTTTTTTTCTTAAGGATAATATTAATAATTAATTAAAAATTTTAATTACTTTCATATGAACTTAATCCTAAATTTTTTAACCAATCAAATATATTGAAATTTTTATCAATAGTATTGTCTTCATTTGGTACCATAATTGCTGCATTCTTTTTCCGCATCGTTGAATACCGGAAACTCCATGTTATACCTAGATATATTAAAAAAAAAGGAAATGATAGATAAAATTAAATTTTGATGTTTTGTTATTATTATTATTTTTTTTATGTTTTAAATTTTATTATTCATTTTGAAAGTATATTGAAAAAATTAAATGATTATAAATACTCTAAAAGTAGATTGAAAACATTGTTTGTACACAGATTACCTAAGGTCGGATATGCATTCCCAAAATATCCTAACGCCACAATGAATCATCGTTATTTACTAGTATTTTTATATTGGTATTATAGGTACCTACGTAAAAAGGTAATCTATTTTTTTATTTAATTTTGTTTTGAACAAGATATCATTTAGCTTAAACCAAATTCGTAATACAAATTTTCTTGTTAATAAAATATAAGTGATAAAATAAATAAAAAAATTATACGGTTACCCTTATTGCTTTATTTTTAACTGTATATAGTTACTGTTACTGATAACAAAGCTATTTTAAGGTAATTAAGGTATACCACCAAAATTTTAGTAAGTGATAATAAAAGTACATTATAATAAATACACATTTCTAAATTTATAATTGAATGATATTTATATTTAAACAATTTAAATATTTGTTTTTAAAAGTAGCATGATCATGTTTTTACATTTTTCATACATTTTTGCATTTAAGTTCAATAAATTGTTTTTTTTTTTATTTTAATTGTTTGTTTCGTGCACACAATCTCTTTCTTGCTAATTTCATATATTTGAGGGTGATTCAATGCCAACTTTTAGTTCAATGACCAAATACAAGTCTGGAATTATAATTCGTTTTAATTTAAATTGAATTCTAATAATAATCAAAAAGTCAAAATTGTCATTTATATTAGTATTTGTATACATATACACATATGTATTATGAAAATTTATGATAAAGAAGAAGAAGAAGACCAAGTATTGGCATTCTTTAAATAATTTAATTTTTTTTCAATCATTACTTTAAAATGATTTGATTGTAAAGTACAAAATTTAAATATTTTTTACTAGTATATAATAATTATCTTTCAAGTATTCATTAATTAATTGTCTATATGAGATTTTCTTTCTCTATTTGATGACGTCATTGTTCAATTATGTATTTTTCCCCCCAAATTATACTTTAAGTTAAGTTACTTCGTTAGTTGATAAGGTAAAGATACTTTTAAAAATTTAAAGTATCTTTAGTATTCATTTAAAAGAGATACAAAATTAAATATTGGTTTATTGTAAAATATTGTCAACTTATGAACACAATTTTTTTTTTTAATGTTATTATCACACAACAATCAATTGTTTACGGTTATGTTGATATATGTATATATCATAATATTTAATCGGCTTATTTTTTCCCATACAAATATAAACATCCTTTTTTACGACAAACTATTTGACCAATTTTAATGAAACAACAACCAAAAGAAAGGTTTTTTTTGTTTTCATAGGACAATGATATTTTTTTTTTAGAAGATTGCGTGTTTTCAGGTGAAAACCCGTCTTTAAATTAACATAAATTTGAATTTAACGGTCACGCTGTTAAAAGTTAAGGCTTATGACTCTAATATTATGCGCCGACTTTCTGTGTAAAAATAATGCATTTTCGGTTGTATTTGCAGCTCAATCAAATTATATATTATAGGCGCCGACTTATGTATATCTTTCTTTTTTTTGTTTAGTTCAATATTCAATGAACAAGGAGATTTAAATTTTTTAAAATTTTTTTTTTGTTTTTGTTTTTTCTTTATCTTAAAAAGTGAACGAAAAAAAAGAAGTCTCTTCGAAATGAAAGCAATACATTTAGTTTATACAGTAGTTTTCATTTATAACGAACTCGGTGCAATTTTAATTATAATAAACTTTACGTTTTTTGCCAAAGAATTAAATTTTACCTAAAAATGAAAGTGTTTTATTACAATGATATTTCTTTTATTTAAAATTATTATATCTAATTATGTTGCTTGGTGACAATTTAGTATTTTTTATTTATTTTTGAATATAAAAAAAATCATAATAACACATCAAAAATACAAAAAATATTTCATTAGAAGAAAAAGCACTATACATAGGCTTGAGGCTGACACATCAAATAAAATTTTAGCAAATGAGTTCGAATTGTCCATTCTAGATCCGCAGATTCTACAATGTTCAAGTTTTATACTAATTATTCAAAATTCACAGCATTCTTTTAAAACGACATTCGTTTATTACGACGAATATTTTCCGTCCCATCATGGTTGTTATAACCGAAAAGTACTGTACTTTGTTTTCGTTTGCTTAAAAATTTTTTTTTTTTAAATCGTATATTGTTGTTGTTTTTTGTTAAGTTTTTTGTAAAATAAGAAACCGACTTCTGATAAATAATATTTCTTAAGAAAAATGATTTGTTACTTATGGATCAACCAAATTCAGCGTGTACGGCGTTCAGTTTCTGTCAAAAAATTTTGAAATAAGTTGTTATGAAAATAAATTTACATGAAAGCATACGCGAGGTACTCGGAGTTTTAAAATTTAAAAATTGACAAAGCGTAAAAAAATATTGTATTTGTTTTTTCTTATGTTGCTACGATTAAATTTTAAAAATAAAATATTTTAAAATAAAATATTTTTAAAATAATTTTTTTTAAAACATACATAGGTATATTCAAAATAATTGAAAACGAAAAATCTTTCTTAAAAACATAATATGCAATTTAAATGATTTGTTCCTTTGGGCCTAACCAAAATCAACGCTTATGGTGTTTTAAATTAGTAGTTAAGCACATGATATTACGTGAGAATAACTTACTGTACCTCGAATTTTTAAAATTTAAACATTGACATATAAAAATGCATATAAAAATGTTTTTGTTTTTTCTTATGTTGTTATTGTTCCAAAAATAAAATATTTTAAAATTATATTGTTTTTAAAAATACCTATATTTTTTTAAAAAATACTTTATATATATTCAAAATAATTGAAATACCTATAGTATGTTTGCAGAAACAAAAAATAACATTTCTTAAGAAACATTATGTGTTCTTTACAGATCAACCAGAATAAACGCGTCCGGCATGCAGTTTCTGTCAAAAAGTGTTGAAATAAGTAGGTATTTTGTGTACTGTACTTCGGAATTTAAAATTTTAAAATTTGACAAAGCGTATAATAATATTGTAATTATTTTTTCTGATGTTACTACGATTTAGATTTCAAAATAAAATATTTTAAAATAATATTTTTTTTTTAAAAAAACATACATTCAAAATAATTGAAAATACCTATAAAATGTTCGCGAAAAAAAAACTAAAAAATAATCTTAAACTTAAATAAAAGTTGACGTATAATTTCTATCAAAAAATTTACAAATAAATAGGTACATGAATTTTCATGAGAGCAACCAAAATACGCGTAACGTGATGTACTGTAATCGGGTTTTTAAAATTTACAAATTGACAAATGGTTTTTGGTTTTTCTCATATTTCTAAGATTGTGTTTTAAAAAATATCTTATATTGAAAAAAATTCTAAATATACCTATTATATGAAATTAATAAAATTTTTTGTTGTAAATTAAAACATTCAAATATGTAAATATTTTTGTGTGTACGCGCGTATCAATTTACGGATATATAGGTAGACATATTGACGTACTGCCGTATAAAAGTTGTACGTCGTATGCTTTAATTTATATAAAATAAATATTTAATTATCTACTCCTTTCATCTACTATTCTTCAAGAGGTGGTGTGGTGTAGCTGTAAAAAGAGGGGTTCACTCCTATACAAATAGGTATAATATAAAGTAAAGTAAAGAATTCAGAACCATTTTTTTGAACCATAATAATACAGTAGGTAGGTACTAAAAAAAAAATTTTTTTGTAAATCGTAAATTGTTGTTGCTTTTTGTTAAGTTTTTTGTAAAATTAAAAACCGAATTCTGAAATATGCAGAAACTTAAAAAAAAAATAAAATTTCTTAAGAAAAATGATTTGTTTCTTATGGATCAGCCAAAATCAGCATGTACGGCATTCAGTTTCTGTCACAAAATTTTGAAATAATTAGTTATGTAAAAAAATTTACATGATTGCATACGCGACGTGCTGTACCTCAGAGTTTTAAAATTTAAAAATTGACAAAGTGTATAAAAATACATATTGTAATTGTTTTTTCTTATGCTGCTGCGATTAAATTTTAAAAATAAAATATTTTAAAATAACATTTTTTTTAAATAATTTAGTTTAAAACATACAAATATTCAAATAAATTGAAAATATCTACAGTACAATATGTTTGCAAAACTAAAAAAATTATCTTTTTCAAAAAAAGTTTTTTGTCCCTTACGTCCAAACCTAAATAAAAGCGTGCAGCGTATAATTTCTGTCAAAAAATTGAGAAATAAATAGGTACATAAATTTACATTAGAGCAGCGAAAATACGCGTAACTCAATGTACTGTTTCTCGAATTTTTAAAATTTATAAATATTGACAAAATGTATAAAAATATTATTATTGGTTTTTCTTATATTTCTAATATTATGTTTTAAAAAATAATATTTTTTTACAATAATTTTTATTAAAAAATATCTTATATTCAAAATACCTATAATATGAAATTAAAAATATTTTTTGTAGGTACTAAATTAAAACATTCAAATAAATATTTTTGATACATTAAATATTGTACGCGCGTATCGATTTACCGATAATGGATATGTAGACAGACGTATTGACGTACTGCCGTATAAAAATTGTACATCGTATGTTTTGATTTCATTCTAATAATTGAAAAAATTATTTCAGACTTTCAACATCGAATAAGGTTTTTTTATAATTAAAAAAAATATTTTTAGTTTTACATTGACAAAATGAACGAATTTTATATATCAAAAGTGTATATGAAGATTAGATAGGCGTAGTTTGTAAATGGAACGGTAATTTTTGTTTCAGGAGTGCATAATTGTCAGAATATCATCATATATATATTTGACATTTTAAAACTACCTGGCATTTGAGAAGTTAATTGTATTTAATAGTATTTAAATATTAATAAAGTGAAAAAATTAAGGTTCATCGCTGATATAAATATAAAGAATATTTTTTAAAATGGAATGGGGTAAGTGCTTATTGGTTATCAAATTAAAAATATGATTTAACATAACCTATTCAAGAGAATTTTAATTAAAGCCATCTGCCGGAAATTATTTATCTACTCTGTCATATACTCTTTTACAAGGGCTGAAGTAGCTGGCAATAGTTGAGAGTAGAAAAGAGTTTACTTCTCATAAAGGAATAAAAGCAATAATATTTATTTGTATATTTACTTATGAGTCATGGCTCATGACCATGTATAGAAATATATTTTTGTCAATAAAAAACTTAGGAAATATTAAATAAATAAACTAGACAAAAAGGTATAAAGAAAACTAAGGAATTCAGAATCATTTTTCGCATGTTTTCAGAACTTTAAATAGGCATACATTTGTATTAAAAATTTACCTATGTAGATATTAAATTTAAAAATGAAAAAAGGGTAGAAAATATTTATTCTTTGATTTATTAAACTTTTTTTTTGCTATAAATCATAAGATTGAGATTTAAAAAAAGACTTCGGTTAACTTGACTATTATTTGTACTTCTGGCAGCTTCAATATAATATAATACTAAATATTAAACTTATGAATTATGATATTATGTTAAATTTTGTTGTACTTATTCATAGAGTTTTTTAATTAGGATACAGAATACGTACGACGCAAGAATTGTTGACAACACTGTTGGCATAATTTTTATTATATATAGTCTAATGTAATTTACGGTTGCATGAATTAAGGTCGAAAAACATTAAAGTCGAAACGGTAAATGAATTAAAGTCGAAAAAAATTCTACTTTAATTCATATGAATTAATGTCGAAAAATTAAAATGAATTAAAGTCGAAAATGGTAAAATTTAAAAAAATTTAAAAATGAAATAAAATCGAAAAATTTTTTTTATGTTTGAAAAATGAATTAAAGTCGAAAATTTTCTACTTTAATTCATATGAACTAAAACCGAAAATATTAAAAATGAATTAAAGTCGAAAATTTTCTACTTTAATTCATATGAACTAAAACCGAAAATATTAAAAATGAATTAAAGTCGAAAATTTTCTACTTTAATTCATATGAACTAAAACCGAAAATATTAAAAATGAATTAAAGTCGAAAATTTTCTACTTTAATTAAATTAAATTAAATTAGATTAAAACTCTGCTTTTGAATCCAACTTTAAAATCCCTCCAAATTCAGAATCCCACATATACACATATGTAAATATTCTGGAAAAAGCGGCAATCCTGATTTGAATCCAACTCTAAAATCCTTCCTAATTCAGAATCTTGCATATACATAATAAATATTCTGGAAAAAGCGGCAATCCTGATTTTGAATCCAACTCTAAAATCCCTCGTAATTCGGAATCCCACATTTTAGAGTTTGATTCAAAAGCAGGGTTTTACGCTTTTTCCAGAATATTTAAGTATGTGTATATGTGGTATTCTGAATTAGGAGGGATTTTAAAGTTGGATTCAAAATCAGGATTGCCGCTTTTTCCAGAATATTTATTATGTATATGCAAGATTCTGAATTAGGAAGGATTTTAGAGTTGGATTTAAATCAGGATTGCCGCTTTTTCCAGAATATATGTAAATATGTAAGTTATTTAGCTATATCAAATGATTAAAAATGTAAACTTAATTTTTTTTTGTTGTTTTTGTAATTTTGTAAAAAAATGAATTAAAGTCGAAAATTTTCTACATTAATTCATATGAATTAAAAACGAAAATATTAAAAATGAATTAAAGTCGAAAATTTTCTACATTAATTCATATGAATTAAAATCGAAAATATTAAAAATGAATTAAAGTCGAAAATTTTCTACGTTAATTCATATGAATTAAAATCGAAAATATTAAAAATGAATTAAAGTCGAAAATTATTTTTTCTATTTTAATTCATTTTTTTTTTTTCGACTTTAGTGCATATGAAATAAAATCGAAAAATGTAAAATGAATTAAAGTCGAAAAAAAATTTCAATTTTTTTTCGACTTTAATTCATTTACCGTTTTCGACTTTAATGTTTTTCGACCTTAATTCATGCAACCGTAATTTACACAAAACGAATTTTATATGTTAAAAGAAAAAATAGCTCGAATTTCGAGCACAGGGCGATACTAGTAATGTATAATAATAGTATTTAAGTATATCATATGTATTTCTGGTTTCGTATAACCATTAACAAAAAAAAAAAATGAAATAAAAAACTTGTTTAGTAAACAAAAAATTTAAATTTTTTTATGTTAACTTTTTTATTGTCATAAGAGTTTTTTAATTTTTTTTTATATATATATTTTAAATGAAATTCTTATCTTTATTTTTTTTTTTATTATTTTTGTCTTATTATTTTTTTTTTAACAACAATTTAATTTACATTTTAAATGTATTTGTATTTTATAAATTAAATTATATGTAAATGTATTTTTCAAATATTTACAGTTTAATAAAAAAAAAAAAATTAAGAAATAAAAATAATGTATAAGAAATCGAAAATACAGTGATTCTAATTATGTGATTTGAATGGAAAGCATGTCACGAATTCTTAATGGAGTTTTTACTTTCATTCTGAAAACAATTGAAAAGTTTTTTTTTTTTTGATTTTTTATTGTTCTTTTTCTTAAATAATCACAGGAATAGCAAAAAAAAAAAACAACAAAGATTGGAACTCATGGAAGGTTATATTTTTTCATAATACATCATTTAACCCATTATATTTGTTAAGAAATAATTGAAAGTTCCATATATAGGTAGAGGTACTTCCATATTACAAAATGTAAAGGTAAGCAAATTCAAAAAAAAAAAAAAAAACAAAATGTTGACAATTAAGTTATAAATAATTAAAGCGAAAGAATTTTTGGAATTTTGCAATTTAGAATTAATAATTAAATCAAAGCAGTTTAAATATTTTAAATTTTTTTTAGTAGATCAGCATACCTATAGATAATTGGATGGGTATTTTAACTTTAGGAAAGATATTAACTATGATACAATAACGTTTATTATATTTAAGTTTATTTCGATATTAATATTTAAGTTTATTAAGATATTGATGAAGATGTAATATGTGAACAAGTTTCAAGTTAAAATTCAAGTACTTTTTTCTAATTACATTTTTTCCAGATTAAATTTTGCGATTATTAGATCATTAGAACATTTCTCTATAAATTTCAGAATGGAATATTAATAGACTTTTGCATTAAAATATTTATATATTTATGATATTATTTTGTATATATAATATTTATTTCATATATATAATATTTGTACATGTACATATATACAAATAAATATATATATATATATTAAACGTTACACATCCCAAATCTAAAATAATTTAAAAAAAAAAATTTGTTGCACTATTATACCATTATATATTGTAATCTCAATTATTTTTATATTTTATTTCTTAAATAAAAAATAAAAATAATAAAAGATTTGTTTTTTGTTTTAATATTAATAATGGATTGTAAAAATATTCTCGGAGGAAAAATGAAATATGAATTCAAATTTTAATTGCATTTCGCTGTACCTTTTATTGAAAGAGGTCAAATTTTATTGTAGGTAATAGATATATATTTTATGCATAATACATTCAATGATATATATATATATAAATGTATATATATATATACATATTTGTAACTGTTTACTTTTTATCAGGTCTCATAAATCACTTAGTTATAAAATAACACAAAACAAAAAAAGGATAACACACAGTTATAAACAAATTTTTATTAATTAACAATATAAACTACAAAGTATTTATCCAAAAAAAAAAAACTGTATTTTAAGGATAGATATAAATATATAAATATATATATAAGTATATTTTGCATAATTAATTTCTTAATAATTACAAAAAAAAAAAAATGAAATACAAATAAAACAATTAATTTCAAATAATTTATTTAATAAATTTTAAATTTTATTACCATTATTAGAACGTTACCATATTGATCCTTTTATAACCTTTTTAATTTTACATAACTGTATAGATATACATAATATATTGTATATATTATCAATTTAATTCTTTAAATAAAATGTATCTTAATATCAACAAATAACTGTAAATGGTAAAATAAATAACAGTAATAATGATAATAAAAAAAAAAAAACAAATAAATACTGTCAATAAATGTCAATTAAATTAACTGCCAGACTGTAAAATGCATATTAAAAAAAAAAAAAACAACAACAACAATAATGAATGTATTTAAAAATATTTTCTGCATTTTCACTATTTTAAATTTATGTAAATGGAATTCAATGTACATATAGACTTATATAAAAATTGTGGAATTCGTTTACAAATTTTCCATTTAAAAAAAAAAGTGAAAATTAATTCAATTCCAATACAAAAAAAAAAAAAAACAAATAAAAAATAAAAAAAAATATAAAACAAAATTTTCGAAAAAAAGATTCTGAAAATCAATTAAGGCTTGCAGAAGTTATTTTTCAATTTTTCCTTTCGTTTTTTATTTTTTATTTTGTTAAATATAGATTAAAACTTTATTTCAAAGATTAAGTAATTTGAAAATTTCACTTTTTTGACTTTTAGAATAATTTTTAATGCCTTTAGAAAATAAAATAATAAACAAAAACTTTTTTTTTTATTTATTTAACATTCAAAATTTATGTTTATTACTAATATGTTTTTTTTTTTTTTGGCTTTAAAAGATACATACATATAGATATATGAATTTATAACTCAAAAATAAAATATTTATAAATTGTTATTGCAATATATACATAGGTTAGTATACTATTTATTAGATACTATTAGATAGATACTTTGATATTTTTCGAATTTTGAAATATAAAGTTTGAATTTTGAATTCAGATATATTTAATATCCATTTTCTTGATCTCTTAGATTAAAAGTTCATATATTTGTTAAATATACTACAAAAATTATCAAATTTTTGAAATTGAAAATTTTAAATCTACAGTTATTAAAAAATAAAAAACAAATTAATTTCTAGATATAAAGATTTCAGTATCTTAAGCTACTATAGAAGAACTTTATATTTTGGTTTCACATACTTTTACGCTTAATTAACAATAGATAAATGTATTAAATAAACTATACAAATTATTTACAAATTATTTAATTCTGGAAAAGTGATATAAAATAAAAAAAAAAAGTTTGTAAATTGAATAATATCTGGGTATAAATTTTTTTGTATCTATAAAATAATATTATGGTATATTTTATTGCAGAAAAAAAAAAAACTCAAATTTATTTAAAAAAGTTTTGAAAACAAAATTTATGTAATTTTTTGTTTTTTTTTTTTTGACAACTCAAAGGTAATGAATAGACATTTGCAGAATTTATATATGAATATTTCATATGTATATATATATAAATGTATAAATGTAATGTAAATAATTTGAAAAACTACAAAATTGTCTTTTCCTTTGATATTAAAGATATACGTTTTTTTTTTTTAAAGTAGGTAAAAATTTTTTTTTAAGGATATGACAAAAAAATATTTAAACTTTTTTTTTCTATTTTTTTTTTTTATATCAAAGATAAAAAAATTTAATTTTTTTTTATACAAGTATTAAAGTAAACATTTAAAATTTTTTTTTTGAATAAACAAATATTTATATTTTTTAAATATTATGTATAAAAGTTTTTTTTTATATCATTAAAATGAAGCCCACGAATTTTTTTTCAGTCTAAGTAGATTGTAAATATTTTAGTTTATAAATGTTCTCGCTTAAAAAAATTATTTCCTTTTAAATTTAAAAAAATGTTTTAATTTTTTTTTTTATATTGCAGACGAACAGTGTATCTAAAAATTATTCTGTTAGGTAGAAGGTTACATTTGATTATTATTTTTTTTTTTTAATATTTTAAAATTATTTTTTTTTTTTGTTTTTTTTTGATATTATATAAATCATTTGAAAATATTTAATTTTTTTAATTTATTTACATTTTCAATATTTTTATTTGTATATATATGTATACATAAATATAAAAAATTTTTTTAGAAATATGTTTTTTTATTTAGTTAACCAGACAAATATGTCCTTTGGTAAATTTTTTTTAAAAACTTTTATTAATTATACTTATACTAATTAAAATGATCCTTTCTTACTTTAATTTTTAATAATTATTTAATTAGAATCAATAGATATTTTTGCAAACTAATTTGTAATTACTTACTAATTTGATCCATAAGAACATTTTAAAACAATTTGTAATACCTAATAGCAAAGCTTTGCATGTACACCAAATGATGACCGCTACCATAAAAACCGTGAAAGAAAGTAGCTTTATTAAAATAACCCCATGTAACACAAAGAAGTTATGCTAGTTAATAATAATTATATAACTAAATTAAAATATAAATTTTCAATGTATATGTATCTTAAAGACTTTTTATTATTTTAATCCTTAATTTATCACTTTTTCAAAAAATTGCATCCCCCAGATTCATATGCATCATCAAAGTGTAAAACATAGGAATAATAGAGATGAACCATACGATTAAATTTAATTAAATTAAAAAAAGGGACGAAACGTTCCGGTAAACTTATAATTAATTTCTATGTTTCTAATTTGTAAAAACATTCCAATTCATTTGTTTGAGGATTTGTGGTCCATTGAAAAGTCTGCTCTTGAAAAGAAATTTTTTTTTTAATATTCACAATATTATTATACTACAAAAATATAAATTTAACCATATTGTGTTTTTGTTATTAAATATAAATTATATGATATTGAGAAATTCATTGAATATGATAAGAAAATTTATATATGAAAAGAATTTGGTTAAAAAATAAAAACAAGAATAAAAAAACATACAAACAAATTTAAATAAAATTAATTTTATGTTACTGTTTTGTGTTAATAAACATACACATAATAATAATAATAATAAATATAAATACAATGGTAAATTTTATATGTATACTCGTACATACAAAAGAATCAAGAAGCTTTTCAATCATCATGACACTAACCAAAAATGTCTCCTTCGGTTGATATTATTTTATCCTATGTTTTTATTCCTTTATATTTATTATTATTATTATATATTTTGTTGAATATAACTTTAATATTTTTTTTTTTGTTTTTTTTTTTGAAACTTGAATTTTATTGAATGAAATGTTTAATTTAGTATAGAATATTTTTACTGGATCTTTTTAGTCCTTTTTTTGAAATTGTCCTGTTTTGTCGTTAAATATATATATATAAATATATATAAAGTAAATGTGGTATAGCTTTCTTGTAAAAAATATACATATATATAAATATATAGTATATATCTAGTTAATTTAGTTTGAAAAAATCCCTTTTTTGGTATTTTTGGTTGTTTGGATACGACATTCTGAATATATATATATAGATATATATATTCTTTTGTATTATTATTATTATTTTATTTTTTGTGTGTGAATACTATAAATGTATAAGATAAAGGACAAGAGTACTTATTCATATCTAAAAAATATATATATACTATATACATATATAAGTACATTTATATGAAATTTTTAACAATAATGAACGATGTGGTCAAGTCCATTAGTTAGGACATAAGAGATTAATTTGGTCAACAAAAGCCAAAGTGTTTTTAACATGTTGAAAACATAAGTCTTATCATACAATATTCTATTTTAAAAGAAAACATTTATACAAATATACATACATATGTACAGATAAATATGTTATGGTTTTAAAACTGAACAGAAATTTATATTATGTTTATAAAAATATATACATATATATATATATATTTTTAAGAGTATATGTGTATATAAAAAGAAGGTTAATTCTTGTCGTTTTTCATAAAATACAAAAATACCAAACCAAGTTTTTTAGAAAATATATATACGTATATATATATGTACATAAATATATTATGAATATATAAGAATATTTTTATAATAAAAATATAATAAAAAAAAAAAAACAAAAAGAAAAGCGACATAAAAAAAATAACAAAAAGAATAGGAAAAAAAAAAGGATTTTCACCTTCATTCTTGAATTATATGAAAATTAAATGAAAATTATCACCTGCAGATATATATACAAATTTGTTTTTTTTTTTATTATTTTCTATTATTTTTTTGTATTAAAAATACAATATCCATATAGATTTGAAGTAGATAAGGTATTGGATATGATGAAGGCTTTTTTAAGGTGAACATTTCCAAAAAAAGGGTGAAATAAGGCATTGAATGAATTCTAAAAATACCTTGAAAAGAAAAGACCGTAGTATTTCTCAGAAATTTTTCAGGGAAGAAAATTTCGAAATACTAAGAAAATTGTTTTGTAATTACATAAAGTTTAAATTTGTATCCTTATGCACAGGTTTAGAGGTTATACATTAACCAAAATATATATTCCAAATTTAACGGCACACTAAAATGTTGAATTGCATTCTAAAATATTTGCCGTGAGTTATGAAGCTCAAGAAATTTACTGTTGTTTGACTTTTATAGTTTTAAAATTATTTAGCACAACGTGGACTTAAATCATTTTAATAAAATACTTTGTTCGGCTATAAATTTGACAAACTTCAGCTCTGTAACAGATGGAATTAAATAAAAAGTTGTTATAGATACCTTGTTCTTGTTGATAAAATCTCCCAATCTTCAAATTTTTATTTAAATTTATAGGTAGAAATTTTTCTGATAAAAGGACAGACAGACGGAAAGAAAAAAGTAGCAGTAAAAAATATATTTCAAAAAATTTTGATATGAAAAATAGTCTTAAAATAAATTTAATATTGTTTGGTTGATTATAAATGAAGATGATTAGTATTAAATTGTTTTAATTCTTGAAAATGGGTGTTATTGTTGTGTCCAGTATCCAACTCCTTAAAAGAATATTGTTTAATTAACTTTAAATAAACTTCAAATTATATGAAATTTATAAATAGACTATAATATATATATATATATATATAATAGAAATATGTACAATGATACATAATATTTATCTAGGTAATTATTTATTTATATATAATGTCAAATAAATATGGTTATGTTCTAATATTTATAAGTTTAATAAATAAAACAAAGAAAACTGAGATTAAGGTATTTAAGAACAGAATTAGCTCGAATTAAAAGTTTAATAATTTTGTATTTAGAAAAGCAGGAAGAATAGTTTAATATTTTGAAAATTTTTATTTTATAAGTTTTTTTAAATAATTTTGCTCTTCTATTTTCAGGTTGGTCCTTAAAAGATTTCACAATATTTAAGGATCACATACATCTAAGAACTGTACTGCTCATAAAGATTATTTCAAACATATGAGAGAAATAACATGTACATATAGGAGAAATACTGCGAGCCAGACAAAATAGACTGACAGATAGTGACAGATCTGAAAAAGATTCAAAATGATATACAGATCATAAACGTATTCTCCTGAAAATTTTAATTATATAAGAGTATATATTTTATAATATGTGTTAAAAAAATTGTGTGAAATGATTTGTAAAATGTTTCTATTTATGTAATATGCATCCACATGCATATATAATATTATTATTCTGATCTGAAATTTGATTTTAATATTAAAACTTAATTTTCTTTATAAATAATTAATTAAATTTATTAAAACATAACTCATGGGCATATTTTTGATTCATCTCATCTACAATATAAAATAATTAAATTATGTGGTTAAACTTCCTTCTTATTTTATTTTTGTGTTTTTTAAAAATAATTTTATAAAAATAATTTTGAATAATTGTATGTATATGCTGTATTTAAATTTAAATCAAACTTACTTTGAACTTTATGAAACAGGACATAAATATAGATTTTGGTTATAAATGTCTTTTTAATTATTTTAGGTTTGTATAGTGATAATCATCATTGATTTCTAATGAAAATTTTAAATTGTCTTTCAAAACAAAAGATTTGGTTTTAACCAGAATAAATATTTTAAAATAAATATTATACGATTGCATATACATAGGCGTATTAATAAATACAATAAATAAATTTATTTATATTTACTTATTTAAAAAAATAATATTTTTAAAATTAATGTTGGCTTTATGACAAGCCACATATCAAAGTAAAAAACTCCACAAATTTAAAGTTAAAATTTATATGTGTACATAAAGGCTAAAAGAATCTTTTAATATAAAATTATACGGAAAAGATTTTTTCGGAAATAAGAAAGTGAAAGAGTACAATTTACATGCATGTATACGTTCTCGTTTAATAAAAATGACTTTTACTTTATTTAAAAAAAAATTACATACACAAAGAAACTTTTGAGTTATGAACAGAAATAAAATAACGTACTGTTAAAGGTACAATATTGTCATATTTCAATTGAAATTTATGGTCCAGCATATACTTATAAAGATATATTTCAATTATATATATATATATATATATATATATATATTTTTTACTGTTATTTTATTTTTTAAAGTCAAAAAAGGTCATCCATTCTTCAGCCTTTTTCTTCATTTGAATGCAATTCAACGATAAAAAAAAGTTCTATTTCATTAAAAAAGTTAAATTAAAAAATATATATGTATATATGTTTGTAAATGTATAACGAAACTTTCCATTCATGATGAAGTACAGTTTACAAAAGTAATTTTATATGTTAGCTGTCATTTGTATTGTATATGAACTGAATATGGCACAGAATACCGGTATTATGTATTTATTTAAATTGTAGAATTATTCAACGGTTATTATACAGTTTCATATCGCATGACCATTGTTAAATATAATTTTTCAAAATTGTAACAACTTTTGTCTTGATTTTTTCGCTTAGACACTGAAGAAATTAAAAATTCTTGTTTAGGTGTTGAAGGTATTGAAAAGGAGTCTAAATATATACGATGATTTAGAACTTCTTCTACAGCGTTTTCTTATTCTAACTAGGTCAATGTATTTTGGATTGATTATGTTTGGATAGTTTGACATGAATAATAGTTTGAACTAATTTCTGAACTATTCCTGTAGCTTTTCACATATATTGCAACACTATATAAAGAATTTGGCTGAAATTTATATGCCTATACAAGTAAATTTATGAGTAATAAAGCTAAAAGTACTTTTATCATATGAGAAAAATATAGTTGGAGAAGAATTAAAGATAGAAGGACAAGATGCAATATGGATCACACAACAATGATAATAATACATAATACCCAAGTTATTCATAGTAACCGTAACAAATATAATTTAGAGGAATATAATATTGGACATGTCCTTTTTTTTTCAATTATAATAAGAATATTAAGTTTTCGTTATTCACACTATATTTTTTTCTTAAACTTTTAAAAAATGTATTTAATGAGATAACCATTAAAATATTATAAATCAAAGTTTTTTTTTGTATTAAAAAAAGAAAATTAAGGAAAATTTTTTCAATATTTTGAGTAAAAGAGGAGGTTCCAAATGTAACAAGTTTAAAGTATCTGTATCTTTAGGGTTTTTCAAACAAATTGTTAAAAAAAATTAAATTTTATTTTTAAATTTTACAAAAGGAAATAATAATTCTTTGTAACTGATTTCAGATCGTGCTATCATTTGAATAGATCACGAAGTAATTAAATATTTTATTACATAAAATAATTTTATAAGGATATTATATCCTTTAAAATATCCTTTTTTTAAAGACATCTTAATTATATTTATATTTTCAATATAATAAATCATTTTTAAAATATATTTGTGAAATGTATAAATTTATACGCACTTATTAAAGTTACCATTACCTTTTAAAACAAATTCGGTACAAAATTTTATTAAAAAAAATGAACTTCTAATTTTATAAAAAAAAAAAAATATTAAAAATGGAATACGAAATATCAATCAAAATTTTTCAATTAAAACATATGAAGTTAATTCCGAAAAATCGGGAACAAATGGTCAAATTAAAAATTTTATTAATAAAATGTAAAATAATTTATATATAGATATATTTTGTATCTACTAAATGTTTCTTTTTTAGAATTCGCGCTCAATTTTACTTATATTTCATTTTATTTTATTTATTTTTAATCCTCCCATTTACTGTTAATTTGAAGGTTTCCTAATTCTTTTCCCTAAAAAAAAAAACCAAAATGCCGTTTATTTTTGTATCCCTTTCGAATCTATTTCCTTTTATACTAAAAAAAAAATTTTTTTTGGGGTGTGTGTATTCCACAAAAAAAAAAAACAAAACTTGAACATTTTTTTTTTACAAACTGTAATTAATTTTCATTTAATTACAGATGAATTTTACTTTTAAAAAATTAATTCAAGGATTTTCAAATAATTATTATTTTTTTTTTTTTGAAAAGAATTGAATTAAAATTTGAAAGGCGAAGCAAATTAAATTTCATTAGGTATTAGAACATTTAATGAAGAAATTCTAAAGATGTTTAAAAATAGGATTTTAGTAATTTGAAATACTTTAAAAAGAAACAGGTTTAAATTTCTATTTAAAAGATATATTTTTTATTAAATAAAATATAAGCACACATTAATACATAATACTAAAAATAAAATACATATAAAGAATGTAAAAGAGATATGAGATATTGCATTTCAAGTTAAAAGTATAGAAAAATATATAAAGATTCTTACTGAGCAAACTTTTATGATACAGGACTTTGTGTAGTGATGAAGTCATTTTTTATAATTTTTTTATAGAATTCTCAAAAATAATTCCAAATTCATTTTTAAGACTTTTTTTTTTGCAATTATACATTTCATTATATACAAAATCATTGTTATATTTTCCAAATTACTTGAAGTATATCATTATTAAAAGTGACATTGGGGTCAATGTAGTTTCAGTCTAAGTGGACTAAAAAGTTTTTGAAAATAAATTTTTAGAGAATGAAATAAAATATTTATCTATTTATTTATTTTTTGCACGTTCTATGAAATTTAAAACTAATTGAATATAATTTATAGTATAGATTTATTAAGTTCTTTATTATTATCCTTCCACTTCCTTTTGATTTTGCTACTAAAATAAATTCGAATTTAATAATAATTGATAAAGAATGCCTAGAAACAAATTATTTAACTTATATTTTACAAATTAATTATATAAAAAATTTTTTTTTGAATTTGTTTATAAGAAGTATTTTTTTTGCATTAAAACAAGTCTATATTTATATAATATTAAATCTATACTTAAGTACAGATATTTCATTCAATCAAATAAATAAATATATAAGATATAAATCAATAATTATTTAAAAATTTAATATTAATTGAAAAAAAAAAAAAAAAATTCTATTGAAATTTTCAATTATTATTTTCTTTTCCGCAAATAGAAACTTTAAAAGAATAATTTTTTAAATCAATTAAAATTGAAAAGTTCATTTATTTTCTCAATAAATAAATAATTTATTTTTAGAAATAATTATTATAAGTATGTAAATGTGTTTTTTATTTTTTATAAATATTAATTATAAAAGTGGTTTTAGGGGGTTGATTTGTTTGATTCTAGAATATAATAATTGTTATAGACATATAAATGGTTATTGTAATTTTGAAATTTAAAGATACTTTAAAGTATAATTTGATTTGAATAAATTATAGAATATACGCTATAAAATATATAAACTATTAAAATATATAAAACTGAATTTGTTTGTCAATATTAGTCTTCTCTTTAATCAGTTATAATATTTATAAATATTTATAAGAATCTTTAATTAAACTATTAGATATTTAACACACATTATAAAAGAAATAAATCTGGTATAATATATGTATACAAAAACTCAAAAATCAAATCCATTAAAATCCAAGATTTTATTTATTAAATAAATTAATTTTAAAATTTCTCCATAAAATTTAAAGCAAAGTGAAGAGTTCTAGAAATTTTTTTTTTAAATTAAATTTATTAACTATACTTAATTATTAACATAAGTCTATATATATGTATAATATAATTACATACATATATTAATAAGCAAATGAAAATATTATATTGAATAATTAATATGCTTATAAATAAAATAATCAATAAATTAATTACACACACACACACACATACATAAAAAACTATTTTATATAAAATATTTAAAAATTTTTTTTAATTTTACTTTCAAAATGAAAATTTATTTTAGTTTTATTTTTCTTTTCCGATTAAATTTAGCAAATATTAATTTTAAATATAAGCATATTAGTTTTATTTGTTAACATATACATATGTATATTATAAACGTATGCATGTGTGAAAGGAAAAAAAAAAAAAACTTTTAATTTAATATTCATCCTTCCCGAAAGATTAAATCATATACAAAATTTTCTTGATATGATAAAAGTTATTTTTCACTTAAAAAACAATTTCATTAAGAAGTTTTACATTCACTACGAGCATATATATTTTCGCAATTGTATTTTTATATATTTATATGTGTATTTTGTAGGTATTATAAACATTAAAACACATGTATATATATGGTACATGTATAAGATATAGAACTGTTAAAAGAAAAACTTTTATTTTTTTGGAAGAAAAGAAGTAAAAAAAAAAAATTTTTTTTATTGAATATTGTGCATTGTGGTTAACAATTCTTATATTTTTCCTTTATTTTGTTGTTTTTTATTTATACATGTTAGTGTACAGTGTTGGCCTTTAAAATGGATGTAATAAATTTGGGAGAAAATGTTGTATAAAATAAAAATGTTATTTTTGTGTTATTAAATTATAAAAATAAAAATTAACTCTGGATTAATCAAAATTACTTATTATCTGACCAATGGTGTAGTAGCTAAGACGCCGCTATTCATCCACAAGGTCTCGGCTTCAAACCTCGATCAAATCACATCCAATAAAAAAATATCGTAAAATTGTATATCATAATATAAAATAAGATTTAATAAAAATATATAATAACTCTTGTGAAGGATAATAGATGGCGCATAATCTTATACAATTAGCTACAACCGAGTAATCAACGTCTTTAAGGCGACCATACGTCATCTTTTATAGAGGACAATAATCTATTTTAACTTGCTGTCATCTTTAAAATTTGTGTCATCTTTTTTGAAATCTGTCATCTTTTGTCATCTTTTATTTTAAAAGCTTGCTCAATATTTGTTTTTACTTATTGGGATTTCGCTTTGAAAAATAAATGATAATACTAATTTTATTTTTCTAAAGTTTTGTGTGGAGGGATTATGATGACATTTTGATTTTAAAAAATTTCTGTTGTTGTTTATTGTTTCTAGGTTGTGTATTTATTAGGAGCTGAAGACAAGTCTATATATAGAAGGAAAACTAGTAAATAGACTTGGTGAATGCCTATATTTCTGAAAAGGAGTGGAAAAAAAAATAATCAAATATTTTTATTGAATATAGGTGAAAAATTAAATCTTTAAGCTTGGTAACATACTCTTCAAACAGCAGTTTTTTAAAAACGAATTACTAATTTTTTAATTCTGATATAGAATCTGTCGGCTGATATAACTGTATAATAAACTGTAGTATAATTGCAGATTTAATATTGAAAATTATTTTATTATAAATATTATAAATGAACTCCCATTACAAATGGAGTTGAAATATTACTCTATTGATTTATAGAGTTGAAATATATACAAAAGAAGGACTTTTTAAAGGGGCTGGCTAAAACTTTCAAGCTTTCTTGTTTTCGCAATTAACAGCAATAACAATTATTATCATTACTGATGACGATTCAATCAAATTTAAACTACTTTAAAATTTAAACTCTATACTTTACTCGAAAAATGTTCAAATTCTCAATCAAATTTGCCATTTTATTGACCAAAACTATTAGTTTTATTTAAAATATAATAAAATGTATTTTATATATTTATTTATATAAAAAAAAAAAAATTTTGATCGTATTTAGTATATAATAAAGGCACAAAAAAAAAAAAAAAAATGTATAATATATTTTTTATTGAGGTATGCATAAAAGATGAATTTTAACTTTTATTTAGAATCTTTTATTTAAAAATAAAGCGAAGGGAAGTAACACATATAAAAGAAGAAAAACTTTACTTGTTTTTCTTTTTATTTTTTAATATTTTTTTTTTTTTGGTAGAACAGATTTACGATTGTAAAGTACTCAGGAAAAATGTATTATAGAGAACAACCCTATATGCAATAAATAAATGTCACATGGGTTTATATTTAAATCTAGAGAACAAGAGAAAACCCACCATACAATGAATGAAATGAATTTGCAAAAGAGGGAATATTCTGAATTTCAAGTTCTTTGGAAATTTTTTCCTAAATTTCAGGTCACTTAAACTTAAATTTAATTCCAAAAAGTATATATAGATATATATAAATATATATATGTATTCCAAAAATACTTAAAAAATAAAAAAAAAAACTAATAATGTAGTTTTGCTATTTAGAGCGAAAAATCAGACAAGCGAAAGAAAGAATTAAAAAGTTTCCTGAAAAGTTTAAATATTATTAAATTGTTTTTAAATAACAGAATAGGAAAATTTATTACCAAATCCACCAATTTAATGAATGGGATTCTTCAGATATATATATATTTTTTTTTTAAATAATTTACATATTTATTTTATTAATCAAATAAATTCTGTATGAGGCTCTTTTTTTTTTTATTAAATTTATTTGTAATATAATTTATGTGTAATTATGGTTCTGAATGCTAATATATATATATATATAGATATATATATTATATATATATAGACAAACATATGTCTTTTGAATTAAATTTCTTTTTTTTATATGTTACACTTGTGTCATCATGTTGTAGCTTACATAATTCTGACCTAAATTTCATTGAAATTCAATTTTTTTTTTTGTTCCTTTAGACTCTAAGAATTCAGTGTTTCAATAATTATAAAATTATCACCTTTATACACCTTTTTCGCTTTTTATTATTTAATTGAATGATTCTTCCTGTTTTTTTTTAACAGGTTTTTCCGAAATCAACTTGAATGCAATAATCAGCTTATTTTAATGAGTTTTATACTCAAAAATAAAATCAGGAAAATAAAAAAATATTAAAAATGGAAAAGGAAATTATACATATTAAATGTATTAGAAATGTAGGATCATAATATATGTATACACCTTCAAATTAATTAACACGAATGAAGACTTCAAATAACACGCTTTTTGTTGCTATTTTTATTTTATAACTTATGCTTTAATTAAAAAATAAAACATATATTTTATTTAAAAAAGAGTTCATATTTAGTTAATAAATTGTTTTTAATACAATATTTTTTTATAGAAATGTAAAATACCGAATGATATAATCTCGAAATCCATTTTTCTAAATGAATAAAACTAAATTATAACTTCAACTTTTGAATCAAATTGAATAACAAAGTGACGGTAATTGTGATAAGTATTTTATTTTACAATTAATATTCAATATAATTCTTATATTTTAATAAAAATAATTATTTTCAATTATTTTTAATTTGATACATTTTTTTATTGAAAATTTAATAAAATAAAATAAATTGTCTTTAGAAGAAATAATTGTGCACTCCAATTTATTTATTTGAAATTTCAAATGAATGCAAAAAAACATTGAAGATACCTTAAATTGAATCTTTTGATGAAAGAAATATTAATTTAATGATTACATAGTAGAAATAATTGAATGTAATAAAATATATTTTATAATTTTAATTAAAACTCAAAAACCCAAATAAAAAAAAACAACAAGAACAAAAAAAAAAGGACTGAAGGTTCTAATTAATTTCTAAATTATGCAACTATAAAATTTATTACTTTTGTATCATTTACTATTTAGTTTTTTTTAATTCAACGTTCGTTAAAGTAACGTCATAACGAAGTATATTATATCTTATATATATATATATATATATACTGTAGGAACTATACTGTCTGTTTGTGGCTGCTGTAATCGTATTATACATTTATCATCCTTATTAAAATGACATGCTTCAAAAATTCTATGCAATATTATTTTTTTATTTGCACAATTTTTTTTTTCACAAAAAAACAACATTTTTTCTATTCGATTATTTTTTTTTTTTTTTGGATTTGAAATTGCTTTTAAAATTTAATTTCAATTCAATTTTTTGAAGGTATCTGAAATAAATTGACGCCATATCGTCATGCCAAAATAATTTTTGTCCTATATTTTTTTTTTTTTTTAATTTATTGATTTAAAAAAAAAAAGTTTAAATAAAAACATATCGTATATCACTTGAAAATCGAGTACACCAATAAAATCGTATAAATATGTATCTAAAGATTATTATTGCATTGCATATACATATATAGTTATTAATGCCAAAACTGTGTACAAACTCTCATAAAATAAAAGTTTTGAAAAAAACATTTTATTATTATCCTGTGAAAAGTTTTTTTTTTTTTTTATATATTTATTTATTTTTAGGTGAAATTAATGCAAATTTATTGACCATATTTAATTTTATACGCAAACTTTTATTAGACCGAGATATCGATATATAAATAAGGGGGTCAGTATGTTTTTTAAAGGAGGATAATTTGCACTTTCTAGATACATAATTTAAACAGGATAATCAATTTTTTAAATAAATACTTATGGAACTACAATACTTCAATAATTTAATAGACCTTCAAAAATAAAAAGGACTACTTTTAGAAGGACTTTTAAAACAACGATGACTAGATAAGGTAATAAAAAGACATTATGCGAAGCTTTAAAAAAAAGACAATTGGCAAAACTGTTATACTAAGTATGATCGTTTTTCAGGAAAGGATGTAATGAGAATTAATTTTAGGAAATCTATAAGGAGCATTCCTATAATTATTTATATTAGTTCTTAATGTATTTTTAAAATTAATTAAAATTTTTATTATTTCAAAATTAAGTTTAAAATTATATTTTAAATTAAATTAAATTTTGATTCAATAATATAATTTTAGAAAAAAATTAATAAGTAGAATATAATCTTAAGACTTAAAAATTGAAACTTACATTCTTATTTATACAAAATAAAAGTGTAAAATACAAATATTTTTATTAATTCAAAATAATAAACAAAATTTGTAATTTTATTTATTATTTA
Source organism: Dolichopus griseipennis (assembly GCA_963082915.1). Classification (NCBI taxonomy): domain Eukaryota; kingdom Metazoa; phylum Arthropoda; class Insecta; order Diptera; family Dolichopodidae; genus Dolichopus; species Dolichopus griseipennis. Next base: position 907,549 of record OY720444.1, on the reverse strand, counting down.
AATATTTTAATTTAAATTTAATTAAAAAAAAGTATTGGTCTAAAAAAAACTGGGATTTTTTAAAATCTTAAAGTAAACACATCCTTCCATTTTATTCCAAAGAAAAAAGTATATTGGAAAACGTTTTGGAAAAAAATGTAAACCTATATATAAAATATATATATATAGGAAAATTTTATATAAAAAAAAAAATAATCTGACATAAGAAAATATGTAAGCAAACAAATGATAAATTTTTAAAAAATGTTTATGCACAAATATTTTTTAAACATATTTTACTACATATATATTATACCATATATTTTCCTTTAAATAAATATCATATTTTTGTATATAAACTTATTTTTTTTTTAAAAATATCGTATTATGTATGTTTATGGGGTACATTATTTATGTAATTGTATAAAAAAATAAACGTCACATTATATACCCATATAAAACTATTTACAATTTCTTTTACGTTAATAAATTTTTATTAGTATATATATACACTTAAATATATATTATATATTTTGTATATATTTACATCAAAGAGTTAAAGATATGTCGCATGAATTATTCAAGTATAAATTACGTCATTATTCATTATTGACAGATACATGTGTAACGTTGAAAAAAAGCAAAAAAAAAAAAAAGAACAACAAAAAAAAAAAAAACAAAAATTATAAAAAAGGATTCCTCAATAGTATACGGATAAGGCAAATCATCCATTTAATAGAATAACACTTTAAAATATCTTAAGATTGTTGAAGGTGTCATCTGATGACAATTTATTTTTACTCCCAAATTTGTTTTTTTTTTTAAGACCATCATGAATTCCATTAAATCCTTTTTTTTTTTTTACAAAATAAAAACAACAACAACAACACATTTACATTTGTTGAGGTGTTGAAAATTTTATTTCAATTGAAATTTAAATTATGAAAATTTATTAAAAAATTTGAAAATTTATTTTTCGTAATTCAATTAAATTTGTAGTATTTTTTGTGGTAGGTATACATTTTAATATTTTTGTGTTAAATACAATTAAAATTAATCGATTCTTAATTTAGTTTTGATTTAAAAGAAAAATAAATTCATTCAAAAAGTATTCATTTCAAAAATATTTTAATTTTTCAGGCAATTATTTTTGTATTAATTTCATTAAAACTCTTTTTAAATATTTAAAATAGATATATATATATATATACGAGTATATATAGTTAATCTATAGGATTTTGAAAAGATTTGGATTTTATTTTAATTTATTATTCCAAATGTATAAAAAATTTTTAATTAAATAAATTAAAAAGTTCATAAAAGATCTTTTCATGCCATCTTATTATCATGCAATTTAAAAAATAATATTTTATATTTTTTTGAAAGGGTTAATTACTTTTAATTGAATTATAAAATTGTATCTTAAGTATTACCATATACTTTTATATTTTATCTTATAGATCAAAAATCAAATATATCAAATCAATATTCATCATATTTGAATGCATACAATTATTGGTATTGAATGATTTTAATTGAACTGAAATTAAAAACAATTCATTTTTAATCATGATCTTAATATTATCTTTCATCATCAATTTAAATTTCTCAACAAAATTTAAAATACTGATACATAAAAATCCTAATATATTACATCCTTTTTTGTATGTATGTATGTATGCACATGTATATATATTTTCTTTGAAAGCTTATTTTCAATATTTTCCATATCAGTGTGTATATCATATAGTAATAAATTTTCCAAATATAATCATAATTATTAATTCAATTACTTATTCATAATTTATATACCATAGGCATTTGTATGTATGTATTCTTGTGTATTTTTGTATATATATATATTACCTATACCTTAAAAAATAATCCTAAGAAATTTTATTGAAAATTTCTTAAATGAAAATCTCTAGGGACAAGAAAATGTAAAATAATTCAATAATAGTACATTTTTACAAATATTTTAACTTAGAATTACATACATATATATATACGAGTACATACATAGATGGATTAAATAGAGAAAAGGATTATAAAACATATTATGAATAAAAAATGATTCAATGTATTTATGACATGAGCTTCAGATTCCAAATAAAATTTCTTAAAATTTTAAAATATGCTGTTTTAGAATAAAATGTTAGTAACTTATTTCATCTAGTTAGTTTATCTTATCTTAAAATATGTTATAATTTAATTAAAAATTAATAAATAATTTATTTTTTTAATAAATATTGAAAATTGGAAAATATTTTAGAATTACGAAATGTGAATTCGAAAATTGTTAAATTAACTAAAAGAACAAATTTAGCATTCTTTATCTCGAAAATAATTTGTATTTTTTAAGATTATTACCACCTTTTTATGAAGTAGGTCCAAAGGTATAAGAACCTCAATTATAGAAGAACTAAATGTTATTCCGAGCCGTAATCTCGTTTTTCTAATCAAATAATAATTTTATTGATAGGTGAGTCGCTTTTGCCAATCAAAACTTTATTGATTACCTTGATAAGTGGTTGTGCTAAATAATAACCGTATATCTTATAAGTTTTGTAAATACATTAATTGCACAAAATTAAAATAATAATTTGACTATCATAAATCTCACAGTTTTAAAATTTAGAGTTGCAGAACATAAATTTTGAAACTTCTAAAAATAATTATCTTGTATGTTAAGCTGTGGAACGGATCTTTTAAGTATACTATAGATATGTGGGTTGTATACAATAATATTTCTTTATTTTTAACACATATAAAGCAATCAAAAATACGATTAATATATGATACAATTTTGAATATATTTTTTTGTATATAAAATATAATTTATCTTTCAGTTTATTTCAATTTTCATTAAATATTACAATATTTGATTTTATCTAGATCTGTGATAGAACTTTAAAGTCAAAATAAGACAAATTCTTATCAAGTAATAAAATCTTTTGAATTTCATATATCCTTACTCATATTTCAAATATATTTTTAATACAAATATTTGTATATATATATATTTATTTTAGAAAAACTATCTAAAGATATTTATGTTATATAGATTATTAATATTATATTCTCGAATATAAAAGTACATCTATAGATTAATTTGAGTATATATATATAAAGCGTAAATATATATATATAAATATTATATACTTCATTCTAATTAACCTATAAATATGAAATCTATTATATTTTTACCATAAATAAAAATCTTAACAACTTGCAGTCAAATTTCTTGTAATATACAATTTTGCATTTATTATAAATTTTTACAACGGTATATTATATTATTATTATGTCTTATTATCTATAAAACGTATCTATGTAATATGTATTATATAAATTATATATATAAATATTTCAACCTCATTATCCTAATTGGTATATATATATATATATATATATATAACTATAATAAATTTTTATCCTTAATTTCAAATTGCACGCAAAATTTATATTCAACTGCATCAATTATTTTTTTTTTTATATTTTGAATATTATCTATATTCAAATGTATCTCGTAGGTACATATATCTATAGTAAATATTCTACTGTAATGGCATTATTATTTAATTCTGTATAGTAATTTCAATTATAATAAAATTTCATAATAATATGTATTATAATAAATTATTCTTATAGGTGGACTTTAAAGACTGTGCAAAGAAATGTCTCAATGTAAAGGTGTAAATGATAACCTTTGATATATCACTTTGATTTTTGGTGAACTTAATTCCCATAAGTATCCGTTCAATATTCCTTATCCATTATGGATTTTAAGTGTTTCAAGAGTGATATATTAAAAATTAATGCGAAAGGATATGGGGTTTGAGAAATTTATTATATATTTTGTTTAAAATGACGTCCTGAATTTGTATTTTAAATGTAATAGGTATTGTATTGATTATATAATTTGTTTATAATTAAAATTTAAAATGGTATTTTTGAATATTATAAATATCAAAAACAGTAATTAAAAATATGTTAAAAAAGACAATCTTTTTTTAATCCAAATTTTTAGGAAATACTAATAAAGTTTCTGATTTTTCAAAGTTGAAATTTTTTTAAAAACTCATTAATCCTTTTTTTTTTTATTTTCTTGGAAAATGGGATTCTTATTAAAATTGTTCTTAAGTAATTTATAAATTTGTCTATATAAAGTTTATATGAGTACATTTTAAATATCTTTTTTTGTTTTTTTGTAATAAACTTTAAAATTACTTTTTAAATATAAATTGTTAAAAAAAAAAAAAATTTTGAATTTACAAAACTAAAAATTATAATTTTTTAACTTTTTAATGATAGTAGTCCTAATAGTGGCCCTTACTACTTAAAAACTTATACATTTTTAGGATAATAATTTTCTAAAATTAAAATAAAAAAAAAAAAAAGGATTTTTAGGATATTTAGGTTTTTTTTAAATACAAAAGTAAAGTTGAAATTCTTGAAGGACTTAATACTTCTTATAAACTTTTTATTTTTGAATTTTTTGATTTTTATTTTAATTTTTTGTCAGACAAACTTAAAGTATTCGACGTTCGTAATGTTCTTTGGGAATTTTTTAAAAATGTTGTAAAGATAGTTGTCAGTAGTTCATGACAAGGTTGGCATCATTTGATTTTAAGCAATTTCGTTATTTTATTAAAGGTATGTAGGGAGAAATGTGACTTATATTATTAGTCCATGAGATCCTTTTTAAATATATTAACTTCCTACCTTTTAATAACTACTTAATGATTTGACTGCCGATTAAAAATGGTTTTTAAGAAAAACCTTTCAGGCATTTAGAAAACTGAAAGTTTTAAGGCTTTTACTGGTTCTATTTCTAATTTTTTTTATTTTAAACTTCAAAACTTATAGTAAAACTTTAGGTAAAATTCAACTTATAAAAAAAAAATTAAATTATAATATGCAACGAGCGTAAAATATAAAAATACAAAAAAAGTTTTTTTAAAAAAAAAATTTGAAAAGTAAAACAATTTTTTTCTATTGTAGCAGAAATTTGGGAATTCTTAAAATTATTCAATCTTACTTTAATATCATATGGAGTAATAAAGTTAAATACAAATAAAATTATGAATGTGTTTCTTGAAAAAATTGGAATATTTGATTTTAAAACTAGACTGTAACAAGATGAAGTACTTACAATGTTCATTTTGTATTTAATTCAGGATTTAAGAAAAATGCCTTCTTAAAATATTTATCAGATTCAACACTAACAATCTATCCTAACAGATTTCCTTGTAGATTATCCGGAAATTGTTTTAATTTGCATTTTATTTTAAATGGCGCTGAAGCCCATCTTGAGCACACGGTAATTATTAAAAACTTTGTTTTAACTTTAAGATATTTAAACTATTTTCAGCTGACAATCACCTAATAGTCAATGTTAAGGCTATTTTACAGTTCTGACTTTATTTTAAAGAATTTCCAACTATATGTAATCAATATCCAACTTTAAAGTTTTATTAGTTTCCCAGCCTTGTAAAAGTAAATTTTATTTTTTATCTGCTCTGTACCATTTAACCAATGAATATTTTTTTTTTGAAGAAAAACTGCCTTAAAAAAGAAAACCAAATTAAATATGCAAGATATCACGAATGTTTTAAATAAGAATTTGAATAAAAAAAAAAAAAACACTTGAAATATCTACACTTTTTTTTACAATGTTTTTTTTATACTCTCTGTTTGTTAAAACCAACATATTTTGTAAAGATAAAGTTAACTTTAGTAGAGTATCAGCTTAGTACACCTATAATATAGTACCTAGCTAGTATTTTATGCATGTACTTTTATTATATATGTATTATATAGGTATTTTCTAAGGTAGGGTTTATTATATCGGGAGTATAGAAACCAAGAAAAGTAAAACTGAAATCAACTTTACTATTTATCTAGAGTATGCTAATGCGCGTTAATTTTATTTTTTGTTTTTTTTTTCATTCTATGAAAGTGTTTTACAGGATATTATGGATTTTATGATAAAAAAAGGACTTCATTTGAAATATCTAGATTTTTGTTTTCATCTAAATTTTATTTTTTGATTCTTTTGTTCTTGGAAGGAACACAAGCTAAAAAAACTTATGTAAAATAAAACCTTAAGACATCTAAAGAATAAAAACCAGAAGCAATGAAAAAAAAAACAAAAAAAAAAATCTTTTAAACAGACATATTTTATTAAAAGTTCAGTTACTATCTAAATGCCGTTAATTCTACCGTTATAGCTTTCAACAAAATTCAAAAAAACAGAAAAAATAAACTACAAAATTAAGTTAGAATTAGATTTACAAAAAAAATATACAATCCATTATATATTTAAATTTTATTTGTATGTATTTGTAATTTATTAGATTAAAGATTTTTGTATTTGTTGTAATAATGAATATGTAGTTGTGCTATTGTTGAATAAATCAGAAACTTTTATTTTCACTATTTATAGATTAATACATTTAGTCCAACTGAGTTCAACGACTTTCTAAGTCAATTAAACATAAACAAAGACAAACACCGGAAGTTAGCTTGGTTATGGTGATGGTACCCAAGGTTTCATGTTTGAGTTTTTATTGAGTAATGGTTTTATTGAGTTATCCAAAAGCTGCAGGACTGTGTAAGTTATTCGAATTATCTTATAATTTAAGCACACAAATATATTGAAAGTTTTTTATTATAGATATTGCTAAATAACCTTCTAATGGTCCATAGGCATTGTAAATATATTTAAGGAAATAAGGAAGGGAAATACATCCAGTTTGTTATCCAGTCTTCTGATATAAAAATTATTTTCAAATGATTAAAAAAGCAAAGAATCAAAGTATTCAAATATTTTTCAAAAAAACCTAAATGTTAATTTATATATTTTATATATATGTAATTGTAAAATAATTTAATTATGTTTTTAAAATAAAATTTAAAACTTGAAAAAAAAAATAATATTGTTTTTTTTGTGAAACCTGATTGACCTATTTATTTTTTAAATTTTTAAATTAAATCACCCATGTCTTTAACGTCAGAGTTTGACTTTTAGTTTAATTTCTAAAATTGCCCTAATAATTTCTAATTTCATTTTCAAATAATTTAAAATTTGGTTTTTAATATTTAATATTAAAATATTTAATTTAAATAAACAGACACGTACACTCATCAATATAAAAAAAAAATTAAAACCATATTTTAAAAAAATTTTATAACCAAAATTCCCCCCACAAATTAAAAACCACCGAAATAAAAAAAATAAATCCCAAAATGATAAAAATCCATTTTTAAATCTCTAATTTTACTAGGCGCCCAGAATTAAAATTTATTAGAAAGCAAATTTCTTTAAAATAGTTATGATTTTTTTTTTTAATTTTGTCTTGGCTTAAAATAAGTTCACAAGGTTTAAATAGATGTCGCTACTAAAAATATGAAGTATTAGTATTAAAACTAAATTTAACACGAGATGGCTTTAAAAGTTCTAAAACTAAAATAAAATGTGCATACTTTCAGGCTAAAACTAAAAACTTTCGCCTGAACATATGCAAAATTCAGATGAAAATTTTCAATAAAAATTTGCTTGCTGATAAAGTTCTTACTGGCCGCCTGGTAAAAATGAAGAATTTAAAATGAAATTTTTAGTATTTAAATCGAATTTATTTGTTTTTTTTTTGGTAAATACATGTCAATTTTAGGTGCTTGATATTTGTTATATGTTTTCAACATTATATTGAAAACTCATCTTTTAAATAATTTCATCTATGGGCGCTTAGAAAAAATGAAGATTTTAACATATAATTTTAAATTTGTGATTTTTTTTTTCAATTTTGTGAAATATATAAATCTAAAATAAGAAATTAAAAACTATAATAATTTTGAAAATTGCCAAAATACGGTTTTATATTAAATCTAGGCTCTTAAGATATTCATTATTTTTTTTCTTTTTAAAGTGCCAACTTAACATTAATTTAATATTAATATTAAACAAATTTAGTATGGATTAATTATTTCAATTTTGGAAAATGTGTACAAAAAAACTAACATAAACATTTTTGTAATTTTATTTAAAAATCAAACTAATTCGTAAAAAATTTATGTTAATTTACTTCATTAATCGCTTCAATTTTAAAGGTTACAAAATAAAAATGTGTCCCTTTAAAATTTTTCCAATTTGGATTTCATATAAACGTGGTTGCGCAGGATTGATCGTTCTAAAAAACTGAATTTTTCTAAAAATAAATAATTTTGTACTAAATTGATTAGTTCTAAATTAAAAAATGTTTTTGCTACAAAATGTATCATAAAAGCTCTTAGCTGACACGTATTTAAGGAAAGCTTAAATATAAATAATGCTGAATTAGTAATTTTTTGAATTTACCAAACTTTGAACTGATAATTTGTCTAAATAAATTGGAACTTTTTTTTTATCAAAGACAAATTTAGTAAATTTTAACCGATCAAAGTGACATCTTAAATAGTTTTAAAGTTTTTTTTAAATTTGTTTTTAAAAAAATATTTTGGAAATTAAAAAAAAAATTCCTGTTAATAAATTTCGCATAATGGCGTATAAATTAATATCTAATTTTTAAAATAAATGTATAACAAATATCTAAAATATTTAATTTCTAAAATTTTTTTTTTTATGTAAATCATATCTTGGCTTTCAATGTATGAATATGAATTATTAAATATTAAAATTTAATGAATCAAATGCTAACATTAGTTTTCAGATTTAAGAATAATTTAAAAAAATAATGAAAAAAATTTTCACTTTAAATTTTATTTACATTTTTTTTTACAATTGATATATTTAAACAATTTCTTTTAATAAACTAAGTCTGGTTCTTTATTGTATTTTGCCCATTTATCGCAAAATATTTTAAATCTTGATAATTTTAAAATTTGTTAATTACTATACCTAATTGTTTTGAAACTTTTTTCAAAGAATAAATAAATTTGTACTAAATTGATCTTTGCTAAATTCTGCTAAATTTTTAATTAAAAATAAATATCGATCAAAAATTCTAACTAAAATTGTCTTTGCTAAAGAAAAATTTCTCATTCAGCTTTTTGCTGACACATAAATAAGAAAAGCTTCAATATATAATAATGCTGAATTAATAATCTTGAAAAATTGTATATTTTCAGGCTGAAATATTAATATTTAATATATTTGGGACTTTTAAGCCAAGACAAATTTAGAATAATATTAATCGATCAAGGTGACATCTTTTTGAGTTTTTTTCTTTAAATAAGCTGAATATTTAATAATTCTTTTTATCCATCAGAGAGTTTGAGTTTTTTTTCGTGTAAGATCATTTTATTTATGATTAAAATTTAAAAAAATTAATATTAGAAAGTTTTAAATGGCAAAAATCTGAAATTATAAAATAAAAACGCAATACAAAGTGTTATTTTTTTTTTTAAATATATTTTATAATGTATTTAATTTATTTATAATATAAGATAAAAAAAATTTTTTTAATTATTTATTCTCAGCAGAACATAAATTTAATATTGAACAATTTATATAAATATAAATTTAATATTGAACAATTTATATAAATATATGAAGGAAAATGTATATTGTTGATTTTATTAACAACTAAAAACCATATTTGTAGGTAAAATTTCATATGTAATTTTAATAGCTGCAAAATTTAAGAACAATATTGAATTTTTCTTCAATTCAATTTAATATAAAAGTTTTTCATTTATACTCCACAGTTCATAATTGCCAATCCCCAATCCACAAACTTCCTTTTTTCATTTTTTTTACCAAGTCAACTTTTATTGTGTTAAAAATATTCTATGAATTTATACACATTTATTCTGAGAGGATATAAGGGATAGATCTTGTGCAGCTACTGCGACTGATTTAATATGCTTTCATAGACTCTGAAAAAAAAAATAAAACATTTTTGAGTTAATTAAAATTTAAGTTTCTTAAAATATTTTTTTTTGACTAAATAATTAATTTTTTAAAGTTGAGTTCCTAAAATCATTATAAAGGTTTAGATGTGTCCAATTTTGTTTATATATTTTATTTATTTCTATAAGAAGCATATTAGTATTAAACTTAAGTTTAGTTTATCAAATTATCATTTTAACTAAAGACGCTTATTATTAGGCTACGCTACGTTACTACGATTTATGATACTAGAAACGAAGAACATAAGATTTTTTAATAATAAAAATCAGAAGCAAAAAACACAAACATAATTTTTAACAGACTTATTTAATTTAAAGTTCCGTGTATAAATGCCGTTAATTCTACGAATATTACTAAAATCAAAATTTTATAAAAATTATACATATCTACAAAATTCATATAATGCAATTTATAAATGCATATGTATGTAGTTATTTATAAGATTTAAATTTTCATAAGTTTAAAAGTATCTGTACCTTTTTTATCTAGTTTGCATAAATTTAGGAGGATTGTATTTTGTGGATTAGTTAAATTTGGTATAAATTTCTTTAAAATTCAAAAGTAAAAAATTCCATTAATTTTAAGGATCTTAATATCAAATAACGGTAAATATTTATACAATATAGGATATATAAACTATTTTGGCGAATATTTTAATTACATAAGAATATTTTTTCAATGGTATAATTTTATTTCTTAGTTACTAGGTATTTTATAATTCCGTCTTTTTATTTAAATAAAAAGTAGAAAGCAAATAATATTTAGATCGGTTTCAGTTCTTAAATTAATTCAATATATTGAAATGCTATTAGAAATTAAAATATAAAGTGATTCAAGAAAAAAAGAACGTCCTCGGAAGTACAATCAAAATATTTTTTTTTTTATTGAATTTGTTTTTTTATTGTATTTTATGAATAATAAAGACACTGGTTGGACTGATATAGTTTTCAAGGGCTCTTAAAATATTTTCTTTTATTATATTTAAAATATATATAGTATATATTATATATATATAGATTATTGAATTTTTTACGCGCATTTTCTTAAGCTTCCAATCGTTAGATTATATTGAGTCGATATATTAAAAATATATTAAAAAAGTTGTTTAATAAGATTCCATTCTTAAAAATGACTAAAAGTCTGTAAATTTTACAGGTATTCAGGAGTATAAAGTGTGTAAGTATGTATTGAAAAGAAAAAAAAAAACAATAAAAAAATGTCCAAGAAAAAATAATGCAAGAAGACAGATTGCTTCAGGTGTAATAGAACTTAAAATATTTAATACCTCCAATAAGAGCACTTATTTTATCTTTTGTACTTATTTTTGTATGTATGTGTTTCTGTTTTTTTTGTTTTTTTTTTTTTTTGGTATTGTTCTACAATTCATTTCTTCTTTTTCATCACTTTATCATTGTTCTCTATTCTGTTTCCTTTGGTTCTATGCTATTTTGCATAAAAGGCGAGGAATAAAAAGTCTTTTCTTGTTAAAACTTCCTTTGATTTTTATTGAAATCGAGAATAACCAATTTATACTTACTCTTGTTATTTTATTCGTTTTTTATTATTTTTTTTTTCCACTGTTACAAGAGTTACACTGTTTTTTATTTTTTTTTTTGTTATTATTGTTAATTTTTGAGAAGTGATATTGGAAAATTGAATAAAAAGCTTTGTTATAGAAAAAGTGATCCGAAATAGTAGGATAAGCTATTGTTTAGCATAAGTTTTTTAGAACAAAAGAAAATTGAATTGAACTCTTAGACCCCATTTTAAGAATGTAAAAAATAAACAAAATTTAAAAACAAGAAAAGAATGGAAAATACGGTTTTAATAAGAATATTGTCTTTATTGAATTTATAGATATTTAAGTTTACATTCTATTTTTTTTTTAAACTCAAACCATTATTGGCTAATAAAATTTGTTATATTTTAAATTTAACTTGCATTATAAATTTATTATTTGAAGAAAGCCAAGAAAAGACATGCTTTTTCAACTTAAAAATAAATATTAAATTATAATATTAATATTATATAAAAATTAATTTTATTGTGAATTCAATTCTGTACTACAAATTTGAAATGTTATACAACTTTATACATAATGGCAATACACGAATTACATTACATTTTAATAAAAAATTTAAAATATTTTTATTTAAAAAATGTTTCTGGAAGTTTTCTTTTTCAAAATTAAAAATTATAATTAATATTAAAAACAATAAATCAATATAAAAATTAATATAATTCTAATGAAAGAATCATTAAAATTCTTTATAATAAAACCTGGCCTAATAATATACAAGTTACGTTATACGTATAACAAACTTTCATATAAAATGACATTTTGACAGTTCTTTTTAGTTTTATTTCAAATTTAATTCGGTCAAGTTGTTCCTCCATATGAATTTTTTTTTTTAATAAAATTTCGCCGTAATTTTTCGCTTTAAATGATTTAATTTTTAGATATTTTATAATTTTAATTACTAAATATTAATTTTTTATAAAAATGTCGAGCCGAAATAAGTTTTTTCGAGCGTAAAATGTAAAATTAAAATTGCAAATTTTGTTCTTTTCAAATTGTAAAAATTTGAAAAAAATAGCGGTAAAATGAAATGTCGTGATAAATTGGCGGTGTATTTTTTCTATTTGTATGTGTTATATTTGAATGATATTTTATTGTGTAGTGTAAAATGTATTTAAATTTTTTTAAATCTTTTGATTTGAAAAATAAAAAGTAGTTTATTAAATAAAATATTATATAAAATTGTATATAATATTATGTTATTATTAGCTTTTAAGTTTTAATAAAGCTGGGTAAAGCTGCAAGTAAGGCTAAGGTTAAAGTTTTTTGTAAGGCTAAATTAAATATGAAAAATGTATTTTTGAATATTTATGTGTGTATTAGTTGTTATTGTAATAGCTATCATTTATTAGTAGTTATTAAATATGTTGTAAAATAAAAAGTGTGAATCAATTTTTTGTTAAGTTAAAAAGGTATTAAAAAAAAAAAATCAAAACCAAATTAAAATCCAATGTTTATGTGTGTGTGTTTTAGTATTTTTTAAATTTATAAATAAGTATATAATATTTTATTATTATTAAAGCTTTTTTATTCAATATTAAATGCTATTAAATGTTTATTAAAATATGAAGAAAATATTAATTTTGTTTTTTGTCAAATTCAATATTTAAAAAAAATATATATAAATGTGTGTGTGTTAGTTTATTTTTATAATTTATAAATTTAAAATTAAAAGTCAGTATTCATTTCAATTAAAAGAAAGTTATAGTAAAAGTAATTTGTGTGTTTATAATTTTTTCAAAAGTATTAGGATGTTATAGGAATAACAATAGCAAAAACATAGGTGTTATTTGAAATACAATTGTTCTTGAGGTAAGTTTAAAAATATTTTATTTAAATTGTTTACTTACTTTCTGATTAATTTATTGCATATTATGTTTATTTTTCAAAAGTTATTTTCTGATGAAGATCTGAGGTTTTTACATTATTATTCGAAATGATTTCGGGAAATTTCATTCTCTAATGTTAATTTTCAAATATATTAGTTGCAAAAGTCAGTTTTATACTTCGTAATTCGTATTTATATATATATATATATTAGTATATATTAAAAAAAAAGAACTTGTGTTTTATAAATTTTTAAATCGTAATTTTATAATTTGTAAAACCCTTAGGAGTTTGTAAAAAGTAAAGCTTTTAAGATAATGTACATTATTCTTTACTAAAACCTTAAGGTTGTTACGTTAATCTTATATTAAATACAAACCTTTTATAAATATATAATATTTTAAATAGAATAATCATGTAACCAATAGATATTTAAATGAAAATCTAAATACGAGTAGTGTCAAAAAATTACAAAAAAAGTAAAAAAAAAAAACTAAAAAACTCAAGATTCATAATTAAATGGAATCCTTCTATGCAATTCTATACGTAAACATATATACTTAAACTTTCAAAAATGTTTAATAAGATATAATGTTAGTGTATTTTCTTGTAACCAAATTTTCTATATTCAAAAATTACAAAATCCACTTTTTGACATAAAAAATGGAGTTATAAGCAATGTACTTATATTCTTGAGAGTTTTATGAGCGCGAAAATCTTTAAAATTTATCTTTTACTCCTGAATCTACTAGAAATATTTTTCTTCATGTTTGTATGTTTGTGTACTTTTTTTTTAGCTATAAAAATTCCGATATATTTTTTACTAAAGTTTTTTATTTAAGAAAAAAATTTATTATATTTTTTACCTTACTATAAATATATTTCATTTTGTTTATATATACAAGTTATACTTTTATATATTAAGTACATTGTCTGATATATTTTTTGGTATGGTTAAAGTTGTGTTATTCTCATAAAAAAATTTAAGCACCTGCTGTACCTTTACCTGTATTCGTATCATACATATATTGTAATAATCCAGAATTTATATTGAAGTCTATGAAATAAGAACCATTTTACTATCTTAAACATTTACCATAATTTTTAACACATCATATATATAGTGTGAAACAAAAATTTGGTTAATATTTCTAATATGTACGATGTATATAAATATATATATTATTTATATTAAATTTTCTGTATAATCTTGTTTTGTACATTAATATAGACTTTTATATGAACTTTTCCGTTTCCGTTTATCGATCGATATCGGCATCAGCTTCTATACCCTTTTACGTAAAAAGCATTCTGTGGTTTTGGGTCGTCATTTACGTTATCGTTACCGTCGTCATCGTCACTGTTTAATACTATTGCTATATACTTACTTACTGTTTGTTTTTTTTTTTTTTAATAATTTTTATTCCATTTTTAAGAGCATTAACACTAACACATATGGTGCATCTGTACTATAACTATAAGAATTTTGTTACAATTCATATGATTTTGTTCTTTTATTCAAGAACAATTTTGCGATAATATGGTAAGTATAGAAAAATAAGAGGTGTTTTCCACCTTTAAAGTATAATGCTTTTAAAACTACAACCACTTTATCAAAGCCGATAACTTACCAGACATAACAGTTTTTTACTTTTTATTTTTTTTTTTTGATGTATTGTCATATGTGTTCTAGTAAAAAATGATATTAAATCTTTGATACTCTCATAAATTTAAAGCAAAAAATAAGAAAAAAAAACAGAAGGAATAAATGGGAATTTTCGAAAATTGAAAATTTATATTTTTTAAAAAAAATGAGTTTAAAGGAAATGAATAGGAGTATATTTAACATTTGTCATAAAAGAAAAACACTATACTGATATTAAGCTGTTATAGAATTTAAAGAGCAATTTTTAAGATATTCGAATATTAGGATTATTAATTTTGAATATAAATTTTTGAATTTTATAATAAATTTCTATGGTGTTTAATTTTTAGTGTTTGGAGTACTTAACCGTCAATGAATCAGATTCGAATTGTGCATAAAGTTTGGTTGTTACTATTGAAATACTTATTGCTAAAAACGTATAATGATGTAAGACGTAGACAGGAGCTAAGTACCTCAATCCGAGCAAGTTTTATTTTGGTTAATAAATTAATATAAACAGAACGGAATAGAACGTTCGAAATTGAAACAAACGTTGCGACAAATTTGGTATATATTCCTGCTACTGTTACAACGTTCTGCTGTTTCTAAAGGATGTTTGTAACTATCCTTTGCCTGTAACCCATATTTGGTTGAGGATATTATCTTCTGAATGCGAATTGGTATTGAATCTTGAATTCTTCCGTCACCCAAATTGCAAATAAAATAACCAAACTTACAAATTCATTCAGTTTATTAAAAACAAAACCATAAAAAAAACCAAAAACAAAGGTAAAAATCAGATATTTAAGAAAAATAATAACAATTGGGTGAAAAAGTTTATAGAAAAACTAACAAATTGTTTTAACTATACAGATGACTTTGGGATGCTTGAAAACAAATTGAACAAATGATTTTAGTTAAGAACAAACACTAAAAAAACAATAAAATAATAATAAAAAAAAAATTAGAATAAAAATAAAATTGAGGAAAAAATAAAAACTACTTAAAATTATTGTTGGATTTAAGTTTTAACCACAAAACAAACTTTTCTTAAAGAATCTTTAGTTATTCTTTTTGGTTTTTAATAATATTTTATTTTTTGTTATACAATTTTTAGTATTTTATTTAGTTGTACAACTAAAACATTTATACTATTGTATTGTACGTCTACTGTTATATTTTTGGTGTTTTGGTTTTTTTTTTTAGTGGTGCAAGTAAACAAAAAACTCCAAAAAAAAAGAAAAACAATAAAAAAAAATTGATAAAAAGTTTTATTTTTTTTTTTTGGATTTTGGTGCTGTTGGCGGCACTGTGCTGTGGCCTGTATTTTGGCACAATGGTAATGGCGCCATGAATATATATATTATTTTTTATTTTTGTTTTTCTTTTGTTTTTTTATTGCACAAAGTTATAAAAATCAACCATATAATATAAATGAAACAAAAAGAGTAAAAGAATAAAAAAAAAGAAAGAAAATAAAAACAAAAAAAATAATAAGATGAAGACGAAGAAATCATTTTTCGTCCTTGCTCTGTTTTTTTTTATAAATTTCGCTTACTCTTTCCAATTGAATGTATATGTAAATGTATATTATTTAGTTTTATGAAATAAAACGATTTGTTTATATATTTACATATATATATATATATATATATATATATATATATATATATATATATATATTATTTAACTATATATTTCTATTGTTTTTTATATTGTTTTATATATAAGTTTTATTTTATTCTATAGTAAAATAAAATATTAAACTCCATGACCACCTACATAGAAGATATTTCTAGTATATGTATGCAGAATCAAAGTAGTACTACTTGAACATAAGAATTTTTTCTATCTTCGACGAAAATAATAAAAAAAAAAATCAAAATAAATATAAAAGACAATGTACAAAAAATTATGATTATTTGGTTGAATTGGGTATAATAGAACTGCAATATAAGAAAATGTCCTTAAGGAATTCATAACAGACAATATTTGTATCTAAAATTATATTATGTTCGCTAGGGAAAATATAAATATATATATATACAAGAGTTTAATGTTATATGATTTGTTTTTATTTTTTTTTTTGTCATCTTATGTTGTTCTCTTCTATTTTTCATATCTTTTAAAAATTTCTTTCATTTTGTTTCTATTTGTTTTATTCTATCATAATATAAATGTTTAAATGAAAATTTTTCTAGACAAGATTAAATGAATGTTTTATATGAATGTTAGTTAGTTTGTATTTGATGTTTTTTTTTTTTTTTGTCTTTTTAAACTTTAATTTTGGTTTTTTTTCTATTTTACTGTACATTTTACAGAAAATTGTATGATTTTTATCAAATAATCAAAAATAAATAAGAAAAACAAAAAAAAAACAAAATAAAGGACCTGGTGTTTGCCTAAAGGTTAGTGCTACATTTTAGTTCCCTACGATATTGATCGAATTAGATTTTTTTCTTCTGTTTTTCTTTTGTTTGTTTTATTTCATTGTAATATGAAATTGTATAATATTGTAGTTACAAGATATTACTTAAAGATTTTTTTTTGATATAAAATAAAAGAAAACTATAAAATAATATAAATATTATTTTATTTTTTATTTTTATTTGATTATTATTATTATTTTTTTTGTAACAGATTTAATAGTTTTGACAATTTAAAAAATGTCAAAATTTTTATTTAAAATTTGTTTGACTTTTTTTTATTTAAGAGTTAATTTTATCTTAAAGATATATAAAGGAACAGATTTGATTTGTTTCATTTTTATTTGAAATGACTTAAAAAAATTATGATGAATAAAAAGTTTTTATATGATTTTTTATTAATTTTAGTTTTCCATTACTGAAAAGAAGTTTTTCGGTGCCCTTAATATAACCTGCCCTACTATTTTATTCGCGTAATATTTATTTTGTAAAAGTTTTATATTTATATTATACTTTCATTAATGGATTTACCATTTAACGTTTATAATCTCTAGATGACATGATTTAGTTTCATTTGAAAATTATTGAAAATAAGGGATAGGTTTCCTGATATATTATAGCAATAATTTGTACTAGGTTTCCGATTTTATAAATTTTCCATTGATTATCCAGGAACTTGATTTGGTGATTTGCAACTGACCTTGATAAAAACTTCGCATTCATATTTTATCCATTATTAAATAAGTACATTATTATTTAATGGGTTTCAAATTTTAGTCATATGTAGTTATAATAACTGAAACTACAACTTCATATTATTTTTAAATTCTTCTAAAAATATAGATATTTAATACAAAAATATAAATTAAATATTAAAATTAAAAAACAATTTCGCTTTATAAATTTTAAGTGTGTCCTTTCAAAAATAAAAGAAGCATTCTCGTATACTTAAAAACGGCTTACAAACAACATTCAAGAGAATCTTTAAGAATATTTTTAATAATAAATCTTACAATTTATTCCATAAAATTTAACTGTCGTGAAAAACATGAAAACAAAAAATTACTACAAGAAAACTTCTATAAACGAATCTTATATTATTTAATAGAAACTGATTTTGAAAAATTTTTTAACGAAGAATATAAAAATTTAAAAAAAAAAAATAAAACAAAAAATAAGAAGAGTCCTTAAAAAAATGATAAAGATATAAAAATAATTTTTTAAAGGACAACATAAAATTTAACTTGATTCGTTTACTTGTCTTTTTATTGTTGTTGTTGTTGTTTTTGTCTTACTGGAAAAACTCTTCTTTTAGTTATACTAAGATCATTTTAAATGTGTTTATGTAGAAAAATCATTCTCGTTAGTAACTACCAAAGTATACTAGATTGCATTTAGAATAAAAATAAAATTTATTTAAAGAAAACAAAAAATCGCAGAACATAAAAAAAAAAAACATAATAATAAAAAAAATTCCTATTTAAAAAGCAATTGAGTGCGACTGAAACTAACCAACCGAAAACTAACCTAAGTGAGAAAAAATTGCATAGAATTTGTTTAACTCTAATTTTGTTTTTGCTTAGAATTCTAAGAATTTGCAAATAAAAAATAAAAAAAGTTTTTTCCTCTCATGCATGACCGGAAAAATAATTTTCTTTTTACTAAGTTTTTTTTTTTTTTTTAGATTTTAAAGATTTTTCCATAGTTCGAAGGACTCTTATGCAAGAGGACAGTTTTTCTTATTTTTTTTTTTTTACAAATGGGCAGGTATTCTTTCTTACCAAATGCAAAAAAAGAAATACAGGTTAAATTTCTGTGAAGTCCTTCAACATTTCAGGACTTTTTTTAAATTGTTTTAAATTTTTGCTTTTTTAAATTCTAATTACTTTGAAATTTATTTGAAATGAGGGACATAAAGCTTTTACCAGATAGTGATAATAGAATTTGTTGATATGAACTTTAGTTAATTTCGAAAATTAAAATTTTGGACGGCAATAGACGTTTCAGTTAAAATTTTAGTTGGTCCTTTTAAGTTAATTTCCTTTTTTTTTTAATTCCTAAATGTATACAAAATTGAATAACATTTGCTTCTTATAATTTTTTTTTATATAAGACTGGCATTTTTTTATAATAAAATCATTTAGTCAATTGAAAATATGATTTTTGCTTAGTTTGTTCAATTTTCTTTCAAAAGAAAAACCTTTTTTCCCTAATTGTATATAATTTATTAAAAAACTCGTTCCATTGTCTTGAAATATTAATGTTTAGAAATCAATAAGAAAAGTTACGGTTTAGGTTACGGAAGCCATTTTTTTTTTTTGATTTTCAAAGGAACAAAAAATAAAAGGATCCTTCAAATTCTTCTAATGGGTCAAATATTCAAGCTATTAAATAATAAAATATATTATAAGTGCTATTAAGAAAAGTGGAAATAAAAAACAAAAAGAAAATAAAAAATGAATCAAAAAATGAATCTTACATTAATATTTAATACCAAATCGATAATAATCATGATGAATTTATTAAAATTCGATTTTGTTTTTTTTGCGCGAAATTTATAAAATAATAAAAAGAAAAATAATGATCTTTTTTAAAAGGGATAAGAAACGCATTATCCCAAAAAGTCCAGAATAAAAAAAAATCATATTTTTTAAAAACTTTTTAACTTATACATTTTCTCATTTTTCTTTTGATTTATTTGAAAAACTAAAAAACAACAAAAAAACAAAAATGATGAAAGATAGAATAACAAAAAAATTACGATGGTTATTTATACAAAGATTAATGAAATGATAATCAGCTAAAAATAATAAAGTCACGTTCAACAGAATGTCACGAAAACCTTTTTAGGAAGAATTATCCCATCATAATGGCTATCAATTTATTCCTTTTAAAGTTACTGTAAAAAAACAGCAGCAACAAAATCATAACAAAATATATTTAAAAAAAAAATAGAAATAAATTTTTAAGTTATGAAAAAGTTTTCTAATACTTTCAAGAGTTCAAGAACTCTTCTTAAGATTTAAGTGTATTTTATTTTTAATTTTTATAAATTAAAAAGTAAAAAAAAATATGAAAAAATAATATTAATATATCTTGTTCATAATTAATTTATTTTTAAATTACTAGAACTTTCAATTAACAACTAGTAAGTAATTTCTTAAGAATATTCACATTGTAACTCATTTTAATTTAAAACTACTACATTAGCTCGCTCCTTTTTTAACACTTATTAAATTAAATAAAATAAATTGAAAGTTTGTTAAAAATCTTAGAATATTTAAACACAGGTACGTACTTCTTAAATACTTCTTGGCGACCTACGATAACCCAAAAATAAAGCAAGATTAATTAAATAATAATATGAACTAACTACTTAAATGTTACCAAAGCAACTATAAAGGAAAGGTCGCCACTCTAATCACTGTGGCACGCAGTTGAAGTTAAAATACCTTTTTTGTATTTTATTTTAAATTTGATTTTGTCGATATTTCGAGGACATGGTTCGTTCTCATATTCATGACCTAGTAAATAGGGTTATTTAAAAAAAATAGTAGTAAATTTAAAAATAAACAATTAAAAATATACACCAGCTAACCATGTCATATATGTGCATACAAGTATATAATATATGAAAATTAAATAAAATTTTAAACTAAATTAAAGAATTTTAGTTTAATATATTTTTTCACATTCTATTTACAAATTTTCACTTCATTATTGCTACGTTCTATAGATATTATTACTGTTAGATGCCAAATCTTAAATGAATAAAATTAATGAAAAGAATTTCCAATTGAAAATTTTTTAACAGCAATTAAAGTCAAAATGCAACACAGTTCCTTTTACAACAGAAAAAGATTTATTTTATTATTTTCGAATAAATTTCATAAAATATTTTAACCTTTAAAGTCAAAATACGCGTATTAAAGTTAAAGTACAATTTATCAAGTATAAAATCTAAATTTAACTCTCAATGTTATATTTAATCATCATCATTTAAACTTTGAAAAGTTTTCAAATTACCTCTTTCGGTATTTCAGTTAATTATTTAAAATAAAAACTTAAAATCTTTATTACTTTATTAGTACACTTTCATTTTAATAACCCTCCTCCTCCCCCCATTCCTCTTTTTAACTAGTTCAATTATTTCAGTATTTTTTTTTTTAAATAGATGACTTATATTCTGACATTAACTTAACAAAATTATAATTCACGTACTTAATAATATCTAAATGAAATTTTACACCAAAATGAAATAAAAAAGGGGTATGTACGAAATTTAGAACGGATACAACAAAAAGTTATTTTCTAACTAAACTAAACAAAAAAGTTTGAAACGTTAAACTTTAAAATTTAATTAAATTATCAAAAAATTTTGTTTTTTTTCTGTAAATTTTATTTTTTTGAAAAAAATTTAAGTTTGATGATGATAAAAAAAATGAGGAAGGAAAAGTTTACAGGCGTTTAATTACATCTTTTATTTTCTATGATAGACGTCTTTTGACAGTACCAGAATTTATTTTTTATTTTCTACTTCTAAACAGTGCGCTGTCTTTTTTGTTGTTGTTGTTATTTAAGAAAAACTTTCTTCAAAACTGATTTTTTTTTACTTGTTACAAAGTTTCTTTTAAAAGAGACAAAAGACTTTAAAAAAAAAAAACAAACAAAAATAATTAACTAAGTTACAAGAAATAAGATCTTCTAAAATATTTTGTTCCTGTATATATTTAAAATCTTTAATAATTTCTAATAAAAATTTGGTTGTAAACTTAAGATATAAGAAATTTTCTGCAAATGATTGTCACAAAATAATTAAATATAAAATTTGCTTTTTGTTTCCTAATTGATTCTATTTTTTTTTTTGGAGTTGAATAGTACCTATAAATATATTTTCTATAAGTATAACATTTATTTCTAATAATTCATAAACAGATATATATATATATACAAATCTTACATACTACAATTTTATTAAATTTCTAACCATAAAACTAAGAAAATTTGTAACTTTTAAATAATTGCGTTTTAGTAAAAATTCATTTTTGCAAAATATGCCTGCAAAAGGCAAACTTTTTATGCAACAGTGTATTTCCCCTATTGTAAGCAACTTCTTTAAACCAATTTTTTTTTTTTTTTCTTAAGAGTCTCATGGTACTTTTTTCCTTTAAAATTTTAAAATAGAAAAAGTACTTATGTAAATGTATTTAATTGCAATTATAATAAAATGGAAGGAAAATATAAAATTATATAATTTTTACAAATTAAATTCGTAAAATCAGGAAAATAACAGAGGGGAAAAAAAAAAAAGTTTGTCGTTTAAAGCTAATTATAACAATATGCATAAGAAAATTATTGTTGTTGTATTAAGGTTGGAAAAAATATATAAAATTTTTTTTTTTAAATGAATTAGGACCACCAGGTTGAAATTATTATAAAAATTACTTTAAAGTATTAAATTATATAAGTATATTAAATTAATTGTTTTATATTTAAAAAAAATATTTAAAAAAAATTTTTTAAATCTTATATGAAAATTTTATGCAATTCATATTAAATTTTTAAGATTTTAAAATTTCAAAAATGTAAATTATAAGAATTTAAAATGTTAAACTTTATGAAAAAAAATAATTAAATTAATATCACTGGTATACAATTGTGAAAACTTACTTATAGATTCTTAATGTTATATTAAATTAATTTATAATAAAAGTAAATAAAAAAAAGTTCTATACCAAAGTAGTATTAGGCTATGTTTTGATTTAAGAGGTGCTTCAATTTTATTATATGGATCTATGGGTATTAAAAATAAGTTAAAAGTTATCTGATAATACCAAGTTAGTTCTGTTTTTTGAAATAAAGCCCTTACGAAACGATTAAACTTTTTAGCTATGTATTAAAATTATACTATGACCTAAATCAATCTCTTTTAAAATTCGTAAGTTTTTTTTAAAAGAATTTATTGAAAATTATGAAATGATACTGTAATTTTTTAAATTACGACCTTCCTTTTTTAAAGAAAAAAAAAATAATACTCTCAGTATTTTAATACATTTTTTCTTTTAATTTAATTTAAATAATTTAAGATATGAATGATTTTTTTGTTCATTCTTAAAAAAAAAGTTTATTTTATTCTTATGGAGGCCTCCATGGTTATGAATTTTAAAAAAGTTCTAATTTTTTAATATAAAAAGTTAAAAGCAATTTTTATTCTTAATTTTATTCAAATCTCGTCATAAAAATGGAAGGGTTTACAAAAAAAAAAAAAAAAAAAAAAAAGTTTTTTCATGTCTAATTTTCATTTTTTTTTCCCGATAAATATTTAATGCAAAAATTATTATATGCTATGAAATATAGTATAAATATTTATATATATATACTACTTATATATATTTTAAACATTTTAAAATTTTTTTTTTAAATGAAAAAGAAAGAAAATGTTTTTCAATTTTAATTTATAACTTGACATTAATATGACCATAATTACATTTTCTTTTATTCCATTCATTCTCATTTTCTTCCCAGTTTCTTAGTATTCTAATGAAGTCAATTTAAACTCAAAGTTTTTCCGAATCCTTTTGAAGGATTTTTATACAATATAATAAAATAATAATGTATACATATATATGTATCAGTTCGTATAAAAGTGTCTATAAGAATATTAAGATATTTTTTTTTTTTCAATTAAAAGATACTTTTTTAGACACAAAAAACAAAAAAATGGAATAAAATATTGGAATTTTACGAAATGAGACAAATTTTACAAAAAAAAAAAAAGAATATTTTGAATTACTTAATAATAATTATTGCTTTTAATATAATTTTTTTTTTTTTGTTGTAGTTATTCTTTTTCTTAAACTTTAAATGATATCAAAAGATTAGTCAGATTTTCAAAAAAAAAAAAAAAATTATAATTTCCATTAAATCTGAAACTTTTACAAAATGCCTAAAGGAAAAGTTTCGATTTATTTTGTCTTCCTTTTGGCTTTTATTTTTATTTCATAAGTATATTTGTTGGTTTGATGATTTTAATACTTCTTGAAACCAAAATTAATCTTTTCTATATTTGACAAACCGGATTAAAATATATATGTGCATATATAAATTATATATATATCTGTATACAAATATTTCCATTTAAATAAAATATTGAAAATGTTAAAGATATTTTCATTTCAAATGTCATACTGAATAACATCTCAAAAATATATGAAAATTTATTATTTAAAAACTATATATTCAAATATTACATAAAATGTATATATGTATGTATCTGTGGTTTATATATTTTATATCTTATGATTTAACTTATAACATGGATTTAAATGAATTTATAAGCAATATTATATAAAAGTTTTTCTTTCACTTATTTTACAAATATTTATATATAATATATATACATCATGTATATTCTATATTATGTTTTAGTTATTGACAGTATGATAGTGTCAATCATGTATGGATTCAAAATGTTATTAATGAATCATAAATGTGTTAAATTAATTCCCTTTAAATTTCTGCACTTTGAAATCAAAACTGTTATATAAATTTCAATAGAATTATTTGAACTTTTCTTTGACTTTTCAAATTGTAAATGATTTTTAATTTAGAAAATTTATTTTCAAGATAAATTTTTTTTTTTTTTTGTGTTTTTATATTATGCATGAATTTTATTTCATTTATAACTGCAATATGCTTGTAATTAATCAAATAGATCAATTCAATGAAGAACTTGTTAATATTTGGAATTGAAAATTCTTTAAAAAAAAACAAACAAGAAAAAAAAGTTTTACAAAAGAAAACCACAAAAATTTTGAAAAAAAAAAAAAAATTGAAAACCAAACCCATCATTTTTATTGAAAATTTTTCAAATAGTTTTTTTCCTTTTTCAATTTTTATTTGTTTCATTTTATCTTATTCACTAATTGTAAGTGCCATACCATTTACTTACAATTCAATCGTGTTGATTGGCAATTAGTTAAAATGTTCGAAAAAAAAAAACCAAATATAGATCTTATAGATAATTGAGAAAAATTTTACTTCAATTGGAAAATTTTTTAAATTCTTATATGGTTTTTCTCTTATGTTTTTCTTCAAATATTTTTTTGGTTTTTCATTGAAAAATTTTTTTTAATTTTTACAAATTGAATTTTTGAAGAGATCAGAAGAATTTCCAAAACAAAAAAAGATGAAGATGTTAAGAAATGAATGTTTTCTGTTTTTTTTTTTTCTGGGTAAAAATAAGATAAATATATCCATAAGCTAAACTTAAGAAAATTTGGAATAGAACACAACCTAAAGCAAAAAAAAGGGTAAGATATAATGAAAGAATAAAAACATTTTTGAAAAAAGATATTTTAAAAATGTGCTTTCTTGGGAAAAAATATTAAAATGAAATACTTTTAAACATATCTAATAAATTTATTTTTGGTTGAGATTGAGAAGTTCAGTTAGAGAATATTAAGATATTTCAAATGTAATCCACTAGATATACTGTAATAAAATCAAATAGATAATACCTTATACTGATATCATGTACAAATTACATTCACTAAGTCGTTCGTCCTGTTTTGTTAAAAAAAAAGGATATTAAAATATCTTTAGTACTAATTGCTGTTTAATTAAGGGATACGAAAACACAAGGAATTGGGTGAATAGTAGGTCCTTACCACATTAAATTCACTGATTTTTCTGAAAGGAAATTTTCTCCTGTTTGTGAGCATGAAATCTTTTCTAAATGCTAAAATTATTCTAAAATTACGTACATTTTTTTTCCATTTCATTAAATATTTATTTACAAAATCAAAAATTTTCCAGTTATGTATTTAATATTTTTGTTTTTATTTTATTGATTATGAATCTAATATATTTCTAGTAATCGTATAGGTGCAAATGGTTATTGGAGATACAAAAAAAAAAAAAAAATATTTTAAGAATCCAAAATTTCATTTTAATGATCAAAAAAATGAAAAACCAAAATCATTTTTAATTTGTTCTTAAGTAAATCAGCCTATGGGTATTGTTTTGTCTAGACTTAATTCGGTTTTTTTTTTTGTGTGTCGTTTTTGCAATAATAAGATTCTCATGACATAGTCTACCTTGATCGTAACAAATATACACAACTAAAACATATAGATGGACATACGTGTATGTAAAAGGTATCAAATTATAAAGATGAAAATCCAATTACAAAGGAATAAAAGGCTTTTGGGTGACCAATTTTTGATATTTTATATGAAAAAAATTTGTAATTTTTTCTGAAATCTATAAACTTGCAATTTGAATCTTATTTTGTTTATATTTAAGAAGTAAAATTTAATTTTAAACATATTTATTGAGCAAAAAATATAGTGGGCCTGAAAATGTGACCTAAAATCAAAATAAGGTCTATTTAATAGGAAAAAGATATTAGATATATAACAGAATGATTGAATATTTGCAATACAATATTTATGTATATTAGTATATTGTATCAAAGTATACTTACTTATAGTCTCATATTAAAACTTCCTTTTGTATATACATAATTATATATCACAGTTGTAACATATTAGGATTTACTAACATTAACATATAATATATTTTGCAAAATTAAAATTAAAAAAAAAAAAATAAAAACCAAAAAAAAATTTATTTTGATTAAAACTTTTTTACCGTTTATACCGCAAAGGATTTGTTTTAATTAAAATGAGTTACTGAGTATCAGGATGTGGTAAATGTGTTACTAATCAAATTCTATTATAATTTTATTTTATTGTGAACATGTACATATATATATATATATATATAAATTGAGATTTATATGTATATATTTTTAGTAAATAAGTAAATGAATATATTTATAAATCGAAACTTGCACATAGAAATAAAGACCGATAAAAAATATAAAATAAATTAAGGTAACATTTATTGTGCAAGTAAAAGTTAGTAGTAATATAAAATAACCCCATCATTACCACTCAATTTAAATATTCGTTATATCGACTTTAAAATAAATATTATAGAACCAAAGAATCCAGGATGTGGTGTTTATATTCAAAAGTTTTAGTTTTTTAAATGTTGAAAAAAAAAAATGTTTTTGTTTTTTGTCTAGTTTTGAAGTTCTGACAAAATTTGATCTTTTTTTTTTTTGAAAATGAAAGTCAAAATGTATCTTTATAGTATAAAATTTTTCAATATGTATACATATATAGAAATGTAATAGATAATTTCAGAATTTAGTTAAAAGGAAATTACCTTAAATAATTACCTTTTTTTTTTTGATAGTTTTAAACAAACTTTTATTTTCATCACTTAATTATTTATATGGGATAAGTTTTATATTTAAGTATCTTTAAGTATGATGATCCCTATTATATTTTTAATAATATTTAATTAGGTTCCCTTTCTACATTATAATGGGATGGTATTGTGGTCATAGTTTATAATAAATTTTCAGTTGTTACGTAAACCAAATTTTGAAAAATAGCTTTATCAGAAAATTTCTATTTGATTTGTTGGTCTTTTACAGTTAATACTAAATATTTAAAAATATTTTTAAAACTAATTACTACAATTTTTTTTTTGTATATATTCAAAACTTCTGTTGTATTGTAGAAAAAAATAAATGTTATCCAAAAATAAAACAAATTTAAAAAAAATGGTTAAAAAGATTAGCAAAATATTGATTTGAATTGAAGAACTCATTGTTTGAAATAAATAATATAAAAACTTCAAAAGTATTTTAAACTTATTCCTTAAAAGCTTTACTTTTACTTTTCTTTAAAATTTTACTTGAAAATACATCCAAAGAAATTCTTCCAAGTTTTCGTAACCGATTTCCTTATAAATGTAGGCTTCTTATAAAATCTAAAAAAAAAAAAACAATAGGTATTTGAGAAGGCATAAATTGACAACGAAATTTAAATGAATTTTTTTTCTAATTTTAATGTTATAAGCAGAAAATAAAATGTTAAATGGGTGGGCGGATTTAGTTGTATAATGGGTTTAGTTGTATAATAAAGGATTTATTAAGAAAGAAAATAAAGAAAAAATATCTTCAGATTCATTTCAACTTTGTTTTTAAGAAGAAAACAACAATCAATTTCGATGTCAAACAAAAATAGAAACAAATAATATAAGAATTGATAAATTGAATATTGTTTTTATTATTTTATTTGTTTGTATTTGTATTTTGAAAAATTCTTGCGATTTTATTCAAGAAGGATTATTCAAAAAAGATACAAATACTGTAAATGTATAAAATATTGAAATTTGAAAAGAAGAAGTTAAAATAAATATAAATTATTTGTCTAAGGTAATGGTAATAATAGGCTAGAAAAAAATTTGTTTATTTTTTCAATTTAAAAATATTTTGTTATTTTTTTTTTTGAATTTTTAAGGTAATATTTTGTTTTTATAAATTTTTAACTCAATTTCAAAATTAATGAAATTTTTTTTTTTTTTTAATTAATTAGAATTTTTAGAACATTTTATTAATGTTTAATCTAACTTTCCTAATTTAAATTAAGATTATTTTTTAATTTCTTATAAATTGAACTAGTAATTGAAAAATTCTTAAATATACTTAGAAATACTTTTCTGAAATCACAGAAGATATAATTGTATATTCAATAAGCAATTTATTTTCCTATGTTTTTAACTGTACTTAAAATATTAGAGTAGGAAAATTACTGAAAAGTTTTAAATACATCATTCCTGTAAATTACATTCTATAAGAAATATTGTTATAATTTCCTTATTTTACACCATTTTTATTTTGTATTTTATACCAAATTTTTTGTCACTTTAATAATGCAATTTAATATTTTATTTTTGTCGACAAAAATACAATTTCTTTGGTTTCCCGGTGAAATTCTTTTTTAAATTTTGGAATTAATTTTAAATATTTAACAGAGATAATAACAAACATCCTTCTTAATGTCCTTGGTAACTTTAGTATCAAAAACCTTAAAATAAACAAATAAACGAAACAATATTGAAGAATTTCCTCTTAATTAAATGTACAAAACACAGGAATAAAAAATCTTATAAAAGTTCTATCTATCTAGTTAAATTATTTTGCTCAAGTATTTCTTATTAAAAAATCTGTTTGTACATTAGGTTGTATCATTGTTTAATAATAAAAAAATAAAATAAAATATAAAACAAAAATCAAAAACAACTACACAATCGCGAGCTAAATAAAGCGGTTTATATTGTTATACATTACACTGTTTTGTTTTACAAAACTCCTTACTGTGAAAGTTATTTAGTCTGTGGTAGTTAACATTTTTTTTTTTGGCGTACCAAATTGTATAAAATAAATTTTGTTAATAATTTCATAAAAGTAATATTATAGTATCCTAAAAATATGCAATTTTTAGGTTATTTGTTTTACAATAGAATTAAATTGTAAATTCTTTTTGGATTACAGTTCAACTTCGTTTATATTAAGTTAAATTATATTAAATTGAATTTAAATGAAACATTGAACAATATTGGCATGTAATTGTAGTTGACGAGATCTGTTAATATTTTTATATAAATATTTTACTTCTTTTTATTTAAAAAAAGAATTTAAACAACATTAAATGAGCAATAGTACAGCACATTTACTACTCAACTACTCATTTCTATATTATTATACGTATACCACATTCTCTATCCAATGAAAATACCACCAAAAAGAAAAGATAAGATATAAAAATTCTTTTGTGAATCCTTGTAAATCCTTAACCAAAATAAAAGCACAATAACAATAATAACAACAACAAAAATTAAAGAAAAGAAAAAGACAAAAAAATAAAGAAGAAGAATGAAAAAAAAAAAAAAAAAAAAATTAATTGAATTTCTGTTTAAAAACTGGAACAATAATGAACAACGAATTTAAGTTTATTTACAAATTAGACATGGTTTATAACATGATTGTGTTGTTTTAGGGTTCTTTTCTTCATTTTTTTTTCTTTTTTTCTTATTCTTATTCATTGCTATTAGTATTGTTGTTGTTTAATTTGTTTGTTTGTTTGCATTGTCTTTGGTGAATTGTTATTATCCTGCTGAATGTAATCTGTACAGACACTATTATTGACTAGTAATGTATATTTATGTAAAAAAAAAAACAAAAAAAAAAAATAAAAGGAAATTTTTGTGGCTCCAAAGAAAAAGAATTTATAAGACAGAAGAGGACCAACACCCCTATTTTTCTTTTTATCTTATTGTATTTAAATTAAAAAGACGACTCGTTACATATTTTTTTTTTTGTATATCTTATCTTATATATGTGATAATATATTTTCATGTATATATAAGTATTTTGTTGTAAATAAAAAATTATTCAGAATACTGTTAAGGATATTTCAAGGATAATATAATAATATACTCATAACACTGAAGAAAACAAATTTTTAAAGAGTTTGCAAAAAATAAATTAATAAAAAACCAAATTTCATCCTTAAAAATATTATGTCCTTTAATAATTTTTGTGTAATTTTGTTTTGTTTTGGGTTTGTGTTTGTTATTCTGTTTTAGCTTAATTGATTTAATTTTTAAATATGCAATTTTGTTTGTGTTGAAATGAAACAAAATGAGAGTAAAAGAGATGGAAAAAAAATGATTTAAAATTTTTTATGTAAAATAATTAATGAAATTTTAATTTTAGTGTTTTTATTATTGTTTTACTTTTTGTTTTTGGTTAATGTTGTTGTTGTTGCATTAGTTGTTAATAAATTAAAAAAAAAAAAAAATAAAACACAAAAATGTATCTGATCATTATTATTTAAATTAACAAATTTATAAAATTTTAATGTGTTTTCTATATAATTTTATATTAAAAAATAAATTATAGATCCATTTTATTGAATTTTCTTTTTTTTTTTGGTTACTTGGCAAAAAAAAAAACATTTGCTTTTTCTATTTTCCTCAATTATTAATGCAAAGAATGTATAAGTTTTGACATTTTTCGTAACCTAATTTGATGAAGGTTCTTGTATCTTAAGAAAAGACTTTTCTTTTTTTTAATTAGGTAACATTTGTAAAAAGTTTTTTTATTTTTAATTTTGAACAATTTTTTCTAAAAAAAATTTAATTAAAGTTAAATTTAAAGATAGATAATATAATCTGTTTATAGGAAATATTCTATCTGGATGAATTTTTACTTTAAAGAGATTTTTCATATCTATTCAAGGATGAAGAATTGTATATTATAGATTTTATAATCGAGTTTCTTCCTTGATAATCAAATTAACAATTATAATTGTAAATTATCTTTTAAATTAAGTTGAATGCTATATATATACAGAATGGAGTTTTTGAAGATGAAATGTTTAGCATTGTAAGATGATTGCGATCCTTCTTTAAAATATTTAAAATTTTAGACAAAAAGATCGAACTTCTTGTAAAGTCCTACGTATATTCATTAAAATATGTTTATATATTAAACCAATTTCTTTTTAACAGTCGGCATTTAAAACTTGTTTTCAAGGGACGTTTTACAAAAAACTTATATGATAATAATTTTATATTATTTTTTAAATATATGTTATAATTTAAATATAAAATTATTGACTAACTCTTACTTTTTTTCGTACATCTATCATAATTTCCCTATTTATATTATACCAGAAAACTAATGGACATTTAAAAAAAATAAGAACCAAAATTATATAACATTCACTATGATAACAACTTTAGATTGTTTCGGGATCTTTACAACATAAAAAAAAAACCGAATTTGTTTTAAATAAATGACCAATTTAAGGAATAATCCCGCTAAATTAAGTGGATTTAATACAAAAAACAAAAGAAGTTTTTTATATTAGAAAATACCCCTGATGAAACCAATACACACTAGAAAAACAATGGAAGAACTGTCAGATATTTAAAAAAATAAAAAAAAAAACAATAGAAAAACAAAATAAAATACCGAAATAACGTTAATACCAATATTCATCTATTTTCAAAGGAATTTCCACAAAAACAAAAAAGAACCACTCTTATAACTAAGCAAAAACAACAACAAAAACATAAAAAATAATAAAAACAAAAGAACGGAAGAAAAAAAAAATGTAATGCCATGTCCTTGTAACTGTACACTCGTCGTCGAGTGTAAAGTCGATTCCTTGGCGATTTAAAAAGTTATTAATGCCGATAAATCACTCTGTTTTTTAAAACGGGAGAAGAAAAAAATAGAAATAAAAAATAAATAAAAAAATATAAAAAAAAGTAACCAACAAAAAAGTCTTTACCGCAGCTTAAAAAAACATTTTAGAAGATTTTCGTTACCATTAAAATAAAATTTACGTTCCAATATTCATTGTAAAAAAAAAGCCTATACTAGAACTTTTCTTTTTTTGTTTTTTGGATAATACTTATATACTAATATGTGTATATGCGAATGTATATAGATGTTGGGATAAAAACATGTATATAATACAAAATAAATGGGTATATATGTACATAGAACAGAATCACGCGTTAAATTGTTGTTATATTCTTTTCCAACATTTTTTTTTTTATATTTTCCCTATATATTTTTAACTTGACAGCTAAAATAAAGTGTACTTTTATTTATATATAATCAAGGATAATATCAATAAGGATAATATTTAAAAGGATGGTGGTTTTGTAAGAGGATTGGAGTGCAGATGTAAAGAGTAGAGGGTATAGGATTTCCTTTTATTTTTTTTAAAAATTGACTATTATATATATACATATATATATATTATATATAAATACATGCATATATATGGAATCAAAATGTTATTAAGAGTCAAAAATGATATTTTGATTAAAGAAAAATAACGCAACCAATAATAAAAATAATAAAACATAAGTATTAAAAGGAAAAACCAAAATGTGGTTGGAATGAAGCTTTATTGGTTATGGATTTCGAATGTTGAAAGAAAATTTATGATATTAAAAAATCTTGTAATCTAATTTACTTATTGTAATAATGAAGAGAATCCTTTGATGTTTTGTAATCGTTTATTGTTAATAGACATGGAAAATTGAGAAAATGTTTTATATTAGATATTAAAAATTAATACCTATATAAAAAAAAATCATCAAGATATATTTTCAAATTAAAATTGTTATAAAGATCAAAAATTCTTTTATATATTGAATCGATACACTTAAAATATGGCTTATCAACTAAGGTATAGACTTGTTAAAGAAAAAATTAAATATTATTTAATTAATAAATTTTATTAGCAATATGTTAACTTTAAAGTGTAGCAGATGTAACTTTATTATTACAACATCTTACTTATCAGTAATCAGTTTTGATAAGTTTTTGCTTCAAAACCAATTTTAATAACCCAAAAAAAAAATATGGATTAATTAAGAGCGAAAAATATGATTATTTGATTAGTGATAAGTGGTTAGTATATTTAGATTATATAGCTCAGTAGTACTTAAACTTTAATATATCGAACTAAACATTTTATAGTTTCAGGCTTGAATAAGATTTTATGAAAATCGTATATATTTTTTATCTATAAAAATGTTAATATTAAAAGATAATTATAGATAAGTACCAATAGATATACTTAAAACCCATAGTGTGTATTTAAATTTCTCTTTGATAAACTTTGTATATAGTCTATTAAAAAACATGGTTTTTCAAATTGTGGGTTTAAATTTTCCGCAAAATATTAATTTACAAAAAAAAAAAAACTTGTAAATAGTATTTACAAATATCAACAATTTTAAATATTTAAATAAATAAATAAAAAAAAATTGGGATTATTGATTTTTTATTGGAAAATTACATGTATTTAATACATGGATCTGTATTATTATTTGTTAATATCATTATATAATTAAAAAATAATTTTTTAAATAGCCCTCAAGCTAAAACCTTCATTTATGGTCAAATAACACCGGTTTTTTAAAAACAATAAAAATATTTAATTTTTTTGGTTTTACATTTTTTTTTTTTTCTGCTTTTTGTTACAGGCATTTTTCACACCGTAAGTGTTATAATGAAATTTTATTAGATAAAAATAAAAGTAATTAATTAAATAAAGTAAAAAAAAAAAATACTATATTTATAAAATAATTAAATTTTAAATTACATTTACTTTAGTAGAAAAAAAAAATTTATTTAAAAAAAATAATTTGTTTGTTTTAATATTGTTTTTTTTTTTTTTTTAATTAAATTATATAAAATTTTACATTAAATCATTTTTTTTTAATATAATTATTGGATTTATTATCAAGAGTAGATAAAAAATTGATTGCAAAAAATATATATATACAAAATTGGGAAGCAATGATCGATAGATACTAGCAAAGGTGTCTTATTATTTAGACTTTATTTAAAAGTAATGCAACATATCTAAAAGGAAATTAAATGTTGTAAGGACGAAGTCATAAAAATTTTAAAATAAGTTCGACGATGTCTAAATGAATTGACCTTACTTAGTATTTAAATAATATATACAGAATAAGTAGTTAGCTTTCGGATTTACATAGATTTTAAACATTCTTATATATAAAATAGTAATTGTAATTGATATTAAAATCAAATATTATTTTATTTAATAATTGAAAAAAATAAAGGAAAACTTAAACAAAATCAAATAGTTTAAAAACAACTTATAAAAATTAAGATTTTTTTTAAAATTAACCTAATTTCTATACCTATTTATTGTACTTCCTCTTGTAAGATTATCTATTTTTTTGATAATAATACAAATATAAATTTTTATATAATAATTTAAAATATTTTTATTTAAAATTATTTAATAAATATTATTTTATGAAATTTTTATATTTATATACATAAGTTTTAAAATCATATTTTGCCCTTATTATCTCAAATTAAACTGATTATGATATAGAATTTCTGCATTTATTATTTTAATTTTTTTGTTTTATTTGTATGCCTTCTAGGAATGATATTAAAACATAAAGTAGGTATAATTTTTCTGCATTCTGCTGCATTGGTAAAAAAAACATTTCTCTATATATAAATATATATGAAAAAAATTATATAAAAGTATTGTCCTTTTTAATATCCACAAAAATATTTATATAGCGCATATATAATATTATTAATAAACACATAAAGTGAAACCAAATTAAGTATTTCATATATATATATAACTAAATGTATATATGTATATATCTTTATTATTTTTCTGAATGTTCATACAACATAAAACATAAAAAAAAGGTACATTTTGTATATAAATATGATACAATAAATCAATTTTTTAAATGCGACTTATATGCATTTTAAATTTATAAATATAATGTAAACATATATTTATATATATATGTTTTAAATATATATTCATAGACCTAAAATTCTATTAATATTAGGTCAAATTATTGCAAATGAAAAATATAAATAATATATAAGTATATATATATATATATATATAAAAAGAAAAACAAACCGAGTTTTATTAGATTTCATTTATCTGTACTAGCTGTGCTCATAGAGAGAAGTAATATATTAAAAAAAACCCTCTAGGAATAAATACTATAATCTGACTTTTTTTTTTTGTAACGTATAACTATAATTTCCTTATTTTCTTTAATTGGATTAAATTTGTAATTAGATTACAATTAGGAAATAATTTAGAGCATAATCCAAAAAAAATTCATCATTATACTGATTAAATTTATTACAATATTAAAAAAGTAAATTATCTTTATTAAAAGCAATTCAATATTGAATTCGTTCATAGTTAATAAATTTAAAAAAAATTTTAAAATTACTATTGAAATTGAGTACATATTTTCTGAGATATGAATTTATAATACATAATATTAGGCATAAAAGGAAGATTTAAAAAGGAATCAATTTTGTGAAGTTCAATCATAATAACGAACTCATTCAAGTAAAAGTGCGAATAAATCATAATCATGAACACTCTATTAAAAATATTTTTTAACTTAAAGTAATTTAATTTTGGCATGATATTCAAAAATAAACTTTATTATATATGTATCTTTTTAAACGTTTACTAAAACTTGTATAACTCAATTTTTATGTATGAATAATAAAAGAAGGATTAAGATGACTTCAGATATTTCGACACGTAAATAACATTTTAGTTTGCAACAAAAGAAAAACATTTTAAAATTCTTTTAAGTTCAACACTTTTCTATGTTGTATCTTAAATCAACTTATCCATGGTATTTAAGTTATGCATGTTAAAATGGCATTGTAAAAAATTAACAAAGATTGTGATATAAATGAACAACCACATATAAATAGATATAAATAACTATATTATGGTAGAATACATTGTCATATCAGCACAAAAAGATACTCTTCATCATTTTTCTTCTTCTTCTTTTCTTTTCTTTTTTAAAATGATTTAATCCTTTAAGTTGAAAGTTGTTAAGATTTTACTGTTGGATTTAAAGCAAAATAACAGTAACAACAAAAGAGTAACAACAATAACAGTAAAAACAAAAATATAAAAATCCTTAACAAAGCTCTTATATACAGTTCATCGAAAATTTTGGTCTCATAATTAATGCAAAAAAAAAAAAAAATAAAGATATAAAAAAAATCTCGTTCATAACTTTTCTTTACGATCTTAAATCTCTTTCCAAAAACTTTTAATCCACCAGAGAGGGGATGTTTTATATAAAGAAAGTAAGACAGGATTTCTTATTTTTTTGTTTTTTTGCTATACTTACCTGTAGATTTTTGTACATTTTATTTGTAAGATATATCATCATTTTGTTTTTTAATTTGAATAATTTTTTTTTTGTTTCATATACACCTCTTCTTTTCAGAAAACACTCTTGGCAAACAATAAACATTCAGTTTAGTTAAGTTTTTTGTATTTTTCTTCTTTTTTTTTTTGAACAGAAACATATAAAACATGAAAAGTTTTGTTTTTGTAGTTTTCAAAGTCCCTTAAGCCAATTGTGAACAAAAAAAAGTTACAAAAATCTAGTGATAAATCTAGGTAAAAAAACGTGATTGAATTACCAATAAATTGAAAATTTTTTTTTATTTTTGTTTCTTATCTACAGATATTTTATCTATCATGCAATGTTTACATTTCGAATAACTAAAAGGTATAAATGTAAAACTTCACCTGAATTCTCTGTTTTTTTTTTTTGTTGTAATTTAAAATACATAGTAGATTAGAATAGATTGGTATATGTGGGTGGTTGAATGGATAGATGAATTGAATTTATCATAAAATCATTGATGATGACACTGACAAGATTCATTTTGATTTATATAAGATAGAACGAGTTAACTTAGAAATTGTTTTAAAACTTTTTCTACTTGTTTCTTATAACACCCTAAAATATTAAAAAAAAAGTAAAAAAAATGAATACAGGACGAATTTGAATGGTATCGTTTTTATAAAAAATGTAAAAAGTTTTGATTTTGATCTCTTTTGTTTAAAAAAAAAAGTTTGTTTTTTTTTTAAAAAAAAATGTAATAAAATAAATTTTAAAATAATATTTGTAGAACAGACAACAAGTAGTATTTGAAAAATGATTTTATTTTAATTGTTTTATAAGTATGTCCTTACAAAGTTCTTTAAGATATGATTGAGTTTTATAAAATAGAACGATAAAATTTGGTTATATTTATTACATTTAAAAAGTAAAAACTCTTATACATTTATATTTGTAAAACAAGGTTCTTCAAAGTTTAAAAATTACTTAATGTTAAATGTTATAAAATTAAGTAAAACTTTTATAATTAAATTAGATATAAAGTAATGCTAGTAACTTATCATATATATAATATATTTAGTTTTAATAAAATTCCATATTATAACTTGGTTCTTAAAATATTAAATAAGTATTACAAAATCTGTTATATTTTATCAGATCTGTTGATCATTTATTTTTTCATTATTAAACATTCAAATTATAGGCTAGTTAGGCATTTTATTGTAAGTTTATAAGTTGGGTTCTATTGCGCCAACCACTTAGATATCAGTTATTGCGTAACTTATCAAAAGATCAGTTTAATTTCGCATTGCTGAATTTTGTTTATAATAGAGTATATCTATAAGTCTTTACTTTATATTTAATGTATATCATATGATTGAAAATCCTGAATTAATGTTAAAAAGCTCAAAAAATATCCAGTGATTTTTTAAATCAAAATTCAAACTTTATTGAATAACTAAAC
Source organism: Dolichopus griseipennis (assembly GCA_963082915.1). Taxonomy (NCBI): domain Eukaryota; kingdom Metazoa; phylum Arthropoda; class Insecta; order Diptera; family Dolichopodidae; genus Dolichopus; species Dolichopus griseipennis. The sequence goes on along the minus strand of OY720444.1, from coordinate 869,068 downwards.
TTTTAACTTAGATAACTTCTTTAATTCAACCTAAATTATATTAATGCACAACTAACAATTAAAAATACCAGAATTCAAAGTTGAATTTGAGTGAAATTATATTTAATAATATTCACTATAAAATTTAATAATTTAATGGCACCCTTTAGTCTTTCTTAATAGCATTTAAGTTTTCATTTTCTTAGAAATATTTTGAAATTGTATATATATATTATATATATATATATTATATATGTATATAATAATATTCTATTCTATTTTCTTGATTTTATCTTAAAAAACTTTTTTTTTATTGTTTTTTTTTTTAAACATTTGTAGCAATGAAAGATGAAACTTTAAAAACAACAATTTCTAGTTCCGGAATAAGATCCGTATTTTATTTTTTTTTTTCTGTTTTTATTTTTTGTAGTTTTTATTAATTTGAACTGTTGAACTATTAAAGATTTCCTTCTTTTATTTTGTTTAAAAAAAAAAAAGAAAAAACAGTAGTTATAACCAGTAGGATAATAATATAATTTTACTCTAGTGATTGTCCAAAAAAAATAAAAAAACAAAAAAGTACAAAGGGAAATATATAAAATAAATTTTTATTTTTTTTTTAGAAATATCCTAAGGATTTATAAATATTATCTAAGTGATAGGTACTTATAGATTAACCTTTAAAGTTTTTATCTGTAATGTCATCTCATTGTTCTTTTTTTTTGCTTTAGAACTTACGTAAAAATCCAATAAAAAAAATGTTTTCATCAAAAAAAAATCATAAGTTTTTAATGTTGCAATTTTGATTGTTTAAGTTACTTTTGAGTTTTTTATTAGAGTTTTGAGTAATTTGAGTTTAATGAAAAATTTGAGAAAAGTAATGTTCAATCGTATCTTTTTTTTTAATTTTCATAAAGACTTTAAAGCAAAAGTTGCTAGTTTGAACATAATTAAATTTTTAATATAAATAAGTTTTATATTTGATTCAGCATATTCTATATTAAAAAAGTAATTATTATTTGTCCGAAATCTTAATAATCAATAACTTATTAAAAATGTCCTTCAATGTTTATAATACAATTTCCAAAAGATATCCTTTAAAAAATTTCAATAAAATTTGTTGTCAAAATTTAAAAATCAAATTTCCTAAAAATAGGGGATAACTAGGTTTATTAAATATTTATCTTATAAATATATATTTATTAAATTTCATATCAAATAAAACAAATATTTTAAATCAATTTGTTCATTACCTATTAAAAAAAAATACAACCAAATTCCTATTAAAAGTTAATAATCATAATTCGGTTTTTATAAACCACTTCAAATTCAAATTAAATTTTCCAGTTTAATTCTTTCTTGTTTTTTTTTAAATGTATTATTCATAAAAATGGTGAATGAAATTTTAAATATATAAAAAACAAATAAAAAAAAAATAAAAGTTAAGCAAAAGTTTAAAAATTAAAATTGCTTAGGCAATAATAGAGAAAGAAAGAGAAAGAAAAACAATGAATAAAAGATTATAATTTCCATTACCACAATATAATTTTCAATGGAAATAAGCAAATTATTCTAGACAATAGAGAGAGATAGATATTGAAACGAATTATTTCAAATATTTCCTATATCTACTTTTTATTAACATATACATGTGTTTGTTGATTTAATTCACTGTATATATGTATATATTGTATTTATATGTACGCATCTCAGATTAAACAGTTTAGACGGGGAACTTAAAAGGCGATTACCAAAAAAATATTCATTTTTCAAGTTTTAAATTGAAATCCAATTGAAAATTGTATTTTGTTTTTTTTATTATTCCTTAAAAATTTGAATATTTTTCGATTTACAATATACATGTATATATATATATATACAGACACAAATACATATACCTATAGTAATATTTGATGATGGTTATTTTTTATTCCATTCGATAAACATTTTTTTTTTTAAATTATCCGAAAATAAGTTGTGAAATTGCATAATATGAATATGAATTTGATTCTATCTTATTTTTTACTTATTTTTTTTCAAAGGAATTCTATTGCCCCCTTGTCTTTACATATTTGCAAATCAATTTTGCGGCTTTAAAAAAATTTCACTTAATATTGGATATGTCTGCGCGTGTATTTTGAAATGGAAAAATTTAGCATTTTACTGTTATACAACGGTTGAACTTTTTTTTGAAAATTATTGGGAATAAGAAGAAGGACTTTTATTATAGGCACGTCCTTTGCTTAAGGTATCTATGTTATTATCTAAATATTTTTTTTATAGAGATAGGCATTTTTTTTTTTATAATATCTTAAGTACCTTATTTTTTCTACAAAAAAATTGATTTTATTTTGTCCTGTAGGTATTTAATGTGCCACATATCGATTCTTTTTTAATATTGTGTTAAACTGTGGTGGTGTGTAAACATGAATCCCAAATCCATAATTTTATAGTCAATAAGTTATATTTTATTTAATATATAATATTTTATATATTACTAGTTTAGTGTATATAAAGTAACTTATGTATTTTCTTTAGCAAAGTTTTGTTTTTTTTTATTTAAATGTCAACAACGATTTTTGGAATTTTTTTAAAAAAAATTTTTTTTTTCAATTATTAAAATTTAAGTAGTTTCTTCAGATTTTTGAAAAGTTCATTACAAATTTACATTTTTTTTTAAGTGAAAAAATAAAGGGAATATGAAAATATGGTTTGTTTTTTTTTTATTTTGTAACCATTATACTTGACTTATATATATATATACAATTCATATAAAATTTTAAGTTTAAGTATTGGGTTAAATATGACTGTTGTGTAATGATGGTTTGTCACGCGATTATTTAAAACAATAATAATAATGATGGATAAAAAAAAAACTTAACTTCAAATTTACCTTGTCAATTGTTTTGGTTAAATTATGTTGACTTTTGGTTTAGTCTGTAATTTTTTTTTGTTTTTTATACAGTTTCGATTATTTTAAAAGAAAATTGTTTTTTTTCGTTGTTTAGTTGTGGATAAGAATTGTAATCGTAGAAAAATATTTCTATTGCTGAATTTAGGCGGTTTTTAACTAGGAAGGTATGGTATGCGAATGATGAGTTAATACTTTGAAGTTTTAGGAACTTGCTTTTTGATCAATATCAAGATTAGAGAAAACAATTAGTCAATATTAAAGACTGTTTTAACAATTAGTTGCAATAATTTAAATAAACCTATTATTGTTAAGTCTAGTTTTTGTTTAAATTACATCAGTTTTTTACTAGAACTTTTCCGCAGCACAAAATTGTTCAAATTTAAATAAATTACTCAATACAAAAACTATTTCACTCAACTCACTGCTCTAAATTTATTTAAAAAAGTACAAAAAAATAAAATGGAAAACGGAACAATTGAATTCTATTTTTTAAATAAAAAACTATTTTTATTATTGAATTTAATTTCAATTCAATTTCGTTTCATTTCTATATATTGTTATCATATTTTATACTGTTTATATTCTTATTTCAATTTTGAGTTTTTAAGTTTTATAAACTTTCAATTAAGCAGTCAAATTTATTGATTTTATTTGCAAAATTGAAAAACAAAAATAAGATCAAAGAATTTTTTTGTTTAGTACATGTGGCAGTAATTTAGTACATTCCAAGTTTTTTGTTGGAAAATTTATTGACAACTTAATTAGAAAAGATCAAAGAAACTATTTAGGTAAAAAATAAACTTATTTGTTTGTTATATTTTGACTTAGTATATAGATAGATCGATTGTTATAAGATGTAAACATGATTACAATATTTAAAACAGACTTATTTGAAATCTAGACACACTTCAGATGATTTTGATAAAAAGTTTAGAAAATCCAATTTTTACTGTAAAAATTATTGGTCTTGTATTCCGAAACATTTAAGAACTTGTTAATTTAAATATTTTTATTAAATAAGTACAAATGTATTTAGTTACAAATATATTTCTAAATACTAGATTGTTTCAATTATGAGCCTTGAAATCTGCGATAGTTATTTTAAAGTTTACAAATTACAAAATTTAGGTTAACTTAAAATTACATGACCTTTAATTTTAAATTATACGAAAATTGTAATTGATAATAATTTAATCTATAAATGAAATTATTAAAATTTTTTGCATAAGTATCTGTTCCTAGGAATTTGAAATGAAATTAATGCATATTATGAAATTTACACGTAAATTCTATAAATTTCAATATAATTTTATTCAAGGTATATGAAATATAATATAAAACTATGTAATAATTTTATTTTAATTCTCGTAATTTCTCAAATAACTATTTATTAATTTATCTAATATTTGAAAATTTATATGGAAATTGTAATTTGAAAGCATAATCTACATATATATATATATAAAAATAAATTAAAACGTATCAATATTATATTAATAAAATAAATTTTCTTTTGCGTTTAAAAAATAATAAATAAAATAATTTTAAGTAATTTTATTCTATTCAATATTCTATCAGATTTAACATTATAATCAAATTATTATACTTTATAATACTTTTGAGCACTTTATACTTAAAAAAATAAAAACTCCAATTCACTCACCTTCATTTTTTTGATTCTTTTGTTTTTTTTTTTGCTTTTATAACAATTTTATTGATTGAGACTTACCATATAAATTATTTTTATTATAAACCAATATTTTAACAAAAGAAAATTAAAAAAGAAAAACAATTTCAACAAAAAAAAAAAAAAATCAAGGAAAATTGATCATCTAAAAAATTAAGAATAAAAACCATCATAAAATTGAATCATTCAATTTTCTTATTTTAACCACAACTGCTAAGTCATGTTTATTTGCAAGTTTTCAAAATATTCTATTTAGCTATATATTATTATTATTATATTTTTCTTATTTTATTTTTCGTTATATATATATATATATGTATACATTTACCATGTCTTAATATAAATATTATTTTTTCCCGGAATATCTTCAACATTTTATATTTATTTTGGTATTTTAACGAAATAAACTTCAACCACTGCCGCCGCGCAATCATGTATCTAGGAAAATATTTATATTTGTAAAAAAATATATTGTGAAGGACGAAAAGAAGAAGAATTTGTATTTGTTGTTGTTGTGTTGTTTTTTTACAATTTCAAATAATATGTCGAATTATACGTTTTTATTAACGGACGAAAGGAATTGGGGGTGTGACAAGTATTCTATAGTACAACTCCACATTTCTATAATGAGAGATGAAATGAACGTTAAGGATTAAGAAGAGAAGTGAAGCTTAAGTTTTGTAAAAAGTTGAATTTGAAATTATTATAGGAATGAAAATGATAGATTTAATTTTTTTTTATTTTTTTTTTTTGTATAAATGTATATATAAATATATGTATGTAGAACAACTAATACAATCAATTTAGCTGTCAAGCTTAAAAATAGACAAAAGTTTGATAAATGAGAACATATTGAACTGTAGATATTTTTATTTTTTTTTTTTTTTGTTGCTTTGATTTTTCTTTTAATTTTTGTTTTTTTGTTTTTCATACATTCATATTTAAATTTGTATAGTAAAATTGTATTGCGTATACCTATTACATTTATTAGTAAATATATAAGTACATGTATGTATTAAAATGTGTTTTCCGATTTTATTTATGTTTTGATTCTTTTAGTGTGTTACATATGTCTTTTGAGTTTTGAAATGATATTCATTGAATGAAAAACATGCCAGAAATAGAAACCTTCTCTTGAGAATTTTATGGTAGTTGTATTGTATATATATATATTTGTACATTTGTAATAAAGTATACGCATATCAATATATTTTTTTTTTTTTTGTAAATACTAAATATCAAATGAATATATAAAGTAAATATATATATATGTACATAAAGACATATTTTATACATTGAAATATTAGCTACATGAAAAGATTCATGTACATTTATCATAAGAGTAGGTCAAGTAATATGTTGTTCTGTAATTTTTTGACTTTATTTTTGTTGTTTTTCTTTTTTTTTTGTCACATATTTAAAGTTCTACAGTTTTTTTTTTTTTAAATATAACTTGATGTTGAAAAAATATCTGTTGTGTTTAACAAAATAATTTTTGAAAATTTTGAAATTAACATTTTACAAATGATAAATTTATAGTTGAATTACAAAAAATTTAAGAATAAAATTTAAAGTTCTATTTTAAAAATTGAGACATGTTAATTTCTTGTTTTAATTGTTAATATTTTCCTATTGCGAGATATTTTCTAATATTGAATGTTAGTATAAGACAAAATAGATTTAACTAGGGATTTGTAAAATTAAATTTTAATGCTAACGCAATTCGCTCAATTTTTATTCTATGATAATCTAAAATTAATGAAATGCAAAACAGAAGAATAAAAAAAAAATTTTTTTTAAATTACTATAACCATTAACTAAAATATCCCTAAAAATATTTTAATAAAATATATCTATAAGATAAACTTATTTATATTTTATAAAAAAAAAACGTATAATTTTATTAAAACACTTATAATTTTAATAAGAAATCTCGAAAAAAAAAATTCTCATTTTTCAGCATGAACATTTTTAAAATTTTAGAAAAACCACATGGATGCTATTAAATTTAATGTAAATTTTTCTATTGTGTATGTATTGGTGTTTATAGGTTTTTCTCAAAAATTTAACTTTAAGTTTTTGTTATGTCTGTGTGTAAATCATATTGAAATTTGACTATCTGTTCAAAGTTAGAGAAATGGTTGTGAAAGTAGAGAACTTATAAAATAATATGCCTATTTTTGTAGAGTTTTTAATTTTAATTAAATGTAGTGAGAAGTTGTAAAACTCCAGCAGATTAACTACTAATAAAAATGTAACTGCTCAAATGTACTAAAATAAAATGAAGTTTTATTTTTAAGCTATACTGAAAACTTTTATCAGAAGTACTGATAAATTAGTTGCTAAGTTTTTTTTTTTAAAATTCCCACCCTTTTCATTTTAATTTAAAACGTTTTAAAATATTAAAAAAGATACCAATTGCATTGGTACTATTATACTGTAATTGCACAAGCGTCAAAACATTTTTAAATCATTTGAATAATTTATAACGTTCTGTGGGTGAAAGCTGTGGGTTTTCTGCTTCTAAGCATAAGAACAAAATAAAATAAAATCTTGTTTTGATAAATTTTAAAATGATTGACTAACTAAAAAAGTTATTCTACAAAATTTTTAAATAAAACTTTAGTTAAAACAGTATTTTATTCGCTGGTTATTTAGCTGGTGGCTCTTTCTAAAATTTTAATTTTTTTCTTTTCTTTCTATATTTTATTTTTCAAAAAAAAAAAAAAAATAAACAGAAAAAAAAAAATTTTATAATTTCATCCTTTATATATTTAGTTTAATTACCACATCCTGTTTTTCTATGATTCCTGGGTTGTTAACTTTTATTAAAAAATATTTTTCTTTTAAGATAACTTCCGGTATTTTGGTTGTTGGAACTTTTTGTTTGTTTGTTAATTTTGAATAATTTAAATTTTAAACTTGGATTTGAAGAGATCTACTTATAAAATTAAATTAAGTTTTTTTTTTAATAACAATTAATTTGAAATAATTAATTATTTAGATTTTGAATAAAAATTAAAAAACGGATAACATTTATTAAATTATGAAATTTCTTGTTCTACTAATGTACAGTATGTCGTTTGTAGCGTAATTTGACATCTCTTGGACCTATGTAATTATTGTGTGAAAATCGTTTTTGAAATGTTTTGAATTGGGCTTCAAGCATTTACACCTTTGGTATTTTGTTTTTTTACCAAAATAAAAAACAAAAGAAAATAAAAAAAAAAAAACAGAAAGGGTCCAATAAAAGTTAAAATTTTTTTTGATACTATAAGCACTTTTTTTTTTAACAATATTCTTTGTATTTTCTTTCTTTCAACTTAGTCATATCTTTTTCGTTTTGTTTTTGTTGTTTGTTTGTTTGTTGTTTGTTACTTTTAGGATAATTTGCAAAGCACGAAATGAAAATGTTTTATACAACAAATAATCCAGGTGCTAAAACGTGATAAAAATTTTTAAATGAAAACATCATCATCATTAATGTCATTGTCATCATCATCATGATCATTTAGGGTTATTTTCCTTTCGTTTGAGGTATTTCCAATACAATAAACAAATACTAAAAAAAAAGGAATTGATAAAAAAAAATAAAGGAATAAAGAACATCATGTCTTTTCGAAATAAATTGAGGCTGTTAAGAGTTTTAAGGTAAATAATGTTTAATAACCAAAAAACCAAAAAAAAAAACAAAAAAATTTGTCAAAATTCCAAAAATTTCTTGTATTTTCTGCAAATAAAAAATAAGATTACATGAATTCTCCATCTCTCTTGTTTTAACAATTTACAAAATATATCTAAGGTTTCAAAAAAAAAACAAAAAGGTGTACGACTATAATTTAACCATAATGAGAACAAGAAAAAATAAAAAATTAGAATGATTTGGATGAAATTATAAATTTATTTTGTATAAAATTTTAAGTGTATATTATTAAGTAGGACTTTTTAAAATTTGTCCCAACTGATCGTGACAAAACTATAAATTTATTTTTAATTGACTACAAATTTTTGATTTATTACTAATATTATGAATTAACAAAAAATTTGCCTCAAGTATGTACCTATTCTTCCAAAATATAAAATGATTTTTTAAAATAATAAAAAAAGTTTCAAAATTTTTGAGTAAAGGGATTACATAACTGTGAGCAGTAGATTAAAACTTGCCTTTGTAAATGATATTAATTAATATTAAAATTTGAAATAAGTAATATTAATTATTTATGGAATTTTTTGGATACAATGTTTTGGATATGTGTTCAACAAATTCTTACAAAAATTAGAATATATAATTGAAATTGTTATCAATAGAATCTATAGATATAAAAAAGTTTCACTAGTTTTTTCGCTAATAGAATTAATGGAGATCGAATTTTAATAGAGTTATTCTTAAATCTAAAATAATTTTTTACATATTATATACTTATGTACTCAAACTTGCGCATAATATTATTTCAGGTTTAGATACTCAGAATTATTGTAATACTTATATTGAAATAAAATAATTGAAAATTGAAAATTTTGCAACACAATGTCTAGTCAGTAATATTTTAAATAACTCTTAAAAAATATAAAACGTTCAATTCTATATCAAATAGTAAATATTAATTACAAAAATAAAATCAAATTAATGAAACTTTTACGGAAATATAATGTTTTCAATTTGTAATAAAATAACCATACAGTTGAAAGTTTTAAATTCCAACCTAGATTTAATTATACTATGAAAAAAACTAAAAAAAAATTGAATCATAAAATAATTTTACTAGTATTAAAGTTTATTTACCCAATAATTCTAAATTAATTATTAATATTTTTTAAATAGTAGTATAAATGTTAAGAATAAACGTATACTAAGAGAAAATTTACTTTTTTTCACTTTGTAAAAAAACAAAAAAAAACTATTTTAGATGCGTGGCAGTAAATTAATCAAGTAATCTGACAGTCTTTTAAATCTTTTCCGGTGAATTTCATGTTTTTTTTTTGCACCATTGCATGTTCCACCTTTTTTTCCCCTATTTAATAATAAATAATAATTTTTTTTATTTGAAAAATTAAAATATTGCTACCCATTTACTATTTATAAGCTATTATATATGATATTAAATTAAATATATAAATAGTTAACTAACTAATGGATAACCTTTTCAAAAGGTAAAGTATATATTTTATTTTAAATCAACATAATGTAATATTAAACGCATATATATCCTATATTATATATCATTGTAAACTTTACCTTATAATTATATATTGGGTCTACATATATAATTAAATATTAACTGAAGTGATTTTTTAGTCGTGGACAATTTTTATGACTTTTTAAAATGCAAAAGTAATAAAAAAAAAAAAAATTAAAATTAAAACAAAATAAAATGTCGTTATTCTAATGAAAACGTTTAGTTTAAATTTCAAGTAAATTATGTTAATTTAAAGATATAAAATGGTGTTTTCTTAAATGAATAAATTATAAATATACATATATATATAAATATACATATTTAAATTATTTATATTATAATTTATGTTTTTAATATTTTAATAGTCTTATTGTTCATTTTAATTATTCGTGGTTTTATATTATATTATTAAAAAGTACAAAAAAATACAATATAATTAAGATTGTCAGTTATGTTTTTTAATTAAATTGAAACGCATGTACATTTTTGTTTTTATATCACATCATAAATTTAATAAAAAGAAACAACAACATAATAATAATTATCAGGATCTGGATAAAGAAAATCTCAATAAAAAAAATTTACCGGGAAAAATTAAAAATAATAAAAAATTTTAAGTACGTCAAATTTGTTACTATATAAGTAACTCAAGATTTTTTTTATTATATTATAAATAAATCTAATTAAAGAATTTTTATACCAATTTTATTTTTTATTTAGATATTTATATTAAAACTCATCCTGAACTAGGTCAGTTATTTTTTTTTTAATTTAATAAAATCTAATTTGAATTTTTATTTAATATTTATTTTGTTGCTATTGTAATAAAAATTTTATTTATTTTTTTAAATTACTTATAACTGCTTTTGACAGACTTATTACAAGCTTTAATGAGATGTCCTTATAAAATAAATTTTTTTTTGATTTTGAAAAATTAAAAACTTTTTTGATTAGGAAAATCTGAATGTGTCAGGATATCAATGTCGTGTTAAAAAAAAAGTTTTTCAAATGAAATTAATTAAATAATTAAAATAAACGTTTATATACGAGTATATATATATATATACTTATCAGAATAATAATGAAAAATTTTTCTTTTAAATTAAAATTTTAAATTTAAATTTAAAGCGTAATCAATTTTTTTAAACAATTGAAAATTTTTCAATAAAAAAAAAATAAAAATTTAATAAATAAAATTATTAATAGAAGAAAGGTTGTTATTCTGTAGAAACTCTAGGTGGTCGGTCATAGGTTAATTCGTCAAACGTTTTTCTTTGCTTTTGAAAAATTACAAAAAAGACTAATTCTAAAAAGAAAGATGTGAGATTCAATAAGTTTATTGAAAAAAATTTCTCCTGAATTCATAAAAACTAAATTAAACTTCCTTTCTTGTTTAACTTTAAATTGCTTTTGATTAGTAAACAATGTCAATCCTTGTTTCTTCAGAATTGCAAAAATTTTTACATAAAAAAAAATACTTATATGAATTTAATGGAAATTGCTGATGAATATTGTGACTTCCAGGAAATGTATTGTTATAAAATTAATTAAAGTTAATTTACTGCATAATTTTTTTTTTTATTTATTTAATGATAATCTGATTAAAATCATAAATTAAACAGATATTAAACAGAAAGAGTTGGATAAAAAAAAAGAAATTCTATTTAAAATTAAATAAAACCAACATAATTTGCATTATTATTAAAAGATAATTAATGAATAAAGAGATTAAAGTATTATTCAATTTAAATTAAATTATAAATTATTTTTTTCTTAGTATACATATATATATATATATATATATATATATATATATATATATATATATATATATATATTTAATAAAGAAAATTGAATTAATTAATTGTTATAAGTTGTGTTTTTTTAAGTGGATTGAATTGAAATTTAAATTAATTACTTTATGTAATTTTTTTTTTTTATTTTTAATTGTTTTTTAATTTATGTATGTAATGCATATTATCATTTAGTATTGGAGTCGTATAGTTTATAACTTTCCCCTTGTTTGCGAAACTATGGTTTTCTTCATGTTATTCTCCTGTAAATTTATTCTTATATATAAAACTTCTTTTATGACTTTTCTTATATCACTTATTTTAGTAACTATAATACTTATTTTAGTGCAATAGTTGATCTTCAATGATTTAAAATTATTAAATTTGTTAAAAAATTTCTAAGGTACAATTTATTACATTTGTAGCTTTCAATATAATTTGATTAAAAATTATATACAATTTGTTGAAAAATTAAATTGAAACAAATATAATTTTTCATTTCAATTCATTTTAAAAATTCAATATAAATTTTAAATTAAGATTATATATATATACGATACATACATATATAAAAATAGTAACAAATTTTCAATCTTGAGAAAATAATGTTTATATTTAAAATTTTAAAAAGTATACTTTAGAAACTATATTGTATTATTATTAGTTATAATATTATTTCAACCTATAAATTTAATTCGATTTCAATTTCTTTATAACTATGATATTGTATTTTATTCCACATCATCGCTATTTGTATTATTTTACTTCATTCATATATATATATATATGTATTTTTTATTTGAAATAAAAACAAAGACAAGATAATTTTTTGGATAAAATATTATTGTTCTATATCTTATCTTAACATTTTTTTTTTTTCAATATAAAATTTTTATAAAAAAAGTCCATATACATAATATAAACATATATACTTAGATATTTTGTTAAGATTATTCAATAGCTCAAAAGTATTAAATCTTTTTCAATCTCTTTTTTTTCGTTTATTTTTTTAAGTTTTTTAACTTTTCTTTTCTATTTAATTTCAGTTTTTTTTTTTCGACATATTGTTGTCTATTGAAAATATTCAGTTCATGAACAATAAAATACAAGAAAAATTGCAAAAACATCAAACAGAATACAAAAAAACAAAAAAAAAAAAATTGCAACAAGAATCTAAAAATTCTTAAAAAAAAAAGTCCTCCATATGTTCATCGAATAAAATTTGAGTCTTCTGAAATTTTAGAGAAAGTGAATTAAATTCTATTAGACGATTCACCGGATAGTTTTTTTTTAATTTTTAAGATCAACCCAAAATTATAGCAATTTCTATTATTTTATAACTTGTTTGCTCCGGAAGTTATACTCTGAAGAACGATTTTAAATTGACAAAAGTTCTATTTGGGACAATTCCGAGTTAAAATTGAAATAAAGTTCCAGTTATTTCCAGTTATTCCAGTTAAAGTTCCAGTTAGTTCCAGTTATTTAAAGTTCTAGTTATTTAAAAAAAAAACCGAAGAAGCCCAAGAAATATTAATTATGCGCAAGCAACTTTAACTATTAACGTTAAAACTTTACACAACTAGGTTTGTTCTATATATTTAAATTTCCAAAAACAACATTTTTAAAATTAATTTCGAATAATGTTACGGAACTCTATTTTTAATCCGAAATTCTTCATTTTAATTTAATTTGAATCAATATTCCTGTTCCAAACTTATAACTTTTTAAGCTTTGACTCAAGAAGTAGTATCTAGCTAGTAACTAACTGTTAGCGCTGGTGGTGAAAATTAATTTCGAATAATGTTTTGGAACTCTATTTTTTAATCCGAAATTTTTCATTTTAATTTCATTAGGTTCTATATTCCTCTTCCAAACTTATAACTTGTTAAGCTTTGACTCAAGGAGGAGTATCTAGTAACTAACTGTTAGTCCTAGCGTAGCTATAGATTTTTTATTTAAAATTAACTGATTGTGATGTGATGAATTTTAAAAATATTTTTACGAAACTTTTTTCGAAATTAATTTTTAAGATTGAAACTTATTCTGAAAAACAAAAACAAAAATTAAAATAACTAAGCAAAATTATTCGAAAACAGAAGCATAAAACAATTCCATTTAGCTTTTCAAATTATTTGGATTCAAAGTATAAAATTTTCGAAATTGTATCTAACGATCAATGAATTTTATATTATCCATTTCTATATGAGTTTTAGAACATTTATATACGATCCGATTAAAAAATATTCATTGCTCTTTATATAATAATATTTCATTCTATTTCTTAGTTTCGGATGTTTATGTATATCAGATATATATATATATATATATATATATTTGATTATATACTGTAATAGAAAAGATTAAAACGTTTTTGCTGTATCATAACGTCCTTGCATTAAACAAAAAAAAAAAAAACAGCAAAAAAAAAAAAACATAATAATATTAACATCAAAATATAAAACAAAGAATAAAAATGAAACTTTTTGACATATATATGTAAGTTTAGTTGAGTTCGAGTAACAAAAGTATCATTGAACTAAATTTTTATTATGTTGTCGAAAATACGATCTAAAAATGTGAAGTGCTTATTTTAATAAAACAAAAATGAAAAACAAAATAATAACATAAAATAATAATAATAACAAATAAAAAAACAGAACAACTACAAAGAAACAAAAGGGATGAATAAAAAATTGTATTTTCTTATTTTTCCTTTTTCTTTTTTTTTTTTCTCATTCTTCTGTTTTTTTTTTTTTTTTAATACTCTTCTCTATACAATTTTTATTCGTATGTTTACTTGTATGCTTGAGATCCTTTATGTACAAAACATGCATATGAATGTGTACTTAAAGAATTATTTTTCACTTTATCCTGTGTAAACTTTTTATAGCTAGTTTACATTTATATTTTATTGTTTTTTTTTTTTTTTTGTATTTTTTTGTATTTTTTGCAAGATTTCACTCTTAGTTTTTAAAACAGGACATGTGAAAAAAAAAAAAAACAGAAAACAAATATTTACAAATATATTTTATATAGATAAAAAGTTTTTCTCATAGAATTTTCTTTTAATATAAAGCAAAAATTAGATGTTTTTTATTTTTGTTTTTTTTCTTTTTAAAATATTTTCACGCTTTTAAAAAAAAAAAAAAATGTTTCTTTATTGCAAATACATAAAATATCAGTTTTTAATAGCGTCATTCTTATGCAAGAGTTGTATCACAAAATATTTTTAGCTTTTTGTTTATGCAATTGATTTGTTTTCAATTAGCCATCTTTTATAAACGTTTTATAGTTTTTTTTTCTTGGTGGTTAGAAGGTCTAGTAAATAAATAAAAATTTTAAAATAATTGTGTAATACTTAAAAGTTATAACTTTGAATATAGTTGATTTTTATATAAGACCTAGTAAATATTCTGAAAAATTCTTTTAATAATTCTCAAGCATCAAAATGTTCGTTTACATCGTTAAGGCGTCCTCAAATTAGTTTTAAAAGAGGACAGTTAGTTAACATTCCACTACTCAAAGGAAGTTCGTGCTGAAAGCTCACTCTCTAACTCACAAATCACTCTGAATAACTTTTGATGTTTTACGTTCAATCTCGTGAAGTTTTACGAAATTTTTTCTTTGGTGTGCAGTCCTATGATGCAAGATGGTATATAGAACACAATTTTTATTTTTTTAAATTCATTTTCCACTTCTTTAAGGAGTATACGGCATTTATGAAGTATATTTGGACTAGGGTTTAGTTTGTTATATTATTATTATTTATAATTGTTATATTCACTAAGCCGTTGATTTCTCGAGCTATTGTATAAGATTATGAATACGCAATTGTTACTTTTGTGCGCCATCTATTATCCGTCACAGGAGTTATTTAATATATTTATATTAAATCTTATTGTAAATTATGATATTGAGAGGTCTATTTCGATATAATTATACAATTTTACGATATTTTTATTAGATATAATCTGACCAGGATTTAAATTCGAGACTTTTCACCTGAAATGCGGCGTCTTTGCCACTACGCCATTTTCCAGATGGGACATAAATATTAAAATAATAATTCTTTCTTTAAATGATTTTGATGAATTTCAATATTTCAAGTATTTTCTTTCCAAAAAATTGCAGAAGTCTTTATAGTTGATTTAACAATAAAGACTACCTTTTAGTAACCTCTTAGACTTAATTCTTTATGTGCAGGTACTTATATCTAATGCTTTTCTACCAACTCCAATTTCCAGTTTGAACAAAGCAAAAAAAAACTAACAAAAGAATTAACTAAACTTTCATTTTCATTAATTGAGTTCATAACACCTAAGGTAAGTCTGTATATATATTAGAATTTTATTTTTCCATGAATAAAAAATAAAAAAAAAAAAACAAAAAAAAAATAATAAAAAAAAATACAGGGATACAAATACAATATTAATAATTTAATATTTTTATTTAAGAGAGGGTGGATAAAACTTGATTTTAATTTCAAGTAGTTTTATTAATTCAATAAATAATAAACTAAAACTCAATTCAATGCATTGAAGTTCACGGCACTTGAAAATTAAAAACTATAAAATTCTCAATGAAAATTGTTTTTTATTATTTTAATTTCAGATTTTCATTTGTTTAGAAATTCAAAAAAAAAAAAACAAAAATTATAAGTTGAATAGTTTGATCACGCAATCCTATTGAAATGTTTGTCTTAAAAGTTTTCATTATTGTTTTTCGTTTTTTATTTTCAATTCTATTTATACATGTGTGTGTATATATAAATAATCCATACAGTCATCATATAATAAATTAATTTTAATTCAGTTTTCATGCTTCAATTTATTTGAAAAAAAAAAAAAATAGTAACAGACTCTCTTGAGGGTTAGAAAATATTTTTAGAATAGATCGAGACAAACTTTCATTCAATAATTCATCTACATTTACTAACTAATAGAAATTCTTCATTATAACATGTCTCTAACTTTTGTTTCTAACTATTTTAATATTTTGGGTCAAATAATAAAATAATATTTCAAGCTATTTTGTTGTTGTTAGTATGTGACTTCGCACTATACCAACAATATATTAAATAGTAGTCATACAATTATATTATACACATATAACACACACAAATATATGAAAAATTCAAATGGGGCGGTTAAAAAATTCATAATAATAAAAAAAAAACAAAAATATAAAAAAATGATTGTTATAAAAATGACTGCGTATACAATTAGCTCCTATAATTTTCAAAACTTTTTTTTTTTAAATAATAGGCTACTTCAGAAAAGAAGGATTTCAAAACATCCGGAAACAATAGAAACATATACTTACTATATTGCTTCGTATATCACATACTATACATTAGAATAGTTTTGTGTTTGGAATATGTGATGGAATTTTATTCAAAATTACATACATTCCATTCACAATCAAAATTACAGTATACAATTATATTTATATATATATATATGAAAATAAACTAACTCAAAAAGGTCAAGAATTCAAGGATTTAATAATTGCACAATATAAGAATTTTTTGTTTTTTATTTAGTAAGAGGTTGGAATTGTACTTAGATTTGATCGTATAGTTAGTTATATTGTTGTTTTTTTTTTCTAACCTCTATGTAGGTAGTTGATTCCTTATTAAATTGTAAAGGTATGATTTGTGAAGAAAATTGAAATGGATGCCCACCATTTAGACGAATATAAAACTTAAGGGGGGAAAAAATGAAAAATAAAAATATAATCAAAAACAAAAATAATATTTGGGTCAGTTGCAATTGTACTTCATTGCATTTTAAATTGCGGGTTATTATATTTAAAATTGTTTAAATTGTTTATACATATATACCTATATATTATAAGTATTACGATTATTCAGTAAAGAAATTTAATTTTTAGGTTGCGTTTTTATTTCGAATATGTTTAAATTTTAAATTTAAGACATAATTTATTAAATTAGCTTCATAATGTTGCTTTTTTTTTGTATAAATTTTTTGATCTAATAAATATGATAATTTTAAATTTAGTTGTAAAATTAATTTAAGTTTTTTAATTGAATAATTAAATAATTGCAACTATGAACCAAATGCGAGACTTTACTCAATAAAAACCCTATTTAATAATAAATTAAAATCTCATTTATTTATTTTATATTATAGAAAGTTTTTGAATTATATTTTGTTTGTAAAAGATATTTTCATCTGTAGATACATATTTATATAATTACTTATAAAATTAATAAATAGACCTTTATACATACTTAACCTAAAAATATTTATATTAGGTATATTTACTTTTTAATTTAGTTTATTTTTTCCCAAAAATTTTTTTTTTAATCAAATATACTTTAATACCAAACCTTACAATCGAACCAATTGTATGGATTTCTACAAAAGAATTTCATCTAATAAAATTTTCAATCCTTTTGATTTTCCTTGCCAATAATTCACAGCAGTCAAGTATACTTTCAAAAATGTAAATTTTATTCAAATAAATACATATATATATATATATACAAGTTTATATCTAAAGATATTAAATATTATTGAATAGAAATACAAACCACATAAATGTTTGATTTTCATTGTTGAAAATTATTTTACTGGAAAATTATTATTACAGTGAATATAAAATGAGAATGAATAAAAAAAATATATATTTATTTTCTTTTTAATTTTTTAAGAATATATGTATGTAGTACAGTAGGCGATAAGATGTCGCGTCTCGTCGTTTTTCATTATGCAATTTAATTATATTGACTTTTATTGTATATATAAAAACCATCTTAAATATTTATATTATTACTGCAATAAGCAGCATGATGGAAACTAGATTGAATTTAATTTTATTTTACACACAATAAATATATATATATATATTTATTAGCAATGAACATTAGATATGTTGTATCTATTTGATTTTTATTGAATAAAACTCAAAAGAACATATTGTCGCATAAATAATTAAATTAGTAAGTATATATATACATATTATGTATATATATCTGAAATATGCATTCCAATTTTAATAAAAAAAAATTTATATAAGTTTTTTTAATTAAATTTAAATTCTAATATCTATAATTTTTTAATTTAATAAAATTAATGATATCATATTTATTTAATTGGCACTTTCGAATAAAACCAAAAATTTACAATTTAGATCAAAATGTAAGTATATATACACATATATATTTTTTAATGAATAATATTAATGCAACATTAATAATCATTTTTTCAGAGTTCACTGATTCATGCATATTATGTATATGTTATTTCGTTCCTGAATCTCTTTTGGACATCATTAAAAGCTGTAAAAAATTTAATCTTCCCTGAAAGCAGAAAATTAATATTCGATTTTTATATTTTTGCTTTTCTATTTCTAAACCAAATCCCAAATCTAATAAAATACGTGTTAGTTATACGGGATACAAAATCATTACTCACCCAAAATACCATACCTTTCTATTAATAATTTCCCTATATGAATTTTAACACACATGCATATATAAATATAGATAAGACAAATTACCCTCTCATTAAGTGAGATTATTTCCGAAAGTCTTGAATACAATAAATATTGAACTCCCACATTCTTTTATTCTATAAAAATTAAAATTTTAAATTAAACCGATCACATTTTTATCATCTTGCGCGCACTGCTTCTCTTTGCATTGAAAACTTAGTGAAGATTTTTATTATAATTTTTTTTTTTTATGTCATCAATTAAAAAACGCATTTAAGCGTCCTATAAAACAAAATCTTAAAATCATGTAAATTTCGTTATAGGGATTTTCTTACTTCATCATTAAATCATCACGAATTAAATAACAAAAAAATTGAAGAAGGAGAAGACAAATATATAATTCGAATTTAATTTACATAATATTATGTATAAGGGGGAAAATTATTTAGAATTATTTTTGTTTTTTATACCCGTATGACTATATAGTCAAAGGGTATAATAAATTTGCCATTACGTTTGTGACGCAGAGAAGGAGGTAGATATAGACTCAAGTGTGTGGATCGGATCAGAATCGAAAAATTAATCGATTTAGCTATGTATATCCGTCCGTCCGTCTGTCCGTCTGTCCGTCCGTCCGCACGATAACTTAAAAACTAAAGGAGGTAGGATCTTGAAATTTTCGCAAATTCGTCGCTATTTAAATACAGCATTTTTGATCCATGGGTTCTGTTAACTGCCATACAACTTCTTTTTTTATATGAGTAGGCCAAAGTATCCCAGAGTTGACACAGTCTACTCTACTACACTCTTCCTCGTTTTTAATATAAAAGTTAAATAAATGCTCTGGTGACACAAATCTCTCATATTGATATAAGATATTTATATATAAAAATCAGTCAGCCGCAATCATTGATTTATACAGACATAAGTTATAATGATTTGTTTGTGTTGTTTTTGTTTTTATACACGAATAAAATTATAATGGAAGCTAAAAGTAATATTTGATTTGACGGTGAATCAATGTTTTATTTAATTTAAAGCGATAACGATCAACAGATTAAATGATGATTAAATGAGTCATTTTCAAAATTTTGTAAAATTAATCAAAAAAAAAAAAAAATAATACATTAATATGTAAATTATATCTAATGAAATATGTGGTAATTAAAATTAAAAAAATTTAGGATTAGAAAATTGGTATTATTAGATTGGGTTTTTTTTTGTACAGGTTTTGTTATACATATTAAAATTTAGGAGTTATTAATGATATTTTAGGATTCTTTTGGATCTTGGATCCTATTGAAATTCTTAACCAAATTGGTTGTTCTAACTGACGTAAATTGATAGTGGGACTAAAAAGGGATTTAAATTTTTTAATGTTAAAGTCTTGATTGAAAAATTTATAAAACCAAAACTTCCTTTTATTTTTTAATTTTATATGTAATTAAAAATGTTATAAATATTTTTTTCCCAAATCCTTTCGGCTCAGTTTTATTGTTTTGTCTCACTATACTAAAGTATACGTATATATTTAACTTTTATATATACTTAAATTTAATACATATTCCCTAATAATTGCGTATATTTAATATTTATAAAAGAAAAAAAAAATTATTATTACAATCGTTATCATTATTAGGAGATCAATCTCAATTAAATTGTTAAATTTATTTCATTTTTATATTAAGTACAATTCATACGCATATACGTACATATCTAAATTGTGATATTTAACATCTCTATTTATAGGTATATATTGTGTACTATACATATATTTTTGTTTCCCATATATAAAAATAATGAAATTGTCCAAAAACATCAAGGTTTATCTTTATACAATTTTTAGCGATAATCATACCATCTAAGTGTCCATTAAATGAAAATAAAATTAGATATCATATAGAGGCAAAAGAATCAAAAAAAAAATTAAATACCTATTTATATATATATAAATTTTTTTTATATTTCTAAGATTTAACTTTTTACCACCATAATATAAAGGTTAGCCATATATAATCAAATAAATATATATATATATATATATATATATATGAAAATTATTATTTTATCCTATTTTAGTCCTATATTTCAACTGGTCACAAAATATAACAATACAAGTATAACAAAATAAAAACATATATAATACAATACAATAAAAAAAAAAGACAGAAGGAAAATAAATTCTAAATCCCAACAACAACAACAATAACAATCAACCAAACAACAACAAAAAAAAAAAATTATATCATGACCAAATGGAACAATAAAAATAAATTTAGCAATAATGATAAGAGCATATGGGGTAATAACCCGTATTATTACATATACATATACAAATATAATTATATATATGACAATAATAGTACTTGTTCTATTATAATATCCTTAATACATATACATATAAATATAATTTTATATAGTTATATGAGTTTAATACTCAGATGAGGTAATATATATATATTTTTTTTTTTTCAAAAGCAGTATAATAATCTCAACTTTTACATTATTATAAAAGTGTTTATAGGATTTTGAGAGTGCAAACGCAATCATCATTTACGCGAAACCACCATACCATATTTAATATAAAAAAAAAAAAAACAAAACAATACAAAATAAAAACAAAAACAGAAACAGAAAATAAGTGAATGAAAAAAAGGATGAAAATAATTTCTATCGTTAATACGAATGTAAAAGCAATTGATAACGAAAACTGAATAACTACATTTTTAATAAATTTTAGTTTTTTGAAGAAAAAACTATTTAATTGATCATATTTTCATAGAAATCAAATAAGTGTAGTAATGAGTACAGCTCGTAAAACTTTATTTAATTTGAGCATATAGGAGCTAGAACTAATAATTTTTATAAAATAATTGATACGCTGGATATAAACCCAGTAATTTACATTGAAAAATGTAAATACATGTATAATATCCTGAATAATAATATTAAATAAAAACTAAAACTTAAAAACAGGGAAAATATTCATAACAATCTAACCAGAAACAAGAAAAATATCGAAATTGCTAAAGTTAAGACAACATTGAAGCCTAAAATGCAGGGCAATAAAACTTTTCAACTCGATACCAAAAATGATTTTTCGATTAAATAAAATTATTATTAAAAACGGCCAAAATTTAGACTTATTTAAAAGTAAACTTAGAAAATTTTTAAAAAAATCCTAGAAATTAGAAAAATTGCAAAAAATCAGAAGTTATAGAAATTGTTATTTAAATTTTAGTTATAATCTGTAGCTTTGAAATTACTTAATTTCTTATACATAATTTTATATATTATTGAAAAATTATCTGAAATTAAATAAAAAATTGAATCAGTTCTATAATTTAATAATTATTTATTATAATATGTAGATTTAGGGTTTAAACCCTGGTCGGATCATATTTAATAAAAAAATATTTATAACTTATACCATAATATAAAAATAAAATACCTGCCACACCTGAAAAGAAAGACTGAATGTGGTAAGGTACTTTTTACAAATAAATAAATATTTAATAATAATAATTTAATAATAATTTTATTTAATCGAAAAATCATTTTTTAATCCCTTATTCTAATTTTAGGAATTTGGGAATTTACTAAGCATCAAAAGGTTTTATTGAATCGTAGCCAGGAGCGAAATTATAATACCAAGCCTTATTTCAAATATCGTTTTTTAAGCAAAAGCACTTTTTAACTTTCAATTTTACTCGAGTTTAGTTTGAAATTCATGACCTCTTACTTCTTAAGTAACCGTAACTCTGAAATTATATTTTTTATTTAATACTTATTAAAGTTTAGTTATTCAAGTTTTGCTTATAATAAACTTAATTTTCTATAATAAGTTCCAATGTATGTAGTAAGCATATGTGTATTTATTTTATAGTGTATATCAGTAGTGTACAATATAGAAATGATTGCTGGTTCATCGAGGATATAATTTTGTTGTTGTTTTTATTATTATTATTTTGTTATTTTTAGAATTTTATGTGTGTTTACTACAAAATTCTTATCCGAATTCCTTTAAGGAATAAAATGAAAAGAGAGGATCATAAAATTTGTGAATCCTAGAAATTATCCTGCTTAAAGCAATGCAGACAATTTGTTTGCTTTTTTTTATTCTGGTGTTTTTTTGGTCTTCTTCTGATTTTTCGAAATTAGCTTTTAGTGAATTGTGAAAAAGAAAACGAATATTAAAAAAAAAAAACTATTTTTCTTTTTTCCAGTTTTATTTCAAAATAAACTGCAGAACACAATTATCCAATTAAGAGAACAGGATAATTTTGTTGTTTATGAAATTTTATATCTCAGCTAATGAACACATATCAAAAAACGAAAACAAAAAACGACTCAAATTTAAAGATTTAATCACTCTCTTTATAAATGTATAATAGCATTCTACTTATTGCTTATGGAAATTATCTTGAATGCTAAATTTATTATAGAGTTTGAAGAAAAAAACAATCGCTCAATAATATGTTTCTTAAAAACCCAATTAAATTTTGAAGAATTAAATACGTGAATAAAATAAAATCTAAAAATAAAAGGACGAAAGATACAAGAAATCTATGAATAATATGTAGTTACGTATGTATAGGTGGTATTATATTTCTTAATATCTTCATTATTGCCAAATGAATAAAAACACCAGTATACACTTAAATATACCACTATAATCCTATTATAAATGAAAATTTTTAGATTTTTGAATATTTATGTTGCTTTACCTTTGAATTTAACGGAATTTTAATATAGAATTCAAAGATTTTCTTTTGCTTTTAAAGTAAACTGTTAACCAGAGGTGTGCCCGAATTCTATATAGAATAAACTGTATTTTAAATTGTTGTATAGTTCTATATTAAATCAAGTTCTATCCTATAATCTTAGAAATTCAATAAAGCTTTAAGGATTTTCAATTTCGTATTCTACATAATTAGGAATTATATACAAAATATACCCAATGTCGTATAATGAAAAAATATTATATTACTATGAAATGAAAAACACCTTCCAAGTAAAATCCTTCGCATAATGTGCATTCGTCCCTGATATTCAAAAAAGAAAGAGAATTTCATATTAGCTGATAAAAACATTATAACCTCAATCACTCATTCATTTCTTGTTTGAATATGTATATATGTATATATATATATACAATCTCTACAGTCATTTATAAATAGCGATAAGTAATTAATTTTTCGTTTTTATAAGCTTACTTTCGCACTGATATATATACTTATCTATCTATGTGGGTAAATACATTTTCTATATACATACATAGTTGTATACATACATACAAAAAATTCCTTTTCACCTATCGATAGGATTAATCTTCTTTTGAATTTAATACATCTTACACCTTTTTAAATAATGTTTACATCAAAACAGTTGAAATGATTTTATTATCCTTTTTACCTGTGAAATTTTTCCATCAAACACAAAAATAAAATTTATGTGAAATTGTTGTTGCTCTTGAAAATCTTGTTTTTTTTTTGTTAAAAAAAACCCTTTCCTTGAAAAGTTTGTGTTTTGTTATACGTTCGGTTAGGAAAATTCAATTTATATTTTAAGTATCTTTAGCTTTACCTTTCAGTTCAATTAATTTTCACTTGCTTTTTGTTGAGGTAAAAAAAAAAATAAAATCAAAAAAATTTAAGGAATGTTTTATTATGTTGGTTTTTCTTATTTTTACATTTGTCAAAATAGAATGAACCCATAATTGAAAAGAGAAAATTCCATCAAAACGACAATTGGTAATTAAATGAATATTGAAAAATAGAAAATTAAATTTAAAGATTTTCAAATTTTGAAATTTCCCAAAAATTTCTTTAAAAACTTTAAAAATATTAAAAATAGTAAAATAGTTTAGACTTTCTATAGACTACCTAAATCTTCAGATTAAATTATTACAATAATTTATATATTCTTTTTTTTATTTAAAGAATTAAACTACAAAAATTTTAACAATTTATTACAAATGTTTTTCTAACTTTTTTCTAATAAACATTTTAAACTTCATTAAATATGAAATAAATTGTGTCTATGGTAAATATTCAGTGTTTGTACAGAAAAATATACAGATAAAACTAATAAAGTTAAAGTGTTTTCTTTTTAATATTTTAAGGTCCATTAAAAGTATTTACCCTTAAATTACTTAACAAATAAATACAGTAATAATTGTTACAATTCGATAAAATCTTGTTGTGTTAAAAAACAGACAAAATAATTTTAAACACAAAACTATTTTATATAATATTTATGTACAGTCCTTACCAAAATATTAGACGCTTAAATGAAAAATACATTAAACACGGAATAGTTTGCTTACATTTCACAAAACAATGCTTTAAAATTTTGTTTTTGAGCTTTTCATCCTGAAATGAACATTTGGTAGATTAAAGCTCTTCAAAACTTATTTGAATAAAGTTTATACAAGAGCTAATTTCACATTTGATTTGTCCAAAAAAATACTAAAGCCTATTCAAACTTGAGTTTGAGTAATTTTTGCAATCTATAAACTATTTTTGAAATAACAACAAGCTGAAAATTATCTTGGGGGTTGAAGAATTTCGACAAAGGTTATCACTAGGTATTTAGTCAAGGACATGACTTATAAACAGAGAATTTCTTGGTTTAAATCTACTGTTTTTCTTAAGTTTGAATGTATACTTTTACTAATTTTATGTAATGAATAATTTTGTCATTATTTTTACAAAAGGACTAAGGATTGATATTTTGATCTCATTTAGTTGGATTAAAAATTTGGGTTATGAATTTGGTTTTCTAGTTTACAAAGGCTTTACACAATTTTCAAAAATTAAATGTTTTGTATTATAAAGTTTTTTTTGTATTTGTAAAGTTTTTATAACAGATTCTGTATTTTTGTCAATCACTGTATGCTTATACCCTAAATATAAAAGCAATTATACTGCAAATCTGTTTTCATTTTTTTTTCTAAAGAATATCCTTAAATATAGACACATACTTGGGCGGTTCGGCTCCAAAATGCTTTAAATCTTTAAATGTTTAATAGAAAAACTTTATTTTTCCCATAAATTAATTTTCCATTCAGAATAATTTTTCATTTTTTTTTTATTTAGTTAAAAAATTCATGTTTTCCTCCTTGTAAAAATGATTTGGATATTTTCCAAAAATTTTGATTGTTTATTCATGCCAAAAACTAAAAAAAAAAAAACAAAAATAAAAAAAAAAACAAAATAAATTTTAATATTCCTTTTTTTTGTTTCCAAATGATTTTCTTTCTATTTTGTTTTTATTTTTTTTTTTTTAATTTTCTGAAAGAAATAACTTTACTTTTGAATAGAGAGGTTCCATTTAAAACAAGATGCATCTATGAAATTTTCAAGAAACATTGAAAAGAAGTTACAAGAACTCAAGAATTTGGATATTTATATTTCAATTTCTATATCTTAAATTATAAAGTTTGGTTCTGTATATTTCATTTTAATGTTTCTGTGTATGTGTTTGAATATCTATACAGATATACAGTATGCATTCAGCCATTTGGAGCCTGCCGCCTAAAATCTTTCCTCAGTGTTTATAGGTTTTTAATATGTGTATATTTATAGATAATATTTATGAATTTATATCTGAAGATTTAAAAAGGATTTTCATTTTTTATTTCATACTGAACTAAAAAAATTTTTTATGAACGGATAAGTTGATATTGCATCAAGAAGTATTTTAGGTTTTTTTTTTTTCATAAGTTGAATGTAATGTTTAAATGTATGTAATGATTATTTTGGAAATAAAACAAAATTAGAAACTATGTACTTACATAATAGATGTCTATAAATTTAAAATTCACTACTATTTGTTTATTGGTTGCTTTTGTATTAGAGTTACGACTTCTTTTTGTATTAGAGCTACGACTTCATTTAAAATAAAAGTTATCTATCGTGAATATAATTGTTGCCGCTTGGACGTCGGATTTCTTTAGATATTTTACAATATAACATCCATACATTACATCTTCTCCAATAGTCTGTTCTGTAAAGCTTTTGAACTACATATAATACCAATTATTACAACAGTATCTGAATATTTATAGTTAGAATAAACTATAAAACTTTTTTTGGCTTTAGAATTTTCTTTTGGTTTTTTTTTTTGTAAAAAGCCATGATGAAAAGCGAAATGATTTGTATGATTTGCTTTTAGACTTTATGGCGACAGTGATCTATAAAAAATTTTTATTGTTTGCTGTTTTGTTTTTTTTTTTTTTGTATTTATTTTTTAGATTTTTCTCGGAAAAATTATTCTGATGCATAAAAAAATTTGTTGTTTTTATTATTTTTATGTTTTTAAATATTTTCTGCTGATGTTCTCCAATATTAAACAAAAAAACCTTGAATGAAAAATTGGCAAGTTTTAACGATTCTTTTTTGGTATAATATAAGTAAAATTTTTAGAACCAAGTTCCGGGACGTTATTTTTATTTGCATTATTATTTTTTTTCAGAAAAGTTTAACGCATTATAAAACTGTATTATGTTTTAAAATCCACTTTATATAATTTTAATATTATTTATAATAAAAAAAAGAAATTTATAAGCCATGTACAAACTATCAAATCATATTAAAAAAAAATTTCATAAAGAAGATGATATTATTGAAACAGCTGGAAACAAATATTATATAATAGAATATAGTGTTGTTTAAAGTATTTTATCTTTAATATACATATAAAGAGATTTTTAATAGAATAAAGTGTTTTAGGAAAACTTAAGGCCCTAGTAAAATTTGTGTTGTAAATATTGTGTTCCTATAAAAATTATTAAAATGGATTTTTCTGCAAGACAGTTTTGAGGTTTTCATACAAGTAAGTTATAAATCTTTGAATACCTACGCTTAGTCTGTATATTAAATTCAAAATATAGTATAGATACTGTACATTCGATCTATAGGAGCCAGTCATCTAAAATCGTATTTACGATATTTTTAATGAATTTACTGTAAATTTAAAATTATATTTTACAATGAAAAATGTCATCTAATCTTGAGATGTCAAAAATTTAACAATTGTTGTTTTATATTTGCCAAATAATTTTTTTTTTTGGAATAACATAATGAAAAACTGTACATAAGTATCTCAAAATTAATTTTTAGGCGACATACCTAAAAATACCGTTTTATTTTATTAAAAATATTATTTTAAATTAATATACATAGTAAATACCATTATACAACCAAAATGAAAGTGATGCTGCAGCATAAATGTGAGATTTTCTAACAATCAATTGAAATTAAACAAAAAAAAGTATTGATTACTTATTACTTCGTTTTCCATAACTTTCTAAAAGTTTACAATGCCTCTTAAGATTGATTTTGAAGTGAAACTTGAAAAGCGTTCGCATAACAAAATATGTATGCAACCAAATATCTTATAACAATTAAATTCCATTAACAGTAAATTTTAAAACTAATTAACAAAACATCAAAGTAAACATTATTTACAACAACAGACAATGTATACATTGTTAAGTTTATTTTTCCAAAAAAATGCCTTTAAGAAAAACTACTAAATGAATTTATATTTAAGTAAAAGTTTTAAACTCTAAAATCGGTTAAAAATCTTAGTAGACACTAGATACTATAATTATAAAATATTGAAAACTTTTACCAAAAATGTATTTATAAGTACGTATTGTTTAGATTTTAAATTTTAATACAATACGCAGCACATGTCTATTCACCTTTTGACAGCTATTCATTAATACATCATTAATACGATTACCATATATTATAATCTTCATCATCAATATCATTATCATTAAAACGTGATTAAAAATGCATCAATCAATTTTCTATTTTGAAGACAATAAAACAACAACAACCAATAATACAAAAGCAATTTTATTTACCAATTATTATTATTATATATGGTAATAACTTATACATGGGGTAATAACTTGAAGCTTCTAAATTTTATTTTTTAATAATTATATAGAAAATCTTATTTATATATAAATGTTGCATATATGTACAATGTATACGCAATTTATACTTAAATACTAAATTTCAATATACATATCGTATTCAGCAGTTATTTATCTTCTCAAAATTCAATGAAATGGATTGAATTATTGAATGAACAGTGAAATTATTAAATCCCCATCAATATTAGTAATAAAAAAAAATTAGATGCATTTTAATAATAAAATGATGGTTGAAATTCTTCAATTCAATCATTCAATATTACATTGGTGGTATATATAGATAATAAAAAACCCAGCATAGCACTGAAATTTAATGATGTTTTTAATAATTTTTAATATGAACCTTAAAATAAAATAAATTTTTTTGATATTATTACGAATTATATAATGATAGATCTATGAATTTTGATTTCAATATTCGGATGTCAAATAAATTTGGTATCTACTTAAAAACTTATTTAATTTATTTTTAATTTTACAACATAAATGTATTTGTTTGTTCATAATTCTTTATTTGAAATTAATTTTACAATTTTCACATAAATATTTTGATAACACTTCTTTTATATTTAAACCAATTCAAAATACACATAAGTTTCTAACTAGAATCCATTCGTAAACCCCTAAAATTCAAATTTATGCTTTATTATTATATAAGTACTTAATAAAAATTATTTTTTGAAATAATATTTTTAGAATACAAAATCAAAATTATAATATAATTGACATATTAGATCACAACTCATACTTAATATTTGAAACTGAAAAATGATAGAGGTAATTAATTTTCATTTTTTGTGACTTATTTTTATGACTTTGACTTTTATAAGTCATCATATGACACTTAAAAAAAACATCAATGCATTCATATACATGTATATATATTATATAATAATGATTTTCAAATAAATTTTTTAAAATTGAATTTTAATTACATTTTTAAGTCCCCATATATCTAAAGATATAATAAATCTATTTTAATTATTTAAGTATATGTGATTCATTTTCTATTTAAAAATTGTAAAACACTTTTCTATTGTATGTTACAAATTTGTTAATTTTTTGGAGTTAAGTATCAATCAGCTAATATATAATTTATATTATATTGGAAATTTAACCCTATGACACAGATTTTTTCTTAAAATTTTAAAAGCATTTCATTTAAAATATATAGCATTTTAATTAAATTTCTTCTTGGCTTCCATCACTATAAGTGAACTGTTGCAGATTTTATAAATACATTCATCGGATTTTCTTTTGTAGAAACGTCATTCTTAAAAAAATTAAATAATACACGTTTTTTATATCCATATGACTATAAGTCAAAAGAGTATACTAAATTTGCCATTATGTTTGTGACGCAGTGAAGGAGGAGGAGTAGTTATAGACTCAAGTGTATGGATCGGATCAGAATCAAAAAATAAATCGATTTAGTTATGTATGTCCGTCTATGTGCACGATAGCTCAAAAAATAAAGGTACTAGGATTTTGAAATTTTCTCAAATTCATTTTTATTCACTAAATTTGGTTGGTCTACTCCAATTAGTTCGAGTAGCTACCATACAACTTATTCTTTTATATGAGCATTACACTACACCTAATAAAGCTGTATGTTTGAAATTTTACCAAAAGTAATTAACCGAATGATATATTGTTTATATATCATCCCAGAGTTGACACAATCAACTCTACTACATTCTTCCTCGTATTTTTATCAAAATTAAAGTGGAATCGAAACAAAGTCATAAAATTAATTTCATCTTCAATCCCGATCATCCAGAATTGAAAAAAAAATATATATATATGTATGTATGTAAGGTATATAAGTATATTGAATTAAATGTGAATGATGCGATGATAAAAACAGAATTAATGATAAAAATTAAAATATATTGGCATATCAATAGTTTAATGGTGAATGTAATGGTGAATTTCTCAATATATATACACAATTATACAAATACAATATACAATATATAATTAAATAATAATTGATGTGGAAATATTATTTTTGTTTTTTTTTAAAAATATCGAATTGAATTGAATAAAAAATAAAAATCAGAATTTTATATATTCATATCGATTCTTTAAAAAATAAAATAATTATAATTCCTGCTTTTTTTTCTGTAATTCGTTTTCTACTCGTTGTATGGAGTTTTTAAATGATTCCCTTTGAGTTTTTTTCCCTATTATTTTATTAAAACTTATAAGCCATTCTTTTTATGTTGCACGTTGAACAGAGTTTGGATACATAGAGTGGAAAAAATCGCTGATTAATCGATTGTAAAAAATGATTTAAATTTAAAAAGATATTATGTGGGAAGAATTTAAATTAATATATTTTTAATTACTTGATTGTTAATTAGAGTCTAATGATCATTTATGTTGATATAGGGACTATTGACGAACTACGCAAAATTTTCTCTCCTATATTAAATTACTTTAACCCACATAAAGCCCCTCTACTATAATCAAACATCGAGAGGGTAAATTAAAAATAAATCCTTTTTGTTTTATTAAGAAGTAAATATAGAATAGGGTTAAAGATAGTGGTGGTAGTAGAAGGTAGTTTAGGAATATAAGGATTGAAGAAAGTTAAGGAGTATAGGAGGGAGCATGTTATATTATGTGAACTATTTCCCAGAAAACATACCTTAAAATTAAAATCAATTAAGATTGCAAAATAATTAATTTAAATTATTTTGAAATATGAATTTTAATTAAATAATTATATCGATTTATTAAATTATAAAAAAAAAATAAAACTCTTGTATGCGAACACTTTTTTTTTTTTTTTAAATGTGAAGTGTAATATAAAATATTAAAAAAAAATTAATTTGTAATATTGAGTAATTTTTCTACATTTTATTTTTAAAATCAGAAGAGCAAATGATAATAATATGTTCATGATGAAAGTACCAATTAATAAAAATAAATTATAATTAATAGCCGCATTATTAATTAATAATCATACCATATACTATATGGATAAATAGAATTCTTCTTTCTTATTTGCCATCATTTATATTTTATTTAATAATTTTTTATTTTCCACTTTATCTTCCATTAAAACTTTCATTTGTATATATATGTATATATATATACGAATATAACCGAGTATAACATGTATGTTTACGTATGAGTAAATAGAATTAAGTTATTTGTTGTAATTTTTAATTTTAATTTAATCTTATTTTATATTTTAATATATTTTATTTTATATTTTATTATTAATTTTTTTTTGAAATTTAATATTTACAATGAAATATTTATAAAATTTCCAATAAGTACTGATGAGAGAAGATTGATTTTATTTTTATTATATATATATATATATATTAATGAATTTGAATGACGACAAAGTATGAGATTTCAGAATAATTTGATCATACTGAAAAAATAAATCTGATTATTATGATTTTTATTATTTAATATTATTTAAATTAATAATATTCATAAAAACCGCTAACTTACTTGTGGGTAATTATTAGCAGTCTTAAAGTTAAAGAGGTGGAACTATAGTCAAAAATTTCCACGGAATCTCGTATATTTATTCTGATTGAGCTTCGATTTTAAACGATCACTAAAACTAGTCAACTAATATTATGCATTTAAAGGGTATATAAAGTTATTTGAACAATAGTTACTTTTTATAATATTAAAAAATAGTTTTAAAAGAATTTCCCAACCCATTTTTGAAATTATAAAAATTCATAACTGTAGTCCTATAACTGAAGTCCAGTCCTATAAGATAAATTTTTTATTAATACAGGTAAATTAAAAAATTAATTAAATTTTTTGACCACTTCATACCAACAAATAATTAATAAAAAGAAAACCGATTATATATATACGTACATTTATACGTAGTACGTATGTATGCGTAAAAAGAACTCACGTAATTAATTAAAAACTTATTGGTTTTGTAATCTTTAAATAAAAAGTAAATTCAGTCACGAAAAACCAACTGATGTGATTTTAATAAATATTTTTAATATTTTTTTTTTTAAATTAATTTTGGGAAACATTCTTATCTCATTTTATGTAAAAAAGTCTCCGACGAACGAACGTTTCTTCATAAGATTTTAGTATTATTAAAAAATATGAGTCATATTTGAAACAAGATTCGATTTGATTCAGATTCAATTAGAAAGAATTGTAACAAAAGACTGTTTTTTTTTTAATCCTAATAATTTCTTTATCACCTATATTCTCCATTATGTTCTTTATACCTATAACCTAATATGGGACCAATATTTCAGGATTATTCAAATTTTTATAAAATAATAGTATGTGTAATAAGTTAATAACATACCATAAATTTTTCACGCCTAAATCAAATAATCAGATTAATATTATCAAAGATATTGGAATAAATTAATAAAAAATAATGTCTGAATAGGAATTTAGAATTCAGAATTAATTGTTGACTTTAAAACAAACCATTATTTAATTTGACATGCTTTCTTCTTTAATCAACACACAAACTTGAACAAAATGATGAGATGATTCTGATGGTGAAAGTAAATAATTTAAAGAAACTATAAAATTCAGTTTAAGACAAAAATTTAGAACCAGAAAATTTTTACAAATAAATCTTTTTTAAGAAACATTTTAAATTTGAATTTTTATGTAGAGCTTAAATCAGATTTACCTAAATATATGGAAGAACACAAACATTAATAACATCATCTGGCAACACATAATACATAGTTTGACTTTTTCCTATAGTAAGACTTATATATTTTTAAGTGATAACTTTGTCATTATTTGTTGTACATTTTTTTTGTGATCTGAGACAGTAGAAGTGTTCAAATCATGTTTAATATTAGTGATTAAAAAAAAAAAGAAAAACAAAAAAAAATTATGGGTTTTTGGTCAGAACTTTTTTTTATGTCTTGTTTAATTTTTTCTCCGAAAATTACATATAGTATATCCTTTTGACTACCTGATTTTTAATCGGCTTATCAAAGACTTATTGACATTATTACTATATCATCATAATCATTGTTATCAATAACATCCTGTTTTATTAGTATCACTATAAATTAAGATCAAATTGAAAGTATAACAACAGAATATGTATGGGTAAAAAAGAACTTTTTTCTAATAAACTCACTTTTACAGATTATTTCAGATTAAGTTAAATTATTTCTGAGGTGTCAAGGATGTCTTTTATGGGTCTTTAATTATATTTAGAAGAGAATTTTGGTACAAATTTTTGTAAAATAAATGGAACTGTAATATTCTGAGCAATATAACTAGGATATACTAATTATATTTTTAAAATTCAAATTCAATTCAGCTTTTTCTTTGAATTAGAAGAAGCATCCAAATTTTAAAGAGTTGGGAGTTTCTCTTATCAAAATTTAAAACCTCTTATTTTAAATTTTTAAACATAGTATTTAAAGACCATTTTGAACCAATATGCAAAAATTTTAAAATACCTAGTAAAATATTTTCTAGTAGTAAATTGTATTAAAACTTCTCTTAAAGTTCAACAAAATTCAAAGAACATGTAATTTCCAATAATTTTCTAGTAACTCAAGGATTATTCTATTCTCTGATTAAATTTTCAAAAAATCAATGAAAATATTTGGATACCTGTGATTGACTTTAATTTTAATTTTAACATTCAAATTTCAATCCCTATAATTTCGATTTTAATTTTTGATTTTATTGATGAATCTACTAAAATTACAAATAAAATTTTAACTAACATATACGTATATGTTATTAACATCGTCAAAAAAAAAACACACATTAACATTAAAATTCAACAGCTAATAATTTAATGTGTGGAGAGTAATAAGGATTCCTGTTTTTTACCATATAAAACATAAAAAGGATTTTTTTTTTATTCAAATTTATTTCTCCATTCATTTGCATGGCGACAACAATTATACAAAATTGAACACAAAAACACCATAATTTAACAAATATGCTGGTGGTTAAAATAAAAAAAAAACACACACAAAAGGACGAAAAAAGGACAGAAAAAAAAAGAAAGAGAAAAAAATGCACTTCGTCACTTTTATTAAATTGAATATTGGGTGTAATTGTAAAATGTAAAAGTTTAGAAATTTTTTGATTAAAAATAAGTTTATAAAATATATTTACTCATTGTATATGTATATAGTGTATGTTTTGAAGCCTATATTCAATTTTCAATTCACGTCAACATTACTACACAAAAAAATAAAAAAAAACACATAATAATATTTAGAGTCCTTTTTTTTTTTTTTGAGTGTATACATTTTAACTTTATTATTTTCTCAGACCATGATATTAAACCAAAAATCTTTATCCCAATATACTATACTCATTTATTCATCCAACAATTCAATCCTTACGAACACAATAATATACGTAACTATATATTGAATATTGCAATCTCATATTCACAGCTTGAAAACCTCTCACGTTCGACCTTTTATTGAATTCGTAAATACAAAAAAGTCCTGCTGCCATCAGGCAATATTTCAGTTTTATTGTTTTTTTTTTTTTTTATTTTATTTCTGCGTGAATGGCATGCTTTTATTTTATGCCGAATTGCGGTATTGTCAATATATTGAAAAATTTTTTTTTGTTATTATTATTTTGTTTTATTGTTAATATTGTAACTAAAGAATGGTCAGTTCATTTTGATGATGATCTAAAACATTCTTTCTTTTTATTGTGTGTATATTATTTCAATTTTATCTGAACGTACATTTGATTATAATATGTATTAAGGTACATTTGTCATATACCCAAAGAATATATAATTATGTAAAACATATTCTCTTCTTTTTTTTTTTTATTATCATCAATAGTTGTTTTGGGGGTCTGAGTTCTCATATTTTATTTTACTCTGTAGGATCCATTGAGCCCGATGAATTTTCTCATTTTGTATTATCTATATGATTTTTAGTAATGTTTTATTTTTTATTGGATGAATTCTAAAGATTATCTAAAAAATTTTTGTTGTCGTCAAAAATGTTTGGAATTTTTTTCCTATACTTATACTACATATGTATGTATATATAAATGTTGGTTTAAAAAAGGACTAGAAAATATTTATTCTTTCATGCTTGTATATTAATTTTACGTTAACCCAAAGTGTGGCGGCTGGTTTTGTTAATGTTTTAGATTTTTTTTTTGTTGTTTTTTATTTCGCAATTTTACTGTTATTCTCTTTTTGGTTCTAAAATAAGCATTGAAAGCTGTAAAAGTCAATTGTGTACCAAAAATTTAATAAACATTGTTTAAATTTGTGTATTTATATTTTGTTATTTACTTTAAATAAATCCTAATAATATTCTTTTAAACTTATATTCAAATAGCTTGAAGGCACAATCTGCGTACAATGTAAATTAGAAAGTAAAACAAAACTAATAAAGGACCAAAAAAAAAAAGGGTCTAGGTTAAAAAATTTAAATGATAGCACATAAAAAATAACTTTTGACAAAAATAATACAATTTCATGATAAATATTTATTTCTGGAAACAAAGTTAAATAGGAGACGTTTAAGGGAACTGAACCATTGTTTAGAATTTTAATTGTTTCTCAGAATAAAATAAAAAAAAAATAACTTTCAATTGTTGTTTTTTTTTTTTTTTGCATAATCAATTTTGTCTGAATATCGCATGTTAAAAACTCATTTATATATGCAATACATAATACAAAGTATCATATTAAAATTTTTTATATATATATTTTAACTTTAAATACAAACTATTATCAGAAAATTTTTCAATCTTTGAGTGTGGGATAGTCATCCAAAAAAAAACAACAAGCACAAATTCATTTTTTATTATTCTTTAAAAAATGAATTGAAAAAAAAGTACAAAAATCTTTCAACCGATTAAGTATTAATACCAAAGCAATTTATCGTTTTACTAAATTTATATATCAGATACTTGTTTCTTTTTTTTTTATTATTAAGAATTAAATATATTGGAATCTTTATGATCTTTTATGTTTTACATATGTCCTTATACATATAACCATTTACATATACTTATATCCTGTTAAAAAATTAATCGCGGTTTTACCTACAATTAATTTTATTTGCGAGATAAACAATTTATAGGTGTTCTTTTCATACAACACAAAAAAAAAATTTCCGAGGATTTTTTTTAAAACACTGAAGGTAATATAAAAATTATATTCAATAAACAGGGCTGAACTTGAGGCTTACATATAATAAATGTAATATTAAAATTCATTAATATTTATTAATGCACTTATTACTCATTTTAAGATAGTTTAATCTTATCTTAAAATTCTTGCAAAAACTTATGGCATAAGAGAAAAGAAAATCCTGCACATAACCTAATGTTAAAATAAAACCCACCGCTTCCTTCTCTGTTACAACCATTTTTTGTAGTAGAAATATTATTTATTCAATATATTAAAATTTTTTAAACTTCATTGTAGTCAATTGTAAACAATATGATATTAATAAAAAAAAAAAACTTAAATTCAGATTTTTTACAACCCTAATAAAAATATGATGTCAGTTTAACATAGTTTTTGCATATATATATATACCAAATATATATATATATTTTCTCATAAAATTCAATAAAAAAAAAGTAATAACGAGTTAAAAAATAAAACTAATGCGGCTTTATAAAATTTCAAGGCAATATTTAATATAAAAATATGTATATATATACAGTATACGTATACATTGCATTTTTTTTGCAACGAATAAAATTATATGAAAAAAATTGAGGAAAAAAAAAATTAAACAGTAGGTGGACCAGTAAAACTATATGGAAAGGACGTAGGCAATAACGAAGAGGTGTCATTGTTTTAACGATGTGTTAAAAGCTGAATTTTTGAACAATAAAATTTTTATTCACTTTTTTATTTTTATTTTTTTTTTTGGCGCTAAAAAATTTTTATTTTGACATTTTTTTATATTTTTATTTGAAAGCAATAACGCACAACAATGATGATTCTGATGATGATGACTTTATGTAAATTGTTGTAGGAATGAAAGGATTGCGCAAAATAATAATAATAAAAAAAATTAAATATTTTTTTTGGATTTCCTTTTTTTTTTTTTTTGTTTTATTTAAATTTATTTTACCAATTCGGAGGAAATTATGTATCGTGGAAGTACCGTTATTAATTTAAATTGTATATGTACACAATATATACATATATATATGTAAATTATCTATCGCGTGTATCGCGTAAATAAAAATAAAAAAAAAATAGAAAATTTCGAGGATATTTTCAATCTGCGGATTGTATGGATGGTAATTTTTCATTATGACAATAATTATTTCGGTACTATGACTGTAAAAATGAAAAACTGGGGTAAAAAAAACAACAAATTTGGAAACAAAAAAAAAAAAAAACCTAGATATTGAGTTATTTACAACATTTTACAACAACAATGGCAACAATGATGACAATTTCGTTTTTTTATTTTTTTTTTTGGATAAAAGCGAAAAGACGAATTAATATTTAATCAAAAAATGCAATCGAATATAAAAGAACTGAAAAATCGAAATAAATGAGAAGATAGAAAAAAGTGTTAACATCATCAATTCATTGCATCAAGAAGGTTATATGAGTAGTTTGGTTTTTTTTATTTATTTTTATATGTTAATGTTAATGTTAATGGGAATGTAAATGGTAAAGTACAAGAATAATGAATTTTTATTGGGATATAAAATTAAAAAAAAAAAAAAAATACATTAAAGAATTAATTTCATGTCTTATTAAAAATTTTTTTAAAGGCATTGTAAAACAAAATTATAACTATGACGAGTAGTAAAGAAAAATTTTCCGGAAGTATGTAAATTTTTATGGAAGTTTTTTTCTGAATATCAAAATGAAATATGAGAAGAAAATTTAAAAATATTCTTTTAACTTGAATAAAATCGATTGAACTTAATAATATTGTTGATTGGAATGTATTAAAAGAAAAATAATAGTACCTATATGAATTCAAATATACTTAAATATTATTAATTTGTTGATAATTCTTACTTAAGTTTTTTAGTCACTGTTAGGTGTTATTTAAATTTTTTGAGTAATCCCTAAAAAAATAGAATAATAAAACTCAAAGATTTAACTTTTAGAAAAACGTACGACTTCTTTCTACTTTTTTGTCTTATAACTATAAAATATAACAAAACAAATTATTTGTTCTAAAATAGAGGGAATATTAAATACTTTAATTCTACCTAATTATGTTTTATATAAAAATTAAAGTTAAAGGATTTACCAGGACCTCATTTTAAGCAGAAAACCTTCAATGTCAGTAATTGTTACTTTAAACATAAGTATTGAAAACTTTAATTCTTTTATTTTTATAGTATTTAATTTTTAAATTCCATAGTTCTATATTTTTTTTTAATCCGACCTTGAATATAAATTGTATTGTTTATCTTGCGTGCATAATTATCTTAAAATTAAAAATTTATATATATACTCTAATAATATACTTATATACTTAAAATTATATTTAATCCGACTTTACATTTCATTTTCATTGAATTAAATTATTTAATTTTTATTTTTTTTTTTATATAAAAATAAAATATTTCATGCATAAAAAAATTATAAAAATAAAATCACTTAAAACAATAAGAATTTATTTTAAATATATATACATATTATATAAATTGATACATCTTATTCAACAATAAACTGAAACATTTTTATTAATTGTATAATAAGTTAAACAATTACTCCATATATAAATATATATATATATATATATATATATATGTAGGGATTTATTGTGAAAATTTTCTAAAAGTTACAATAATGTCTGGATTGAACATAAGTTGACCACCAAACAATAACAAACAACATATATGTATATATATATTTTTTTTTAATATATATATAAATATATTATATATTATTAAATTCTAAAACCCCACTGTCATCATATCGTCTCATATCATCTTCTCACTTCAACTTTAAAAAAAAAAATAAAACAAAAACTGTTTGTAACAAAATTTTTCTTTTATGTAGAGAGAAAAGGACACAAAAACAATTTATTCTGTCATAACAGGGACAGTCTCCTGGGGTAACTTAACTGTATTACTTTGTATTATAATATGTATATAAATTCACATATAAATAAATACATATACGCATATATATTATTATATCATAGTAATAATAATAATAACAATAATAATAAAAGTATAATAATAATTCTGTAGAATGCATTACATACTATGTATGTTCATATATATATATACAATACAAAATACAAAAGTTCAAAGGACAAAGTTTTTTGCAACAACAAAAAAAAAAATAGGAGTAAGGACAAGAAAAAAAATGAAAAGCAAAAAATGAAAAAGATGGAAAATTCTGAATGGCGACAATTTGTCTGGTTTAGTAAACACTAAATAATAAAAAAAAGAAAAATAATAATAATAATGAAAAGGAGTCGGGAATACAACTTTTGATTCTATAAAAATTATAAAAAAAAACCAAACAATAAAAAAGCAAGGATAAAAAGTCATGGAAGTTTCTTTTTTTTTTTTTTATAGAATCAGTGTATAAATTACAAAACAAATTTTAAAATATTATTGTGCAGTCTTTATAAAATTTTAAACATTGACTGATTGGTTTTTTCCATTCTCATGACAAATTCATTTTAATAGTTAGTAAAAAATTTAATTAAAATAAGATTTTAAATTAAAAGTTTATTATTAGTTTCAATTAGTTATATTCAATTTAATTTAAGCTTGTAAACATAAATAAGATTGTTAGGATTGTGGATAAAGTGGTTGGAAATTTGCATAATATTTAAGTATTCTGAGTTGAAAAATTTAAATACAATTTGAAAATAAACCTAATTTTAGGATAATAATTCAGAATTTGCCTTTCATATTGAGAAAATTACCAAAAACCTTGAAGAAAGCTAACCTGTGGTAATAAATTGACCAATTCCTAGTAAAGATAAGTTAATTAAAAAGTTTGCTAAATTTTACGATATTTTACTTATTCTTCTTACGTGCATGACATTCTAAGCTTAAATTAAATTTCTTGTTCTGGACTTGTAAATAAATTTTGAAGATGTGCTTGTATTATATTGGGAAAATAGCTTTAAAAGATAAATCGAGAAAATATTGAACAGTTCAAATTGGATTTACCATATATGTATAATTATCCCATTATTTTGCTGAATCAGTAAAATGTTCTACAGAGTTGTGTGAATATACGATAGGCTCTATTATAGAACCCAACCACCTTTTACTAATCAAATAATCAGTTTGTACGATAGAGTTCTGATAGAGTTTTTCATCCTAGATTATAGAAACTCTGATCTCTTAAACACTCCGCCATTGATCAAAATATTAATTAAATATTAATAATTACACATAAACTAACTACTTTTTGTTGGATTTTCAAAATAATCTTTAGAAAAAAAAAACTTATTTAAATGCATACAATAATTAAAGTTATTTAAAATTCTTTAACTAAACTTTCACAAATAACATCACCTAATCTGTGGTGTATTTTTTTTATATTTTTCTTTTCATTTTTATTTTTTGTTCTGTAATAAATTTAAAAACTTTTCAAATTCACCACAAAAAAATACAAGTGTCCTAGCACAAGTAAAAAAATAAATTTAATAAATTAAAATAAAATAAAAAAATAAAACAAGAATTATTAAAAAGCTTCACCTTAAAAAA
The DNA here is from genome assembly GCA_963082915.1 of Dolichopus griseipennis. Lineage (NCBI taxonomy): Eukaryota > Metazoa > Arthropoda > Insecta > Diptera > Dolichopodidae > Dolichopus > Dolichopus griseipennis. The sequence continues at coordinate 827,439 of OY720444.1, read as the reverse complement.
TAAAAACTTTTTAATTTACTATATTCCAGTTTTATTTTTTTACATACGATATAATATACATATAATATTATATATATATACCAATATATTCTTTTAATTTTTACAATTGTTAGTATTATTGTTGGAATCCCCTGAATAACAATTGTTACATCTCTCACTTCAACTTTTATAAAACTTGGTTTAAATTATTTTCCAAAATACTTATATACAGAAACAGCATAGAATTCGAATTGTTGTGACACAGTGATAATATGGTGAAGAAAAAAAACAACTACCTACAACTACAAATTCTAAAAAGTTTTCCTCCACCTTTTATCAACACTTTAAAAATACATAAACTCTGGGAAATGAATACAATTACAAACATGGGTAAAATGAATTCTATAAAGTTTTTGTAGTGCTAGATAATTGAGACACGACTACTACAGAAAACACCAAAAACTATTTTTTTTGAAAAAGATAAATTTTAGAGTTTAAATTATTTTTACCAATAAATTTATAAAGGATTTCATTTACAGTTCCATGTATTGGTTTTTATTTCAAAGTAAAAAAAAAAAAAAAACAAAAACTTTTTTTTAATTTATTGTTTTAAATAATTGAATTGTTTTGCATAAACCACACTTGTAATTTTCATTTTAAAATAAACTTTTTCAAAGAGATATTAAAAAATATTATTAGGAAAAAAACTAGAATACCTGGAAATATACCTGGGAAAAACAATAAGTAAATAAAAATATTATATAAACAAATTTTATTTTTTTTATCAATTAGCACCTGAAGCAACCTCCCAACCTCACAAAAAAATTAAAATACACAATTCATTTATTTAAAAGTTAAACTCAATTTTCTATATGAAAAATACCCTTATACTACTTCAATAATAAGGGGAAGAAGGGTGGTCTTATGAGTGTGTCCAAAAACTCTATCTAATTTCCTATAAATTGAAATTTTCACAAAAAAAAAATAAAATTAGAAAACAATACTTAAGTTCTTAACACTTTTACATATGTTCATTTTTAGTTGTCCTGACTTTTACATAAAAATTCAAAAAAGAAACAAAACAAAGTTGGGGACAGGATATTCTATTTTAAAAGAATACAAGGATCTTTTATAATCCTAAAAAATAGTATTTTGAAAAAAAAAAACAAAAAAAAAAAAATAATATTCAGTTTTCATATTATTGTAGCTAACTAGTTTAGTGGTTTTAGCGGTTTTAAGTGTTTCTAACACTGTTTTTATGTTCATATTTAGTAGAATGTTTGCATAAAAAATATGTTTTATATATATATATATATATATATATATATATATACATATTTATTTAGTCAAGTATATAAATAGATAAATAGATAAATAATAAATATAATAAATATGTGAATATATGCGGACGTTTTATGTGGTTGTTGACAAATAGCACAGTGGTACATTATTCGTGATATGACTTGGTTAAAAGCTTATCATATTATTTTACGTATTATAACTTTAGTTTAGTAAAGTGACAAAACAATAAAGTGTTGTTAACACTTTGATTTTAAATATGGATTATTCAAAAAATATTTAAAAAAAAAAACAAATAAAATCTAGTTGAAGCGATTAAAAAAGGTGTGTTTGTCATTATTTCGTTTAAATGAATTTAGTTAAACAAATAGATACCAGATACTGGAGTAATCGTGTAAATATATAGATTTAAAAAGTATAAATTACAGTAGTAAATTGATATCAGGTACTATAATATTCAATGTAATCTTAAACATACTTATAAATCCTGAACTAAATCGCTCCTAAAATACTTATTTATATTTGAATAATCACTTCTGTAGAAAGATCTGGGATATTTCAATTATCTATAAGATTTAGGTAATTAATAATTACCTCAATTTTAAGGTCATATAAACTTGGATGATATTATAATTTTAAATGATTAAATAAACCTTTACAATCTTCTTCATGCTATAAGATGATTCGAAAAACCTCGTATTCATATTCTTACTTTATTCTGACATAACCTTTGAGTACAATTATATTTTTAAATCTTATACAACTAATTTTTATCGATTTTCTTTCAATTATGTATTCATAAATATTAAATATCGATTAAATCAAATTTTCTCTATAATATTCATATTTAATTTATTGATATTAAATTATTAAATTCTCCTAATTTAGGTTATGTATATATTGACCTTTTTAATTTTTTTTTATTTTCTTTAGATTTGTACGCCCTCCATATATCAAGTATGTAATTATCAGAAGAACAAATTTAAACACGACCTTTAGATTTTCTATATTTTTTTTTCTGTAGATATTTCATATATATATATATTCATATAAATAGCGCCATTTGTCTGTTTCTGTCTGAAAAATTTTTTTTTTATTTTGTGTTTTTTTTTTTAAATTTTTTAAAACATTCGAACAAAATCAAATATTATGATTTGCCATATACAAAACATTAAAAATCTTGGAAAAATAATAATGAATTATTGAAAATCACTTTAAACAATCTTTAAACAAATGTTTAAAATCGAAAAAAAAACATTTTTTTTTAACGAAGGTGAAAAAAATGATAGGAAAAATGTTAACGTTGTTGTAATTGTCGTAGCTAAATTTCAGATAAAATTGATTTAATTTTATAAGACATTGCGCAATAAATATTAAGTATTAATTTTTTGGAGCAATTTTTGGAATCTATACATTTAACTAAAGCCTGCCAACAGACTTATTTTGACCTTCGTATTTCTTGAAAGAGCTATTTTTATTAAACTTTATAAACCTCTTAAACAATTCTTGATTCGTTAACATATCAAAATTCGAAAGTTAAATTATGCATTTTCCTTCCAAGTAATAGGTGTAATTTAATTAAAAGTGGCAGTAACTAATGCTTCTTATTAACTTCACTGAATTATAAACCTTAAAAGATTTCCTAATCTTAATCTATTTCAACATTCGGTCTGCCTTAAGTTTTAAAAAAGATGCCCTCCCAAATGATTGAACTATTTTCTGAATTTTGAAAAATCTAAAAAAAATCTGTTTTAATATTGTACGAATATAAGTGTATATACATCTATAATAATATCTACCTATTTTGGGTATATCAATTTGTACTGCCCACCCTGTAAGATACTTATCAGTTTTTTTTTGTCTTTTACAAGCATATATCATACTACATACAAATATTTACAAGTTGTTATTTATATTAAGAATATAATATATATGTATTTTTATAATATCAACCCATTGAATCGAGTATTTATAAATCTGTTAAATTGCTAGATGATTTATTCCTATTATCAATACAATTTTTAAGGATCGGTGTACAAAATCGAATTGAATTCTATTTAAAGATTTTTTTTTAAGAGTTGTTTTATTTTTTTTTTTGTTTTATTTTTTCGTTTTATTTAAATAAAAAACCGAAAAAATGAAGATTCACTTCCATTTACCTTTACATTTCATATTTTGAGAAAAAATATGTTAACATGAATTGCACATTTTTAATTTTGAAGAGCAGCGAAAATAAAAATGAAAAAAAAAAAAAAATTACAGTACATTATAAATAATAAAATATGTGATGATATGCGAACCGATAATCATATAGGTACTCATAGTCAAAGCATAAAAAAAACAAATTATAAAGGGACTGAAAACATAAAATAACAAAATCATAATTTTTAATAAGAGAGGCATCAGTTCATCTTTAAGATTCAAAAGATTTAACGAAATTTTAGTTTAAATAAGTATATGTAGGTATATATACAAAAATTAAATGAGTTTTTTTTTTTACAGATATCTGTCTTCTTATCGTGAGATTTAATCGTTATAATCGTTTTTAACAATTATTATTATATTGTTGTTGTTATTATTAACTAATATGGGTATGGATGCGCCTTTATTAAATATGTTTTTTTTTTGCCTTTCAACTTCTTTTAGAGCATTGCTTAAATATGTTTCACTAAAAGTTCTCAGAGTTTTGTAAAAGTTATTGTACCTAAATTTTTGCTTATCAGTTAAGTACGAGGTTACAAATAAGGATTCAAAAAATTTTTAACTACGATCTAATTAGTTTATACATTCTGCCTTTTAATATATAAATTTACCTTTAAAATTATGAAAATTTTTAACTACGATCTTATTAGTATTTATATATTCTCACTTTTAATATATAAATTTACCTTATTTACAGTTACATTATTTTTAAATCTACTTTAAAAATTATTATTATTATTTTGAAGGTGTTTCTAACCAATTCAGAACGCTGAACTTTTAAAGATTTACCCAAATTGGAATCAAAATATTAAAAGTAGCTGGTAGTATAAAAATAAAACATTTAATCTTGCATAAATTTATCTGAATTTTTAATAAACACCGATAATATTTTTTTTTGTTATAAATCGTTATTAAAATTTTCCGATGAAATGAACATTTACTATCATTTATATAAAACCCCCTCATGATGACGTTGATTTACAATTTAAATTTAAAGCTTTTCTCATAATCGTTATGAATGATTTTATGTTTTTTTTTTTGTTTTTTTTATTATTATTATTTATATTATGTTATGTTTTGTATACAATTTATGATGAAATGCAGATTCTTTTGCATTAACATAAATATATACAACATAACATACTTATATGTATACACTTTCATATTAAGTATGAAATATTGAATAGAAGTATGTATATTTTTTAGCTGATGTTCATTTTTAAGTAACTCCACTCCGCATGATAGAGTGTGTAAATAAAAACCAAATTTTTCTACATACGTGTATACATATATTTATTTATATACATACTTCGATAATTTATTTGATTTAATCCAGCTAAGTGTTTATGTTCACTAGGTACAAAAAAACAAAAACAAAACAAAACAAATCTTTAAATACCTTAATATAAATCAAAATTTTTGTTATTTTCACCAAACAAAAAAAGGAAAAAAAAAAAACAGAAACAAAAACAACAAACACTAAACACTAAACAACAAACAAAACAACAAATAATGATAGCGCAATATGAGCAGATATAATGAGAAACCGTGGAAACCCTAGTATTAGTCCATCAAGATGTCATAAGCCATAACAATAATAACAACTTCAACTACAAAAACAACAACAACAACAACAACAACAAGAATAAAAACATAAACAATAACAGTATTTACAACAACAATAAAAAATACTAGCAACAACAACAACAACAAGTGGTTATTAAGCGATCATTTAACACCGTTAATGGATTATGTTTTGGCACGCACATTGACTTTCGGAATTTTTTTTTTTTCTTTTATTATTTTTATTGTTGTTGTTTTTTTTTACGCTCGCCCCTCTCGACAATGAAAATTAAGCAAAAAAAAAAGTAAAAAAAAATTAAAATCGTGCGTATTATGTTTCAATTTATTGTACATGTTTATTACAATATAAATAAAATTCAGGAAAAATAAATCCATGTTTTTTTTTTTTTCAAAAAATACCTTTATAATTGAAGATTTTGATTATATGAGGTGGAGTTTAATTTAATTTCATTACATTTAAACATTTAATTATAATTTTAATTGCATTTTTTGATTGGATCCCTGTTCAATTTTGTACTTAATAAATATTTTGTTGAAATAACTGGATTTCTCTTGTTTGTTTTTTTTTTTTATTGGAGGGTAATAAATAATATTTTGAATACAAATATGAAACCAATTCTTTGTTTTTGTTTTTAATTAAACTTTATTTTAGATCTATATAGATACACCCCTACTGTTAGGATTTGAATTACATAATGTATTAAGTAAAAATTTTGTAATCAAATTAAAGTCACAAATAGTGTTATTTCGCTTGTGGTTTAGATTTTAAGATTTTGATGCAAAATATTATACTGAGAAATTTAGTGGTTATTTATAACAATTTTTTAAAATAACATATTATTAGTTTAAAGGAATGTGTGAGTTTGAATCTTTTCAATTGAAAGAAAAACTTTTGAAATAACTTCTGAAATTTTTCTATATAAAACCCTTTAAAGCCAAAATAAATAATATTAATTACTTATAAATTTATAAATACTATTCCAATCCTGCCAAGTCTGAAAAAACTTCACCCTCTTATCATATTGCAAAGTTTTGATTTGAATCGAATTTATTAAAAAACCTAGAAGTATTATAAAAGTCTAATCAAATTATTTTAAGAATATAAATATTAGTGATATCTTGCTTACATTCTTTAATTTAAGATGTCTGTACGGTCAACACAATTTTTTAAAATACTTTAAAATTAATTCTTTGTCTAATTAAATGTTTACATAAAAATAACCAAATTATTATAAAATCTTTCATGTAAACAAATTTTCTAGTTATTTTTAAATATTTAATTAAAAAAAATTCCACATTCTGACATCAATTTTAAAATAAACTTTCATCATGACATCATTTGAGCAAAATAAAATCTTTAAAATAAAAGATTAAATTAAACATCATAAGATATTAATTAACACCCATTCAAAAGGTAAATGCATAAAAAAGTTAACCCAAAAATAAGTACGCACCCTTTTAATATATGATTTCTCTTTTTCTCTTTGACGGAAAGCATCAAATTATCAATTTATGTTTGCCCATTAGTTAAATTATACAAACATTATGTTTTTTTTTTCAAAAAAGTACAAAACAATTCCATCATAAATGTTAATCATTAATACAAATTAAAATACAAAAATTTTAGGAGATTCTCTGTTTTTAAAACCTAAATATCCCAAAACACAACCCAAAAATTAAATAAGATTGACCTTCATTTAAAATATTTTAATTTTTTTTTTTCTTTTTTTTTGTGTTTTTTTTTTTTAAGACAAATAAAACATAATTAGTGGTAAATGAAAAATCAACACTTGATATTTTCGAAATAAAATCATCAAACATTAAACATAACCCACACAACAATTACATCAATCAAGCATTAACTCTAGTAAGTACTCAAATAGTTTTAAAATTCTATACGGTGAAAAATAAAACAAAAAAAAAAAATCTTCAAAATTATTTTGATTTTAATCCTTGAATTACTTAACCTATAGTATACATTTAAACGTATATATATATATATATATATTATTAATTTGAACCTGTTGGAACCTAAATTTATTTATTATCAAATGAATTAACATTGTAAAATTTAGGAACCTTGTTTTTTGATTGAAAGGTAAATAAAAATTTAATCATATGCCACACACATACTTATATCAGCCTTCTAAATCTACCCTTGGGTTATTGTTTAAATATAACTAGGTATATATATATATATATATATATATATGCGAAAATTCTTGTATATTTCGAAATATTATAAAACTTCGGTCCACTGATGATCAGACGTTACATTTATTTTAATGAAGTGAATTTACTGCTAATTGATTATACGTTAAGGTTAATTGCTTTATGTTGTAATTAATTTTTTTTTGTGGGAATTTAAAAAAAAGGACGAACAAATTATACATTTTTTTTTTAAGGTTATGTTTAACCAAGGTTTTAGAGATTTTTTTGAAAATTATAATTAACAGCACCATAATTAAAGATGAAAATTATTTTAGCATAATTAAAAAATTCTTAACTAACCTTTTGAATTGACACAGGTTACCCAATTTTCAACTCTTCCAAAAATTAAAAAAATTAAATGCAATCAATTATTTTATTGACTTTCATTTTTAATTACATTTTTCATTACTAAAGTACTAGTATTATATCTTATGTTCCCTCTTATTATTTTTTTTTTAATTTTAAATTCGATTTTAATTTTGCAGGATCTCTAAAAACGTGCGTTACTATTTTAAATGTTATACATTTTGTTTTACGTCAATAAAGTAATTTTTAACAGTTTGCATACAGTACCGTATATGCATACAATTTTTAACTACTATATGATATCACAATAATTTCGATTAAATTTTGTTTTTCCGTTTTTTGTTTTTTGTTTTTTTTTTTGCATTATTATTTTTTTATTCCATTATATTTTTGTTTCAAAAATATTGAAACCTCGACTATTTTACACGTTTCCTAGAATAGTGTATATAATTCTCACGTTCAAAACATGTTACGTGCTAACATGTTTCGGGTTCAATCTCAATTTCTAGGTAAACAAAAAAATTTCCATTTACTTCACTTCTTACCTATATACATATTTACATTTAACCTATGTACGTTTATTAACATTATTACATTGCACATATGAACCTGTGTGTATATGTAAATATATTTTATAATCGGATTGATATCTACTTAATACGGAAGGAATTGATAGGTGAACATGTACATATCAATATGCCAAAAAAAAATTTTTTTGTAATACGCTAAGGATAACAAAACACACAATTTGCTTTGTCTCCAAAAAAAAAAATGAAAATATAAAATAACTGTAAATGTTGTATTTTTAAAACAATCAGCAGATTGAAAATGGCTTTAAGTAGATTCAAAACTTTAATTTCTATTAAATGGAAAATACAAAAAATAAAATAAAATATAAAATTGAAATTTTCCATGTCTATTACTTTTTTTTTTTGTTTTTATTGTTTTTTTTTTTGTGAAAAGTAATTTATTTTTAGCATCCAAAATTGGAAGATTTGAAAATTCACAGAATATTTCGTTATGGGATTTAAAATCTTAAATTTTGGTTGCTTCTATGTAAATAAATTGTGCAAAAGATACAATTCTGAACTTAATATTTTAATTATACGGTCTAACGAACTAATTGTTTTGAAATCTAAATTCCAATTAGAATGCTTTTGGAATATTAAAAAATTAACTGATATGGTTTATGATGGAAATTATGTATTAAAATTTATAACCAACAGATATTTAAAAGTAAAAAAATATCCTGGATTTTAGGTGAAGAAAGAACGAAATTTATTTTATAATTAAAAAATATTTGGTTCAGACTATGTATAACAATACCAGCAGAATTCTATATATATGAATTTCATATATATATAAAATTGCATTATATTTGATTAAATATATTTTTTTTATACATTTAATACAAATTTAAAATAAAAAATATTTACACTATAAAATTTTTTATTCAAATGTTTGCACAATTGCTTAACAAGTGTCTAATAAAAACACATTACAAACATTTATCCACTTAATATAAATTTCAAAAACATTAAATTAAAAATTCTCTTTATTTTATTCCTTCTTTTCTCCTTTTTGATCCTTTTTACCATCATTGTCATCATAAACTCTTTAGAATGTGAAAAACCTATCAATGTATCTACAGATTCAGACAGTTGTAGATAAACTGTTATATCCTTTTAACTATTTTAAACAATTTTTTATTTATTTCGTTTGAACTTTCTTTTTATAACGTAAAATTCTGTTTAAATTTCTAACCTATTAAAATACCATTTTTTTATATATTGCAGCTCCCGTATTTTACATATATATATAAAATATAAGGAAATACTATACAGAATATATAAATTTTTTTTAAATAAAGTAGAATCCATCGATATACAGGATAGGAATATGATATTCAAAACAAAAAATAAAAAGCAGAACTTAAGCACTTACTATCAATTATTATTGAATTTATGTACGGATGTATGTAACATATCATATCCATTCACTTTTCAAAAATTTTTATAAGCTGTCATACTGCAAAAGTTGTAAATGATTTTCCGGTTTTTCAATTCAAAATCGTTTTATTCGATATCCAATGGTTATCCTGTTTTACACTTTTTTAATTCTTTCGTTTTTGTTTTTTTCTCTTTTTTTTTTTTTGCATCCTTCATCCAAAATATGGTTTAAACGATCCGATTTATGTATATATGTATGAATGTATATCGTTCATATATAAACATACAGGCGTATTCCCATAAGTAGTTGTTCTATTGATATATTTATTGAAATATTTATTTTTTTTTTAACATTAATGCACATACATGCATTTTCGTTCAAAATGTACAAACATATGTACATATATAAATTAAGTCTGTATATATATGTATATCAATAAGAGTTCAAATAAATGAAATTTAAATATCTTATATGATGCAGATAATTGGTTTACAGGATATTATTTGTCTATTTTCGGCTTTTTTTTTTTGATTTATTTTTTATTTTTAATCTTAACCACAATTTTGTGGTATTTTCACTAAATCAATTTTATATTGATAATTAAAATATTTTTTTTTACATACATATACTGTATATATATATATATATATATATATATATATATATATTTAACATAATTTAATTGTTTAATTTTTTTTTTTATAATACTCATCAAATATTTTTAATTTTATAATTTAAAATTCAATGAGAAATAAATTATAGTTTTTTTATACTCATTTATTAAGAAAACTCACAATATGCATATTAAAGTATTGAGCAACAATGTATCTCAATAATTTTGCCAATAACATAATATGGTAGTCATCTTTTGATTTTTTTCCCTATATATATATGCATTAAAAAATTCCAATACACAAAACATGTGTTTGTATTATCAAAATATTATCATTATCAATTTCCTATGTTTCTATACAAATGTTGCTTACAACATTTTCAAAATATTATTTATTTATGAAAATTTTTGTATAGAAACATTGTTGAGCAATAGTTATTAACGTCTGCGCTTTTTGTAATCGGTATATTTAAATTGAAGTTATTCGTGAATTCGTATATTTAAAACGATTTAGTTCTATTTGTTCGGCGTTGTGGTAGGTAATCGCGGATTATTTTACTTGAATGTCTTTTATTTTTTTTTGCCTTCTTTGAGTATCTGTTAGATACATTTATTGTTAAAATTAGAAAACCCAATAACAGAAAAATTTATATCATAACCTGTACATGGTAGAAAGGAAAAGAAATGTAAAAAAAAAAAATAAACAAAAATCAGTTTAATCAGTGTTTGAGAGAAAAAAAAAAGGAAGAAGAAGAAGAAAATAATATAAAAAAAAAATATATAAAGTAACAATTTCATATTTATTATTTTTTTTTTTTGTACGTTGGTTGATTATTGCTTGATATTCATTCTCCTACGGGAAGTTGTCCGTGGTGTTTGATTAAATGCGCGCATCGTTACGTTGCGTTTTACGTCGGCGTTTATTCGCATATATTATAAGATTTTAAAAACAATAATTGAAATAATAAAATTTTTATGCAATTAATTAAAAGTGTCAATTAACAAAATATTATACATATATATATAGATGGAATATATGTTAAAAAGTATAAAATACATTCGTAATTAAATTATATTAATACAATTGATTCGTCGCGGTTTATTTTTTGATCCTTTTAAAAATAAATATAAAAAATAATATTTAATTTAATTATATAATAAATGAAATATAAATTAAAATTAATAAAGGTTTTTCAAAAAAAATATATCGCCTAAGTTTTAATTCAAAATTATAAAGATATTAAAAAAAAAAAAATCAATTTAGTACTCAAATTATGTTAATTATATACTAATAATATATTGCTGTTATATTTTAATTGGTATTTTTATAATTAACTAGGTAAATATTTAATTAATATTTAAATATAAAAATAGTTTCTGTTTTTAAAAATTATAATTTGAAGTGATATAATTTGTGAATAAAAATTAAATTTAATATTTAAAAATTAATATAAAAAAAATATAAATTATAAAATCATAACATAATTAAAAAATTATATAAAAATCAATTTATTAACGAGTTTTTAAAAGAGAAATCACAATTATTAATCATAAAAAGTAATATTAAAGGAATTAACGGTATATGAATCATCATTTAATTAGGAAATAATCACGGTAAATTAAAAAAAAAACACTTCAACAAAATTATTTTACAGTTACTTTTATTGGAATAATTTTTAGTAAGTTAAATAACAATATACTTTACATTGAAAAAGGCTCCTTGCAGTTTTAAGTGAAACAATAAGGATATCTATTTTTTATATTCAATTATTTTTATATAATTCCTTAAATACTGTTTTTTTTTACTATCAAATTTCATGATCATTGGTCCTTCGGCATAGCATAAAAAATAAGAAACTCAACAGACATAACTCCTGAACTGGGCTATACTTTTTACAATATTCTTGTACCTCAGAAGGTACATAAGTTTAATTCTTTTTAATTCTTTAAAATATTTAACTTCTAGCCCACATATGCACCAATTAAAAAATAAATTAATTCTTATAATTACTAATTGCTTAAAAACACCATTCAAATTTTTAATAAGACACAAATAAATTATGTTCTATTTTGATTTTTATAATTATTTAGAAAACCTTCAATATAAAGACAGCAAATCAGAGCTTTTAGAAAAAAAGGACAATAGAAAATTTATAAATAAAATTTAACCCATTTAAAAAAAAAAATTAATCATAATATTCAATTTTTTTCATAATTACCGTCTGTTCAAAAATTTATAAGTATGAAAAAAAAAATTTTACAAATGATGTGACAATTAAAAAAATGTCATAAAATGAATTACAGTTAAAAAATATCAAAACTGCAAGAAAAAAACTTGACCTGTCAATCATCAATTAGTATATATATATGTTTATGAGTTATAAATGAAATTTATTGTAAAAGATATTGTGTACATAAATTGTCATTAAATTAATTGGAATCGATTATAATTAAACGATTTTTTGTTAAATATTATAAATTTTTTAACATTATGTAAAAAAAAGAAAATCAATAAAATCCACAATAAACTTTTATTAAAATTAGGTGACGATTTGAGAAATTGTCTATTATAAAGTACAATACATTTATTAAAATGAAAATACTTATATATGTTAGAATGATGAAATTAGATTATAAGTATATAAATATGTACACCTACGGACAATTTTTTGAAACTGCATTTACAAATTAGTTATTTAGATTTAATATTTTAGACACTTCAATTTGAACTCAACAACTTCAGTTCAAAAAACTCCTTGAAATGTTTGGGTCTACATTTTTGAGATTTAAAACAAATTACAAAAGGAAGTGGTAGTTTATATTGATTGTCGGTTCTTAACATTCTTATATTAATTAGTTAAAGCAAATATTTTGAACTTAGTTTTTAATAAACACATCGTTTACAAACAATCTGTCACACTCTAATTCAATATAGAATTAATCAAAATACTACTTATCCGAAATAATGCTTTTGTAAATAATTTTAATAATGCATCAAATTTAATGTCCTGAATTGTTATTTTAATAAGAGATTTATATAATATATTAACCTATATAATTATATATATATAAATTATTATAATATTACAAAAATGTTTTTAACATTTAACAAAACTGACAATTTATCGATGAACAGAGTAATTAGAAGAAATAATTAATTTCATTATTAATTTTTAATTAAAGATAATTATCGTTAAAATTTTTAAGTATATATATATATATATATAAAAATATAAATGTAAATTATTCAAGTACTCGAAAATATATATTAAAATTTCATTAAAAATATACATGTGGATTTAACTTGTGTATGAAATTAAAAATAACCTGAGGTCCTTGAAATGAAAATTTTGTTTATTTAAAAATTTTTTTATTTTTTTAAATTTATATATAATATCTTTTTATACGTAATATCTTTTTTTCAAGCATTCAAATTTTAAATTGTATCTGAGAATAAACAATCTTAAGGACATTTGAAAAGTTTTCTTTAAAAACGTCGGCAGAAATTCAACATTAACCGGAAGTTACAAAAGGATGTTTAATTTTCAAAATACTGAAAATTACTTGACATTTCTAAAAACAATACTTTGTGAGGTCTAGTACTTATTTACTCTGTAACTGTAAAAAATAACTCTCTGTCAATTACGATACAATTTTGTATAATTAAAAGGCGGTAAAATTAATAAAAGAATAATTAAATTTTGTTATAAAAACCTATTGTTCTTAAAAGAGTAATTTCTTAATTAGATTTTGATTCAGTTTTTCTTATAATTATACATACTTATATATATTTATAAAAAATTCCTGATAATTTCATTTTTATTTATACATACTATATGTATTATATTTTGAAATATAGTTTTATTTCTTCTAATATAGAAAACAATACATTTTCAATGAAAGGGTCATTTGTTCTTTTGTCCTTTTCTTAAAAAAAATACAAAACAAAACTAAAATCCAATGATTTTGATAACAATCTTATAAACAGTTGGAAAATAAATCTTTTATAAAACAATAAAGCAAAAAAAGCTCTTTATATCTACGTACATATATCTTTATATGTGTATATATTTGCTTTGTTATCTCCAGTAGTGACAAAACAGTAGAATGTCATTGTTGTGTTAAAAAGGTGTAAAAAGTATTTAACTAAAAAATAGAAATTAAAAGAAAAATATAAAAACTGCATTTTATTTACGGCTTTTTGTTAAATTAATAAACAAAAAAAAAAACAAGAAAAACACAAAAATAAAACGAAGAGGCACTTCTCATCATATTTTTACCATCAACACACTTTTTATATGTACATATATACTTATGAACTTCGCTTGTATATAAACATTTATTTATATCCTCATATGTAATAAGGATGGCGAAGTCCTTTTATAACAAATAATAATTGAAATAACCTCGTCGCCGACATCCTTATTATGTCATTCTAAATCATTTTTCCATCCTTTTATTCATTATTTCTTGTAAAATTTTCCATAATAATTTATTTTTATATTGCAAAAAATTGTTGTACAGGACGTAGGTGGTTATGAATTGTATACCGTAATTTAACATTATGTTTTTTTTTTTTTCATATTTACAACTTACACTTTTATTCAGTAAAGACAAAATAAGCTTAAAAATTTAGTGACCATTTAATTGAAAATATTAAACGGGACAATATAAAATGTAAGGGTATACTAAATTTGGGGAAATTATAGTATAGATTAATTTTAAATTTATAATATTATATCATAGACTTTGACATTATAAATGTCATCCTGATTACCATTTAAAGTAAAGCCCAATAAAATCAAAATTTAACATAAACAAAAGGTAATCTAAAATACAGTAAATTATGTACCTATTTACAAAAGTTATATAATAAGATAACCATAAGAATGCTACTCTAAAATTTATCCTTAGATTTTAATGCGATCTGACTTGATATTTACTACATTAAAATACTCATAACGGTTAAAAGTGCAGTATTTGCAGTAAAATAATAATTCTATGTATTTACCAATTTGTGTATAGCAGTAATAAGTAACACAAGTGTATAGCAGTGTGTTTACGAATCTTCCATTTATATAAATAGACAATAAAGCTTTCAGCGAAAAATTTACAAAAATTAAGTTAAAAATAGAAATTAAAAAAACATAGATATAAAATTTAGAAATATTTGAACTCTCTAAAAAGCTAAATTCTGAAATATATCTAGGATATAAATTGAGAAAATTTAAATTTACCATATAACAATTCAATAATTTACTCGTATAACACAATTAATAAAAAAAAAGTACAGAAAGAATGTATAAATTAAATACAAATGGTCACTTTAAAATTAGAAATTTTTCTTTCATATTCTATATCTATATACTTATGAATTAGAATGAATGAAATGTCTGGTAGGAAGTCCTTGTTAAGGATTTCAATGAATGTGTAAAATGTAAAGTGCTTTCTTCGTTTTTTGTTTTTTTTTTTTTTTAACACAACAAAAGAAAAAGTTGTAACAAAAAAAATTTATTTTTTTTTCTCTTTCTATATTATTACAAAAAAAAAAAAAAAACCTTAAAACAAAAATAAAACAGATTTTACCGTTAGTATAACATTTATATAAAATAAAAGAGAAAGAAAAACGTTAACACAGAATATAATGAAAATAATAAATATAATAATAATAATAACACCTTACATTCATGGTCTTTAAGTTTTAGGCTGAAAACTTTTCTTTTTTGTTTTTTTTTCATAACAAAAAAAATTAAGAAGTGGAAAATTTCACAGTTAAAAACGAAGCAAAAAAAAAAAAAGTAAATAAATAAATTTTCCAAAAAAAAAAAAAATTAAATAAAATTATAAAATATAAAAAAAAAAAATAATAGAAAGAGAGAAAATATTAACAGAGATTATTCTGTGTTTGGAAAAGAGAAGATATTTAAAGCCAAAAGCCTTCTTTAATATTCGCAAAACGTGGAAAATTTTCAAGGAAAATAAAAATATGTTTTTTCTTGATAAAATTTAATAAATAAAAAAAAAAAAGTTTAAGAAAATTTTTTACCGTTATTTAGAAAAAGGAATTTTTTTTTTTTTTTTAAATATTGTGCAGAACAAATTGGGAAACGAAGTTGAAAATTCATCAAGGATAACATAAAAAACAGGATTTTTATTTTAAAGCAAAATTCTTTTTGTTGTCCTTTTTCTTTCAATTTTGATTTTTCATATTAACGTTTCATTTTTCTTATTATATTTATATACATATATTTATTTATACATTTTTTTATTTAATTTACAGTTTCTGTTCAAATGCCGTTATTTACTTAACTGAATTACTTGATCAAGAAGTGCTTGCTATTAAATTAGCACTTTTCTTTTTTTTAACATAATAATAAAAAACAATAATAAAAAAAAAAAAAAAGAATTTTCTATTTGAATTTTTTACAAAGAAAAAACGGAAAAACAAAAATTTGAATTAACTTTTATAATAAAAATGACATATTGAATTATTTAAAATATTAAAAGTGATTTTATTGAATAATAATAATAAAGACAAAATAAATCAAAAATTGTGCATGAAAAGCCACTAAAAGGAAAAACTAATATCATTATATAATAAAATAATAAAATATTATATATTTGTTATAAAATTAAATTTTTTTGAAAACATTTTATTTTAAAATTTTAATTTTTGTTTTTATTTTTTGAACTTTTTGAGTTTTTGTTCGTTTTTTGTTTTTTTTTTTGATTTTTTGGTTCTTCACTTGAGCTTTACTTTAAACGTGAATGGATATTTTCAAAAGGAATAAAAAAAATATTTTAACATTATAAATTTTGTAAGTAAAAACTTATTTATGCTTTTAATATAAAATGATTTTATATAAAATAAAAAAAATTTTTTGAATTCCAGGTGATAAATTTGAAAAATCTAATTATACAAATTTTTACTGTATTTTTTGAGTAAATTTTCTTCTGATACACATCTGAAGTAAAAATTTATTCAATTTAAAATTCAAAATATTGTAAATGCATTTTCCTCCACAATACGAAATAAAAAATGTGTACAGATACAAAATTCATTAGTACTAACATCAGTATACAAATTTTTTTGAAAGTCAATGTTTGCATAAATTTTGAAAATTTTTTTATTTTCCCTTCGTCCTATTTTATCCTGTTTTTTTCTTGTTTCTTATTTTCTTTCTACTTTTGAAATGTTGTTGATAGAATTTGACTGGATAATTAGCATACTTGTGATTTGTTTTTTACTAAATTAATTTATTTCATGTTTTTATGTTTACTTTTTTTAATGCAACAACTCTTATTCTGATAATTTTCTGAAGAAATGCTGCTGTTATTTAAAATTTGATTATGGAAAAATGAAAAAAAAAACATTTTTTTTTTTTGCAAATACATTTCAAAGATTATACCATGATTTTCTTGAAAATTTTATTATATTCGGGTTCTATATAAAAGCAGAATTTTATTTTAATTTTTTTAACATAAATTTTTGACAGAATTTATACTCTAATTTGTAGCTACAACTATAACTTCTCAAATATTAATTTTCTGTTTTTGGAATTTCAGAATTTTTTATAAAAAATCAAAAAAAAAAAACTTTTAGTTGTTCTTTCTTTGAAATAAAATAATTTTATTTAAATTTTAATAATATTATTTTATTTAAATATAATACTCTTGAGAATGTCATTTAAAGTGTATAGTGATGAAAAATTTTACATTTTAACTCTTTAAAGTTTAATGCTTAAAGAATTTGAAAAAAATGTGAATAAAATGGGGGATATTTTTAAAAATTTTATTTAGAAAACCAAAAATAGATATATTTTTGTAAGCAATTACTTAATTTGATAAGTGGGTTATTTTTAATTCAAGTTTAATAGTTTTTTGCAAAACCTTTATTATCGTTTTAAATTTACTGATAATTGGAATGCGCCAGACATGTGACATTATTTGCAAACAATTTGACAACACTATTCTGCGCAAGACAAGTAAGATTATTACAGAACAAGTAAAATTATTTGAGAACACTATTCTACTAATTATCTATATATCTTTCTTAAATACGAATTAGGCGTTCATTTAAAGAGTCATTTTTACCAAATATCTATCAAGTTTTTTTTGGATTAAGGTAAGGTAGGTTTTTTGATTAAAAGATTTTTGAAATTCATAATTAATTGTACATTCTTCTAATAAAGTACTTATTCGACTCCTATATATATGCTAATTTATAGCATTAAATTTTATTCAAAATATTTAAAGTAACCACAAGGTTTTTTAAAATCTAATAAATAAATAAACACTTAATAATAATTATTATTATTAATTTTCTTCTCCTTTCTTTAATAAACATAATAATATTACTCTTCATGACTTTATAACATAATATACAGTTTATCATTATTTTATATACAATATGTATATATATATATATATATATATATATTTTTTATTAACAACAACATAAATTAAAAAACATAATTTTTATGCTAAAACACGTGAACAAAAATTATCCATTTATAATTTTTTTTTTGTTCTTTACCTGTACGGCGAAAAAAAATGACTGTTTGTGTTTCAAGAAAAAAAAAAAAAAAAACATGTATGAATATTTTTTTATATAAAAGTTTATGTACACAATATTCATCCATTATCGCTTTATCCTATATGATCCTGTATCCATTAGATAATTTATTTAATATTACTCATAAATAAAACCTCCATTTCATATATATGTATATATGTTTGTATATATGTATGTCTTATGTATGCCTTCATATATAATGTACTATACTAATTTTTTTTTTTTTAAAGAAATGTATCTAAGCCAGGATATCATACTTAATTTGACAGGTAAATATGTTTTTTTTTTCTGCTATTGTTTATTGTTGGTAAAAAAGAGACAGAATAAATGAAAACAAAATTATGCTTCTATAATATTGTTTTGTTTTATTCCGTGAGATTAGAGCGTGTGTATAGCAGTGTGTTTACCAATCTTCCATCTATATAAATAGACACATATAAGTTAGTTGATATGTAGGTCCTATCTTAACTATATAATATGTAAAGATATCCTTTTGCTCATTTTATTATTATTATTATTTTGTTTTTTTTGCATCTGAATCATTTCTATTTTATCATCATTTTGGGTTGGATTGTATCATTTGTTGTCTATCTATTTCTTTTCTTTAATATTGCGCCAGCCATACCTGAACGCGGGTACACGTGGAATGTTAAAATTATAGTACAATTGACAATTCTTTTTATATAAAAAAAATACTTTTTTGTTGTTGTAAGTGTAGTTTGGAGACTAAACTTAAATTTATATATACAATGATGATAATGATAACATTGATAATAATGGGACTATGATAATACTCCAAAAATAATATCTTAAAAAGTTATTTAAAAAAAAAAAATTTCAAAATTTTTCTGGGATAATTTTGAAAAGTTTTAAGAACCAGGTACTTATTTGTTTTTGTAATTAAATTACAAAAAAAAATGTTAAACGGAGTGGAGTTATCAAATTAAAATTTTTAAAATTCTATTAAAAACTTTCATTGTATTTAATAAAATTCTTCTTGTTAATTTATTTAGTTTATATTTAGGTTAATACTTTTTTTTATGAGGGATTTCATGAAATACTATACTTTACTGTTAGGTTAAAACTATTTTTTAAGTTTAAACCCTTTTCTCAAATAAAACAAGAATAATTTTAAGAATCAAACAGGATCCAGGATCACAATGTTATTTTCAAAAAAATGTTGAAAGTTTAAATTTTATTAGCCTTCTTTTTATTCACATAGACATAATAATTGATATAAACTTATACACCATAATCTCGGTAGATCAAATTTTTTGATAAAATATATATATATATATATATTTATTTCAAAAAGGGTTTTTCTAGGGTCAAGATTTTGGTTTTTATGATAATGTAATGATAAAACCATTGGAATTGTTGATAAAATAAAAGCAAAAAAAAAAAACAAAAAGTTTTATGACAATAATAATGATTGCTCTGATGGTTGACTTTATCTCTTCTATATCTGCTTAAAGTTTTTATATTTTTTTTTTATATTTTAAGTATTACAAGCTTAAATTCATATTCATGGTTTTTTTTTTTTGCTGTTGAACTTCACGTTCCATTTACATTATTTGTTATTTCCGTTGTTAAAAGAAAAAATTATTGTACCGTTATACTTGTATATGCATATGGATAGATATAATACATATGTGAATAGTTGTAACATACAATATAAATTTGCAGTCAGGACAAGAAAGGATATCACTTTATGTTAAAACATGCTTTAAGAATATATATATATATATATATATATATATATATATTTATTTAAGTACATATATTACTATAAATTTTAATATATATAAAAAAAAACAGCAAAAATAAAAAATAAAACCCAAAGTCAAAAAATGAAAACAACTGGCAATACTAAATATTATAAAGGGGAAAAAAAATGTTGCTTGAATTTTATCATATCTTTGGGTGTTTTGATGATCAGTTGTGTTGCGACAATGTTAACGATGTTGACAATAAACAACAATGTTTAAATATATATGCATATACAAAAAATATACAAAAATATATATTATAATTATATATATATATATGTATAATTATATATATAGATTGTATAATATGTACAGCAAGAAATTATATTACAAAATGGTACATTAAATCTTGTTAAGGTGTTTAGATTCTTTTGTTAATTTTCTTTCTGTATTTTCATTTCAGTTTTTCGTTTATTTTTTTTTATTTATTTTTCTTTTAATTTATTATTTTACTTTTTATATGAAAATAATTTACTTTTTCTATATTTCGTTTTATTTTCTTTTTTTGTGACTGAACAAATAACTGAGTAGTGAAAACTATTCTTCAACTGCAATTGAATAAGGGATGATGATATACAAATGTTAATTTATATTTATTTTTATTTTACTATAGAGTAGTTGGAAATTAAAGAAAAAGTATAATAATACCTGTTCATTGGCCAAGGTTCCTCTAGGAATTAGTGAACTGTTGTGAATCTGTCCGGTAAACATTTAATTTTAAGCTGAATTTTAAAATGAGTTCTTTGATATAATTAAATAAAATTATAGTTAATGGCGATTTAAAAAATTGGGACAGGGATTAGAAAAGGAAGCTTTCGGAATGCGTATGGAGATTGCGTATTAAAATGCGTATTAAAAAATTGGGATAGGGATTACAAAAGGAAGCTTCAGGAATGCGTATGGAGAATTTTGGATTATAAATGAAAAAGAATAAAATTTAAAGTATGAATGATCTCTTTGAAATTGACTTATTCTGATGCGCAATGGACTTATAAACTTTAGGAACCACATAAGGCAATGAGGAAGGTATACACGAAAAACTTGATTTAATTTCGTGAAATCCATTTAGCAAGACTACAAAAACCATAAATGACTGCTGTATTGTGCAAATGGTTTTGATTTTCCATAATTATTTTCTGGATTTAATTTATATTTAAACACTACAATCATTAAAATCAATGGAAACGTGGAACGCATATTTATACGAAAAAGTTGATTTGAATTAAAACTAAAAATATTCCTCTAACAAATTCTTCGCTTCACGAACTACTCAAATAAAAAAATGCATATATATATAAATATTTATATACTGTTTTAAATATATTTCAATTTAAATTATTTAATTAAAGTTTTTTGTTTTTTTTTTCAAGAGAGATAATTTCAGTTCATTATACGTTCTTAGGCTTACCTCCTTAAAATTCCATCGAGTTTCAGTTGCTTTCAATTACTTTTTCTTAGAAATTACTTTTTTTTCAAAATAAAAAATAATTGCAATTCTTAAAAAAAAAAAAATTATTAAATTTTATATTTGTGTCTCATAATTTTTCCTATTTTAATATATTTTCAAGTTTTTTTTTTTTTTGCAACTCTCATTTTCTTTTTTTATTTTTTTTTTTGGCTGCATCAACAGCGTATAGGTACATAATATTAAAATTCCTTTGAATATTCTATGAATATCAAATTATTTCTACTTTATTTCATCAAATTAAAAAAAAAAAAATAAAATAAAAAAATTTTATATTTTCCATGTTTTAAAGATTTGTACCACAACACAAAAACGAGTACAATTTCCTTCCAACATAAAAAAGAAAAAAAATTAACAAGAAATTAAAAAAACTTTTTTTTTTTTTGAAAAATGACGTTTAAAAATTTTTCTGCAGTTGTGAAAGTTTGTTTTTTTGCTTTCAAGCAAAGAAAATGATGTAAAAATGGGGCTGATGAACTTTGAAGACGTTAAAATGACAATAATTTCAAGTACTTTACCTACTTTTGAAAATTCATTATTTCACATACAAAACAATTACAACAACAATAACAACAATAATAGAAAAAAAATGTCGGAATGCACACAAAAAGGGAAAAAAATAAATATGAGAAGTATAAAAACAACAAAAAAAAAGGAATAAAAAGAGAGGGGAAAACTTGAAGTGAAAAAGACAGCAGGAGAAAATAAAAAAAAAATAAAATAAAATGAATTTTTAGTGTTTCGTAATTTGAGCTTTTTATTTTGTTTTTTTTTTTTTTTAACAAATTTCATCAAAATTTTGTAATAATATATTTTTGTCTTTGAATTCTTCCCCATCACCCGCCCGCTTTCGCTCCATTCCATTTCAATTCACTTACCATTTTCCTTCCTTTCCTCCCAACTTCCTGCATTGAAATTAAAAAAAGTATGTATAGAAAAATAAAAATTTTCTTTTCACCTGTTGTGTAATGTGTTGTTTGTTGTGCTTTTTATGCAGTTTTCATTTTCATAGATATGTACAAGTACATCAGTACAGGTATAATGTTTTACAGGTTGAGGTGTGTTGAGGTGTATATATATATAACGGTACATTAAAGTAAAAAAGATTTTTTGATGATATGAATGTTAAACGTAAATTTATTGTGCCAGTTTTTCAATTCTTTTATATTACAATTTTTTTTTTTTTTTTTTGTAAGAGTGAAAAACTTTCTTCATAATATAAAAATTTTACAATATAAGATTTCTTTTCCTTTCTTTTATACCTGTCTCTTTTCTTTCATTTTTTGTTTTTTTTTGTTTTATTACTTGTATTTTACTTAAAAGTGTAATATTTGGTCCAATTTTTCTGTTATTATTACTTTTTTATAGTTTTGATGCAATTTTGATGAATATAAATATACACATGCATATTTATAACACATGTATGTATATGTAAAAGTATATATGCAGTGTATAAAATAACAGGTGAAGGTATGCCAAAACAAAAAAAAATTTGTTCTTTTTTTTTTCACTTTTACAGACAAATGAATGAAAATAGGAAAAGTATATTTTCTTAAAGTTATTTTTCTCATTTTTCGTTTTTTATTAAAAACTTTTCTATTTATTTCTTTGATTTTTTGTTTTTTTTGTTTGTTTTTATTTTTTTTTTGAAACAAATTGTAAAAGTTTATGACGCTAAAGTTTAAGTTTCTGGAAAGAAAAAAAAAACTGCATTTAATTTTTTTAAAGTGAGTTTGGGTTGGCTGGTTAATTTGATTGGTCTGTGTTTGGTTGTTTGGTGCAAAAAAAAAAACGGGAAAACTTAAAGTTCCGTTTTTTTTGTTTTTTTTTGTGTTTGTCATAATAAAAGTTTTTCATTAAAAAGATTTTCTTTTTTTTTTTTTGATTTTAGAGGAAAATCTCTTTTGTTGTTTTTCTTATGTTGTTTGCTAAATGTCCCCATTTATGTACCACCCATATTATATAATAATAACAAATTTTTCAAAACTAATTCAAAGAGTTTTAAAGCTAGTTTTCGGTTTATTTTTTTGTTGAAATCTATTTTCTGTAAAGAACTCAACTTGTCAACAATGATCGTTTTACTTTGAGGAAAGTAAAAAACTTTCTTTTTTTTTTTTTGTTTTTTTTTTTTTTTTTGACTTTATATAAATGAAAATTTCATAACGAACTTATGGCTAGAGTATTAAGTTTATTAACAAAAAAAAAGACATTAAAAAAATGGTCATTTAAAATGTTTGCAAAACTTTTGTTAGTAAGTAATTTCGTTGACTTTTAGACATATAAAATGACATTTCTCAGATCTTTGAAATATAAAATTAAAAAAAAAGTTTTAAATAAATTAAGATTAATTTCTAATTGTTTTTTTGAAAATCAAAATTGAAATTCATGCATTTTTCTAATAAAAAACCTGGCTATAAGTAATTTTACAAATATCGTACGATATTAACTCTTAAACTTCTAACTCAAGTTTAACTAACTCAATAAATTTCTATAATTTAAATAAAGAATAATTATTTCAATGGAATACAAATGGGTAAATCGTACTAATTACATCTGGGATGAACCATATTTATAATATTCACAAATACATTCAAGGCACCATTCCTATAATAATTCCCCAGTTTAACAATATTTATTTCCTCAGTTTTTTAACTGAAAAAATCTTAAATAAAATTTCAAATTTAAAAAACGATTTTTGTTTTATCCTCTTAACTATAGGAGCACCTGTACTTAAAGGGTAAAAAAAACTTTAAATACCTTTAAATTAAAGTTAAAATAATAAATATAATAACACCGCATAAACAGTTAAAAGTTTTACTAAGAGCAAAAATAAAACAAAACTTTTAGTGTCAATCGCACTCAACATAGTTATAACTATGTACTTCTAATGGTTCATATATTTTCTTTCGTCCCTTATCCCAAATCTTCAAAAAGTACAATTTGAAAACTTTGAAAACTTTAAAAAACAAAAACAAAAAACTTCAATAAGAAAACTAAACGTCTTAACGCCAATCTTAACCAAAAATAGATTTTTTTTAAGAAATGGAAAAAAATACATATATATATATAACATGGAATTTGAAGTCACTAAAAGCTTCTTTAAAACGTAATCCATTTTATCCTCCAAAACTGTTAAACTGTCGTTTTCTTTAACTTCTATAACATCCATAAAAAAAAAACTTTCTTTTTTTTTCTTTTAAATACCATCACATCAGATAACATTGGAATTGGATGCAAGTGAGTAAAATAATAGTACAGTGGAATTTTTTTTTTTTTGTATTTATTACTTTTCTTTTGATTTTAATTTTTTGTTTTTTTTTTTGTTTTGAGGGGTTCCTACATAATGTTTATCTTCTATATATGACAACATGTATACCCCTTTTTATTTAACTGATTTTTTTTACATTAAAAAAAAAAAATTCGAAAAAGAAAATTACTTATAGAAAAAGTATTTGTTTTTTTTTACAAAGGAAAAGAAAAGTCTATCGATCTGAATCGCTGCTATGACATACACACACACACACACAAGTTTCATAATAAAATAAAATAAAATTACCCAATTATTTACGTGAACTTTTTGAACGTTTTCGAACACCACACAATTTTTATTGCAGTTGCAAAATTATTTTTGTTTTTTTTGTTTTATTTTACGACATTAAACAATGGCTCTTTGAAAAAAGTTTTTACTATGAGAGAAGTTTTTTTTTTATTTTGTAAATTCATAACTTAAGTCTTTTTCCGCTATATATGACTTTTTATACTCTAACACATTGTTAGATGAAACGGTTATAGTCCTGAATTGTGATTACATAGATTACATATATGGGAAGAATAAACTGCTCTGTTGTTTTTGCTTTCAAATGGTAATTAAATTTTTTTAAGTGGGGTTTTTTGCAAAAATTATGAATGTTTAATCTTATGCTGTTGGTAAAGTCATTTTCCGAGGGCTGGGGTTACAATTACTGAATAGTATAGTTTAAACAATTTTTATGACCTTCTCATTTATTAAGTTAGAGTTAACTATTATACAAAATTTAAAATAACTTGAATACCAATTGAACCCTAGGTATTCTTTAACATATAATATTTTCCATAATACATTAATTTTGACTTTGCAATATCCTCATATCATTATTCAAATAAAACTTAGCTGATCGTATTTTTAGTTTAACTTGAAAATTTTCTAGTTTTTAACATTCTAAAAATATTTAAAAGAATTAAATTTAGATTTTTTTCAAAAGATGGCTGTTAGCGTTAGCTTTCATATTTTTTTAAAGACATAGCTGAATAAATTTCAAGATTTAATGTAAGAACTAGGCAACATTTTATCCTTCAGAATATCAACATGCATCTACTTTAATTTTCCATCCAGAATAAAATTAAACCAGATATTGAAAAAAATTCATATCCTAATATAAAAAAAAACCCTAGACTTTGTTGTCGGATATTTTTATTTTTGTTTTTATTGTTTTTTTTTTTGTTTTATTTTTATACCCCGTCTATATTAATAAAACAAAAGAGACACTTTCATGGCAAAAAAAAGAAACTTTTTTTTTTTTATTTCACTAAAAGTTTTCACTGTTTTTTTTTTCTCTATTATTGCTATTTCCTTCTCTATCTTTTAATATTATTTTTTTTTTTTATATTTGGTTTATATTTTATGCCATTTTTTTCTTTCTTTCATAGTAATAAAAAACAAAAACAGTTCTTAACTTAAAGTTCTAAAGATCATTTTTATTTTTATATTATGTGTTTTTTTTTTATTTAATATATTATTATAGAATTTTTGCAACCTTTCCACATGCCCTCTATTTAACCGACTAATGTATATGAAAGTTGATAAAATCTTAGATTTAATTCAACTCATATGAAAATCTCATTCTACTATGTTGTTGTCACTGACAACTCTAACCCATTAAAAATCCAACCGCCCTCAACATAATATTAAAAATATTATAAGGTAACTTTATACATCAGCTGTGTACGGATGACTTTTGTAAACATGGGAGCAGAATAATACATAATAGAGTTTGTACGTACAGGAATAGTTACATGGGAATCCGTTTGCGCTTCACATGTATACAATGTGGCAAAAGTGTTATTGGAAAATTGTGCAGATGTTAAAAGAAGGAAATTCTTAGATTGGTTTTTTTCTTTTTAAGTTTTATTGTCAAGTTTGTTTTTTTTTAACTGCTTGTTTTTAAAAAAAGAAATTTTGTTGTCGTTTTATAGCACGCGAGGACAATAAAAGCTGAAGGGAAAGTAAAAAATGGGGTTGGGAGACAATAAAAGCCAAGGAAAGTAAAAAGAAAACAATGTCTTAACAAACGGATGGATTAAATACTAGTAGTTTGTATTCTTTTTTATTTTTTTTTGTGGATCTTAACTGCGTATGTATGAATGTTTGCAAATCAGTATAGTAGTTTTTGTATTAATGTCATATTTTAAAACTATGGATACCATTTATATGTGGGTATATATGTATATACTTATATTATTAAAAAAATTACATAAATTACATATGAAACATTCATATAATTCTACATTCTTAGTTGAAGATTGTCTACTTATATGTTTTAGTCTGGAAATATATCACAAATAGATTTAGTATAGAGTTATATATATATATATATATATATATTTATATATATGTACACATGTTGCTCATAGTTACTATTATAAATAATTTTCTTTATATTACAAGCATTTAAGGATTTAAATGGTTTTCGTGATTTGCTTTTTAAAAAAAAATATATACAAAAATTACAAAAATAAATAAATATTAAAACTAAACGATTGTAAAAATGATTGTTGAGGTCAAATATTATCTTTTCTTTTGTTTCTTTTCTTTTTATAATCTTATACCTATATTATGTTACAAAATTTTTTACATTTTAATAGTATTCTTTTTATTATTACAATATTGTAGTAAAATAATTTTAAAAACTTAAGAATTCTAAAAATAAAAAACATATTTTGTCTTATATAAAATTTAATCTTTAAGAATATTCAAACAATTAACAATTAAGTCAAAGCATATAGAATTGAAAACTTAGTGGCGCCTTAAAGTATGCAACAATCATGAATATTTTAATATTTTTGAAAATTAGCTTTTTTTTTAATTAAACCTTTATTTTATTATTTACTTATATACAAGTAATAACTTTACTCCAAAAATAAGTAACAGAAAAGGTTTTTCTTATTTAAAATATTAACATGTAAAAATAAAATGATTTTTTTTTAAGTTGAATTGTTTATCTTAATACTAACTATCTTAACAGTAGCTTTTAATATGTATTAATTTTTAAATGTTAAATAATTGCAAAAAGTTTAAAATGGTAATTTTTACATATTCTTTCAATTAAATAAAAAATTCAACTTTTAATAAAATTAAAACTTCATTTAATAGGGATAAGATTAATTAAATTAAATTTAAAAAAAAATATTTAATTTGAATTTTAATTATCTATATTATTATTTAATTATGAAAGCTGAAGTGATTAATATGTCTAAATTTATTATAAAATATTTAAAATGAAAACTATTAAAAGGTTTAAAAATCATTACAATAATTTTTTACCCTTTAAAAAGTTTAAACTTTTTTAAAGTATTTTAAAAAATTAGATACTTTGTTATTTATTTGAATTAATAATTGCCGAGATTTTATTTCTCCTCTCCCTTGTCTTAGGGAACCTAACTGTCTTACTTATGAGAAAAAGTAATGTAAAATCTTTTTTTATTATCAACATTTTCATAAAATAAAATTCTACACTTGAATGGCTTTAGACATTTAAACAAGAGGATATCCTTCTAAAATTCCTTTATTTTTTATTACTTTTATTTCATGAATAAAATATCAAAAGGAATTCCATCATTTTCTCTTTAAATCAGGATATAAAAAAAAAAAATCAAAAACAATAAAAAAAAATCCAAAAAAAAAACCAAAGAAATAATCCAACTCCTTACGGTATTATCGCACCTCTTATCAACATCAAATTAAAAGAAAAGCATCTAAAAAAAATAAATACTTAAAGATTTTTCAAAATGTTTTGACTTTAAAGATATATATATAGATATATATATATATATATATATATACTTACCTAGGAAAAGTTAAATAATTCAGAGAGATATGTAGTAGGAAAAATAACTCTGGTTCATTACTTTATAAATTAATCTGTTAATAAGCCGAAAATACTTCTTAGGGAAATTTTATATATATATATATACAAAGTGTAAAAAATCTTATAATACATGTTGTCTTTTTCTTTTATATTATTTTTCTAAAAAATATTCCTTGAACTTTATTTATAAATATATATATATATGTATATATATATATACCGATTTTCCTTTAAAAAATTAAAAATTAAATTCTTTTGAAAAATATTTTAAGAAAAATAATATAAAACAAAAACTGATCTACCATGACGTTTAAATACCCTACACCTCAACAGAATATCTGTAAAGTTTTAAATGATTTTTTTTATGTTCAACCACCAAAATTTTTCAGACCGCACCAATCTTAAAAATAATTTTTGTTTTTTTTTTGTTTTTATTTTTAAAAGAAAAAGATGAAAAGTTTTGATAGACAGGAAGTTTTGAATGTAATTTCTCTTTCTTTTGTTTTGGTTTTTCTGCTTATTTTTTTTTTTATTTTGTACAGATTGAAAAAACTTTGCCGCCAAAGCCAATAAAATGCCGTTTTTTCAATGTAAAATAATTTTTCAATTTTATATACTAATATACTTCTCATTCATTGGATTCGAATAACAATAAAACAACATAATCAAAACATACAAATAACTATCAGCATATAAGAATCTTTTTATTTTTTTTTTTTTTTTTTATGAAAATTGAAAAATTAGAAAAATCTTCTTCTGGAATCTGAAAATATTTTTTGACTTATAACTTAGGGATAGGGAAAAATATATATATATTTGTATTAAAATGTATTTAAGAATTTTTTTTGGTTATATTTTGAAGGAAAATTTTCAAGGATAGGCTAAATAAAATATAAAAAAAATTTTCTGGAGATTTTCTTATAAAAAAAAAAGAAAAACTTTGAAGAAAAACAAAAACAAAAAGAAAAAATTTAAAAAAAAAAAGAAAAATAAAGTTCAACATGTTGTTTTTGATAACAGCAGGTACTTTGCCATGACAGTTAAGAATATTTTGTTATTAAGTTATCATTGACAAATATATAAAGCTTCTTCTCCTTCTAAATTTATCTTGTTTTTTTTTATTTTTTCTTTTTTTTTTGTTTATTATGTCATTTAACTTGTAAATAACTTTTACAAAATATTAATTTTTTTCTAATTTTATATTAAATTTCATTTAAACTGAATCAATTTAGTTGACAAATTTTTTAATTTATTTTTTTTTTAATTTTATTTATAAATTGTACAACTCTTTTAATTTTGTTATAATTCTCTACACCTGTTTTATTTACCTGATCAAAATCCCCCTCATTTATAGGGGTATCTTTTATAATTTTATAAAACAAGTAGTTTTTTTTTAAATTTAAAAATTACTTTATTATAGTGAATGTTATATTTTAGTTATTAACAAGTTTTACAATAAGTTGAAAGACACAGGAAAATTATTATGGTAATAAATTCCAATTTGGGTTTGGTAAAAGAGTTTTCTAATTCTTTAATAAAATGTCAAAATGCAGAATGTAAATGAGTATTATTATAAACTTCTTTAGTTACTTTAATTATAATTTAATTTTAAATTTATTGAATAACACTTCTATATGTCGTCCTTGTTCTACTTTAATCTCCTTTGAAAAAATTGCAATTTCATGTAATCAAATTCAATTATTTATGTTTTATAATCATTTAATTGTGTAATAAACATGCATAACACCTCTATTATATAATTAAATAAAAACATGTTAAATTATAAATAAATGTAATGTAATACTCATACAACAAATAAATTAATACAAAAAAAAAAAGAACCAAAACCGAAATAATTCAATAATTATAATAATAACAATATGTAATTTACCGTAATTTACAAAAACAACAATTCTCTAATAAAATGCTTAACTATAACAAATTAATTATTATCCTTTTATATCCCGTCATAATATTTGTATTTATAACACACACACTTAAATATAGATATACACTTAAGAAGAAAAAAAAAACCAAATCAAATTAATACCCTGAATTCTGATGAATTATCCTTTAGAGAATTAATTCAGAAGATAGAGACAGAGAGAAAGAGAGAGAGAGAGCAAAAAGAATTAACAAAAAAAAAAAAAACAGCACCATGTAATTTTTTTTTTTTTTAATTCAATTGGCATTATTAAAGGGTCCCTAATAAAATCAGAATGAGTACGAGCTTGTAATACAAAAATAAAACATCATGTATAGTCTTCTCTTGTACAAGTTAATATTTTATTGATTTGATCACGTATTATACGATAGGACACCATTTCCATTCATTACATTCATTTACCACCATTCACCATAATATGATAAAGTCGATTTGGGTCGGCTGTGTAGTAACATACGTTTAACATATGTTAACAATAAAAATTAATATTAAATAAAAAAGGTGTTAAAAAAAGAATTAACCTTCAGGGTAATACAAATATTATTCCAATATATATATATATATGTACACATTTAATAAAATCATTTATACACGTATACATATATACCAAACAAAATAAAAATGAAATGTAAATAACAGAACATATTAAATAAATCTGATGAAAAATTAAATAAACATTACCTATATAAAGAAACACACATAAAACGGTACATATATATTTATATCTATGTATAAATAATGTATACACATATTTTCGTTAATCGTATATTATCGTTTGCTTACCATTACTTACTTTTCGCTACCTTTTTATATATATCACCTATAAATAAATTGCCAAACCACCACCCATGTTTCACCTAATAAATTTTATATGTGAATGAAAACATATCACTTAAATCGAATCAAGTGTTGTTACGGGTGTACAATATACACATATATATATATAAATCGACAATCGAACAAACTCATCGTATATTTACGACTAATTTGTATAATATATGAATTGTATATCCTTAGGTATATACGATAAAAATATTGAGATATATATTATATATATATATATATGTATAAGTAGGCTGCCCGTTTAAAAATAAGAGTACCTATTAAGTTCATAATTTCAAAATCAAACAGATTATTATATAAATATATTTTAAATATAAATGTATATATATATATATATAATTTTTATCGAAATTTCTTTTAAATAACCATTATTAAATACACATCCGGGACTTTATTCAACCATTAGATTTAAATCATCAGATAAAGATACAATACAAAAAAAGAAAAAAAAAAAGAATCCTTCACGTATCTTATATTTTTTTTCTCTTTCTCTCATCATATATACTCTTTTAACATTTTGATTTTTGGTATTTTAAGCAATTCAAAGTGGCTGGGAAAAATATGTTTTTTATTTTTTTTTTTCATTTTCCTGTTTTTTGTTTTTTTTTTGTACAATTCCTGATTGTTTTGTAACGGTTCAATAAAAAAAAAATAAAGAAAATCGAATGTCCTGTTTGGTTCAATACAAACAAACTAAAACCGAAAAAAAAAAATTCGAAGCAAAAACGAAAGAAGCACAAATTCCCAATAGGATTCGATATTTTGTTTTCTTTCCCATCTTCCTCTTAGCTCCACTTAAATACGCCTGCATTAGGAAATAACTTTAAAAATAAATTTTTTTAGGAAAATACTGTCGAACCTTCAGTAGAACCAAACGATTCGAAATCGGATAGAAGGCTATCTAAGATATTAAATAAATATAATCCAAAAATATTTTTATTCCTTTCTCTTTCTGTTTTTTTTTTGTTTGATTATTATTCCCTTCGTTGGAAAAAAAAAACAATAAAAACAAAAAAATAAACAATGGAATAAAAAAAAAAAATGAGAAAAAAAAGCTAAGGCTTACATAAAGTGGATTATAATGATATAAGATAGAAAGAGAAAGAATAAAAAAATATTTAATACTTTTACGGTAAAAAATAAGTTAAGTAAAATATCGCAGCGAGAATTATTACGCTCGATAGCTCTAAGGAAATTAAGATTTTATAAATGAAAGTTTGAAGAAGTAGAAAATTTAAGTACCAAAAAAAAAAAAGAAATATTCAAAAATTTATTTTTTAAACTGTATTTTAAGACTAGAAAAATTTTTCAGTAAAGAGATTAGGTTTTTTTTTTTTAAATAATGCTAAATTAGGTCAAGCCAAGCGGCGGAAACCCTATTAAAAGGTAAAAAAATTTAATGTAACCTTTATTTAATTGATGCATAAAATTTTTATGATTTATTTATATAATATAACGGTATATTAAGTTACTAGAAAACCTGAATTTTTTTAATTTAAACGGTAAATTATACATATTTGAAGTTTATGAAATCTTGGAAGAACGACCAAACTAAACTTAAGTTAGATTATAAGAAAATGATAAGAAATTAAGGATGTAATTACGCACATCTAGCAGAATCAAGAGCTTCAAATATTCGAAAAAAAGTACATAAGCCATCTCAACTCAACTACAAAAAAGAGTTCTACTAAAATAAACTTTTAAATAGGTCGCCCATCTTAATTAGTAAGAAAGTTCATAAATCGAACTTTAAGATATTTCAAGCCCGTCTAACAAAGTGATTTGCATGTTCAGTAACCCAAATTCTGAGATATAAATCTGCCCTGCAAAAATAAATGAAAGATCCAAAATTCCAAAATAACTAAAATCCAGATGATGATGAAAAATAATAATATTAATTAATATGTTACAACTCATCTAATCAATTTTAAACTGTAAATCCACTAGATATTACGTTGTACAAGAAAAACGCTTTTGCTTCTTCACTCGGAAAATCTTTTCTCCCTCGAAACACCTTTCCAATAGTTACATAAAAAAAAAAACCTTAACAAAAAATGGCATAAACTGTGTTTTTTTCAAAGAATCACGCTCACCTTAAAATTGACAGACTGTCAATTTCAAATTTTTTTCATTAATATTATTTAATAAACTGGGGCCAAATCTAATACATATTCTTGCATGTTTTTGTGTCAGAATTAATATAAAATAAATTTTCCATAGAGAAAAAAAAAAGGAAAAGATTTAAGGGAAAAAAGGGACAGAAAATAATAAAAAAAAAAAAAAAAAAAAAACAAAAATATCCTGTCTACATTTATCAGGCTTATATGGGAAAAACGTGATTTTTATCGGAAATGATAAAAACATGAATGTGCTAACAAATTGGGTAAACAGTACTGTTTTTTTTTTTTTTGTTGTTGTACATATACATATATATATATATATATATTTTGATTATTATTATTATTATTTTTTTTTGATTATAATATTACATATGTATATAAATTTTTTTTTTTTTTTTGGTCGGTTATCAGACCAGTCGACATTGACAAGTTTATTTTTTTTTTTTTTACTGTTATATTTTCAAGCCAAGTAAAAAACAATCAGTTTTTGTTTATTGTTTTTGTGTTTAACTTGTTTTGAGGTTATATTGAGGTTTGACTTTTTTTTTTTATATTATTTTTGGATTTAATTCATTTGTCCTGTTTATAAAATTTCAATTCTTTTCACATACATGAATATACAAGTGTGAATAGAGGCGTTTTTTTAGCATATATACTTAAATGAATTAAACAGCTGTTATTTTAAATTGTTTACATAAATCGTAATCAGTTAGATATGATTATTGAAAATGTATATACACACACACATTATATATCTATTTGTATGAACACAATTGTAAAATAGAATAAATTGGAAAGTGTTGTGTTACCTGTTATGAGCGGTAATTAGGTCTTATCTTGTTTTTTTGTCAATTCAACCTTAAAGCTCTTTGATCACATAACAGTAAATTCATTTATTTTTTTATTTCTGATATGATTGTGTGTTTTTTTTAAATTTTGGTATGAAATAATATAATTATGAAAACTCAGTTTCCTTTCTATTTTTTATTTGTACTTAATACAAACGCTAATTAGATACATTTTTATATTCATTAATAATTTTATTAGTTTTTTTTTTTTTGTGAACACATTGAACATGCATATATGTGTAAGTATATATTATATCTATTCAGGATAATATTTTTATAATAAAGGATATGTGTATGGCTTTGTATTTTTTATTAGAGTACAAAAATTATTATTATTTATAAATTTTATTGTCATTTTTAATTGGCTATTAAATTTATATCTTATAGATACAATAATATATATATATATAATATATATATATATATATATATATCCTTGTATTAGTAAAATTAAATAATAAAAAAGATACATAAAAACTATAATTACAAAAAACGAAAAATATATATACATATATATAGATAATAAAAATTATAAATAATTATTTTGAAATAAAAAACGCTAACATGATTTCAATTAAATATTTTAGAGATATTTATAATAATAAATATTATATTTAAAAAAAGAAAAACAAACAAAAAAAAAAATTAATAATTGGATTAAAAAGGTAATTTAATAAAATAAAGTTTATTAGTTTGTCTTTTTTTATTTTGGTTTGAATTTGAAAATAGAAATAATTTAATGGATTTAAAATGTGTTTCAGGTGCTTATATTAGATAATTTTTTTTTTTAAATTAATGACTTTGTGTTTAGAATTTTTTTTTAAATAATAATATGCCAATTAGCATAATTAGATAAATTTAAGAGATTAATTTTGAAAAAAAAAATTGTTTATAATGTGTGACTAATTCTTGCGATTATATTGACTTATTGAAAAAAAATGTATAAAATTAAAATTAATAAGTAATTTTATTTTTGTATATGCAATTAAAATCTTATAACTTATGTAGTCGTTATTTTTACTTATTAGAATTCAATATTGTTTTAAAGAAGTTTATTACATGAGAAATTATAAATATATCAAAAAATTTAAGAATCGCTCTATTGCTGGAGAATTTTATAATTAAGCGAATGTTTAATTACAATATTTCAAAAGTTATTGGAATAAAATTGGTTAAATGCGCATACTTATTACTTACTTATCATGATAATTTTATATATAAGTATATATATATCTGTATTTTTAACATATTAATTTTACTCTTTTAAATTAAAGTCAAATTAAAAGGAAATAACTTATATAAAAATTAATTTAAACAGTAAATAATATCTGATAAATTTGTAAATAACAGTAAAATTATTAAAGTTTTTTCCACATAATAAATTTTAATTATTTTTTGGAAAATTTTAATTAAATAAATTATAAGGTGACAATAAAGTCTTAAAATAAATTTTTAAAATACCTATGCATATATATATACATTTGAATATCTATAATTTTAGTATTTTTAATTCTATACAGATAATCAAAATAATAAACATGTTATAAAATATTACATTACATTGTTATTTTGTTATTCTCTGTTACCTTTAATACTCAATTTCTTGTATATGAGATATATTTACAAAAGAAAAACAATACATGTATATATATATTTATTTTTTCCTGCCAATTTCCTCCAAAATGTTTATTTTACGTTTTTAATATAATTTTCTGAATCGGAATTCAATGTTAGTGTGTAGGGATAATATTATGTTTGTTTGTTTGTTTTTTTGTTTGTTATATCAAGTTAAAATCATGTTATTTATTTCAATATTCTTTTATTTATAAATTTATATATATATATATATATATATGTGTGTATTTTATTTCATAAAAATAATATCTACTGATATCTTTATATATACACCTGTATGTATATCTAATATACAACGTAGATAGAATATTATTACTTATTATAATTTTTTTTTTATGAAAAATTATGTTATCATCAATCATTAATCATCTAAAACAATTTCCTTTTATAAGTTGTTTCTGT
Source organism: Dolichopus griseipennis (assembly GCA_963082915.1). Taxonomy (NCBI): domain Eukaryota; kingdom Metazoa; phylum Arthropoda; class Insecta; order Diptera; family Dolichopodidae; genus Dolichopus; species Dolichopus griseipennis. The sequence goes on along the minus strand of OY720444.1, from coordinate 790,569 downwards.
TTATTTTGTTACAACAAACGTTTTCATAGTAACTCAAAATAAAAAAAAAATATTATTAAATAAAATATACATAATATAAAAAAAAAATTCCAATATTTCAATTCGAAATTTTATTTGTTTTTTTACTTTTGTTTTCTTTTTTGATTTTCTGACTTTTTTTCTATTAAAGTGAAAAAATTATGTTAAATAGTCAAAAAAAAAAAAAAAAAAAACAAAAGAAAATCCAAAAAAAAAAAGTTAAAATGAAATAAATAGTAAAAAAAGTACAAACTCTAAAAGTAAAGTATATATATATTAAGAAACTTAGAATCAATTTAACAAAATATGAAAAAATAAAAAACAACATAGCAGAAGCACCCTTATTTTTGTGTACCCCTTCCTATATACCATCTTATTACTCACTTTTTTCTCATTAGTCAATTGTTAGTTAAATATTTTTTTTTTCTTTTACATTCTGTATATAACTTGGATTATTAACAATCATTTCAATTTTGCTATACGAGTTTAACTATAAGTACAGTATTATACAGTGATCCCTTTTGATTCAGTAATTGTTATATGCTATAAATAAAATTGCATATGTGCAGGCGCTATTTAAAAATTTTGTTTAAATACTTTTATCTTATTTATTTTTTTTTAATTTATTGATAAACTATATTGTAAGTGTTTTTATGAAGTACATCTTTAAACCATAGCAAGGTTTGGGGTAATATGTTAAAATGCACAATCATATAGAATAGTGAAGTGGTAAAATTCGGGGGAAAGGTAAACATTAGCTTCACCATATACACCTAATCTTTTGTTTTATATATTATGCTTTATTATTATCTTTTGATTAAGTATTGATGAAATATTTGTACTTTAGGTGTTAAAGACTTACTTTAATTTTCTGTGATCTTCGATATTTCGAATTAATTTAGATTTTTAACATTTTGCCTCCAAAATATAGTAGATACATACGAAAAAACTTTAGATACAACAGAACTCATTTAAATTAGTAATATGATTTTGAAAATGAATCAATTTTGTAAATTTTAATTCGGAAAGAAGAATATAATCCATAAAAAGTATATAATCCTTAATAAAGGATTTCTGTATATTTTTTTTATATTTGCATTTTCTATTTTTTATTATTTTTTTCACTCAATTCATTTTACTTGTTTTTTTTTTTATTTTTCCTATATTAATTTAGTTTTTCTCGTTTTCCTTGTAAGTTATATTTGAATTTTTCCAGTTTTGCGTGACTAGACTACATTAAATTTCAAGGTAATAAATATTTAAGAACATAAATGCAAAATATATGACTACAATGAGTATATAAATAAGAAACTAAAATGAAAATTATTATAAAAATATAAATAAGGGGAAAAACAAGTGACAGAGAAATAGAAAAAGAAGAAGAAAAATCAAAATAATACTTTTTTTTTTTTTTTTTATAATTTTTGATGTCCTGGAAAATCAAATTTTTTTGATAAACTGACATTAAATACCTTAAAGAATGGTTTGTTACCACAACATTACCAAGCTTTTCACTTTACGCCATTCAATATTAACTTTTGGTTTTTTATTTTTATTCTAATCGTTTTATTATTTTTTATTTACTTTTATATATTTTCTAATTTTTCTTTTTAAATTATTTTTCCAAGAATAAAATTTTGAATAAAAATGTTAAAGAAAAAAAAAAAAAAACAAAAATAAATCAAATTTGTTAAAAAATAAACGACAAAGTTTCAAAGGGAAAATAAAAATAAAAAACAAAATTAAAATCGGTTCATTAAAAGATCGACTCACTTATGATTTGTTTGAAACTTTTGCCTTTTGATCAGGAGCGAAACTCAATTTAATTTATTTTTGTTTGCTGTTTTTTTTTCTTGTTTTCTTCAATTTAAAAGTTTTTCAGTAAAATTCTTTAAAGCATTTAACTGAAGACTTTAAAAAACATATCACTTTTAAAGCTGTCTTAATGTAAATGTAAATATATATTTAATAATCAAAACGTTTTGGAAATAAATAATTGAGAATTTTAAAATGACTAAAAGTATATTTTAAATATTATTTAAATATGTTACCAAGGATATAAGGGTTAAAACGCATACCATTTATGAAAATCCAATATTAAAACATCAATTCAAAGAGCTTGATTGTATACATCGAATTGCATTATACATGTAGTTGTATTTTCTAATTCCGCTTTTGTAAGAACAATGATTTATGACATTTGAATTTAGTCTAATGTTACTTTAAAGAAGTCCAATTTTTTTTATAGCAGTTAAAAGGGTATGCATGCATATTAAGTGCAAGAAATTAATGCAAGATTTATCATGCATTTTGGAACTTTACAAACTTTAGGGAATCTACAAATCTTTCCTTAGTTAGTTTAATCTAAGTTTAATAATTGCTCCATACATATTAACTTATAGCACAAAAACTCAAAAGATTACCTCTTAAGCCAATTTTTAAAATTCTAAAAAAAATAAAATAAATATCAAAAACAACAAAACAAAACAAAAATATATAAAAATAGCGCCTCATCACTGATTTCATTTTTTATAATAAATTAAGCTTTCAAGATTTACTTATATAAATTGTTTCGTGAACATTAATACATTTTTCTTTTAGTAATAGTTGTTCTTGTTTGTATTGTTTTTTTTTTTTTTTTTTTTGTTCATTTTATATATTTTCTTTTAGTAAATCTTGATATCTTCTTTTTATATATATATTTTATATAAAATTTTATATATATATATACATTAACATTTATAAAAAAAAGTTATATTAATACATTGTATATCTTGCAGATAAATAAACGGTAAAGTTGTCAAAAAGGATCTTTATATATAAGGAAAAAAAATTACAATAAATTGTAACGTATATTTACTTTTATTTATAAAATTTTATACAGATATATATATATACATATTAAATTAGATTAGTCTATATATACTTTTACATATATATATATATATTAATATTGTGCAAATATAAGCTCGTTTGTTTAATTTTATAAACGATGATGAGTTAAAAAAAAATTGTTGCTATTTATCAACTTCTTGTCCAAAAATTAATAACCATTTTATAAGGTTCAAGTTAAGGTAGAGATTTTTTTTTTTGTTATTTTGTCTCTTTCTTTTATTCTTACCGTTTTTGAAAAAGGTAATATTGAAGAGAAAACATATTTTGTATTACCTTGGTAACTGATGATTTTTATAAAATGACATGTAAATTAGAAAAATATGCCATTGATAGACGAGTAGAAATGTGATAAAATAGTTAAGAGTCTGAAAGGTGAATATGAGGTCTGACTGTTAGAGGACAGCGAATGTCAAAATAATAGAAGGCAAGCAGATTTAGTTCCGAAATTCAAAAATAACTAAGAAAAACTAAAAAATTAAAATAAAGCAACTGTTTATTATTCGCACTATGTTTAAATATTGGAAACTGTTAATGATCAAAAAAATGTTGCTTTTAACAGAAAATTTTGAAAAATTGTCTTTACGGTCTGTAAATTTAATTTTTCTTTTAATTTTATTGTTTTATTATATCTAATTTTATGATTAATTCTATTTATAATTATACTATAAGATAGGCTACAATTTGATAACTCAAAGTCCTTTGCTAGAAATTTTAACCTACATAACTGTACAAAATTTTCATTTAATCTAAAGATTCCAGACATCACAAGTTATTTTGTTTTACATTGAAGAAACCAAAAAAAATTAGGAGACAGTCATGCATTTACGAACTTTTATAATAAAAATTTTATACCTATACATACGAGTACATGTATATTAATTTATAAAGGTGTGTATGTGCGTTTTGTTTCCTTAGATATCAGTTAAAGAAAATGTAATAAAAAAGTTTTTCTACATATTTTTTTAATTTTGTTTTTTTTTTGTTTTTGTTTTTTCATCTTCATTCTCATAATATTGTACCTCTTGATGTTCATCTTTATCTTCGTTAAATGAACAACTGTAAAGAACTTCTCTTTAATAAAAAAGTTTTCAAATTGAATCTTTTCCACTGAATATGGAAAGAAAAATCAAAATCATAAGAAAAAAAAACAAGTGTACTCAAAAAACCATAAGAAGAAAAAAAAAAAAAAACAAAAACAAAAAACAGAAACAAAAAAAAATTACTGGTCCATAAGGACGAGAGTCTGGAGATATTAAGAAAAGAATACATAATTAAATTTTAGTATTTCAAGAAAAAAAAACAAAATAAAATATTTCTGCCACAAAGAAAATTTTTTTTTTTGGTTTAATTTTCTTTTTTTTTGTGTGTTTTTGTTTTTTTTTTTTGAAGAAAATAAGTAAAAGATTTTGTGTGTTAGTAAGTACTTTGTGAGTGGGTTAAAATGGAAACATGATTCAATAAAGTGTTTTTTTTTCATTCAAATTTTCTCTCCTTTCCTCTGTTTCGCCTTGTTGTATGCAATTTTATTTAGCGTAAATAAAAAAATTATGTTAAAATATTTATATATATTTTTTTTATATTTTTCTGCTATTTCAAATTAATTTTTTTATTATTATTTGGTAAATTTTTCTTTTTCTATTTTAAACTATAATTTGTTGCTAGTTATCCTACAAATTTGACAGTTAAAATATCCTTCGGGGATCAGATAAAATGTTTAATTTTTATTTAAAGATACTCTGTAGACATGTTTCCAATTTGTTTTTAATGTTTTAAAAGTAGAGAACTTGTAAAGTTTTTTTTTATTTTTTTTTTTTACTTTTACTACTACTAAATTGAATTTAAAAAGTTTTATTTTAAATAGGGACAAGAGGACGTTGAATCCAATAATAGTATTTAAGATTTAATTGCATTTTTTTTTTAGACAATTTGTACAACGAACATCACTTTTTTTTTTTTTTTTTTTTGGAATTGTATTTTACATTCATTCTTAAGTTTACTTTTTTGGATTTCTGGAACGAAGAGTTGGAAGCAGTTTTTAATTATAAATACAACTAAAAGATATCTTATATGTATACATATATACCTAATAAGTATTTATATACATATATACCTAATAAGTATTTAAAATCTATTTGTTTTTTTTGCACTAGTTTTAAATTGAATTCGGTGTAAACTTTTTTTTTCATTTCTTTTTAAAAACAAACTATTCCAAAGTGTATCTTAAGATTTGTTTTTTAATGAGAAAAAATATGTCAATCGTTTTTTAAGTATTTGGAAATTAATTTATGTTTATTTTAAGTTTTATTTAAAATAAAAAAAACTTTACTGAATTTATTTTCTAAAAATTAATTTGAACTTTGATTTTAAACATTTTCAAAACATTTCTTTTATAAGTAGGAGGAAGTACTTTTTAATATTTGGTCAGTTCTTAAAATAACATTTAACATTCTGTTATATTTTATAGATATATATGTATATGGACTTATACATTATTATTTTTTATAAATTTTTTTTTTTATTTTTAGTTTTCCACAAACAAACCACATTAATTAAATCTGAAATATTGTATTTAAATTTATTTGTGCTTACATTTGTATATAAATAAAATGTGTGTGTGTGCGTATATATTAAATTTAATTTTTGAAATCAATAAAAAATCAATTAAAAATAAATTGAAAATTTTATTTTTTAAGTAAAATTAAAAAAAAAAAAACAAAAAAAAGTTCAAAAATCAAAAGATAATGTTGTTAACATAATATATATGTATATATACAAGTTTTTTGAGTAATTTGCATATTTAAATATCGGATACATATACATAATACTTTTACATGGATGGCATTCGAAAATCAGGATTTTTTTAATAAAAATATCCTGAAATAAAAAAATAAGACAAGAAATAATAATAAAAAAAAATAAATCTTTCATTTTTTTATTTTTTTATAAAATTAATTGGAAAGTCAATTATTTGCATAGGTCCGTTCGGTTCAAATACATGTTATTATTCTTTAAATGTTTTTTATCATATCCTCTATATATGGTTGAAAATATTGTACAATCCCATTAAACTATATATACAGAAGAATGACAATAATAAACGAACGTTCAGTGAATTTTGAACGAAACTAACATTTTTTGAATATTTAAAAAACGATAAGAACAACAATAACTACTACATATATATAGATATATATTTTTTGCGGTTTTTATTTGGTTTGGTTTGACAACCGCAATTCATTCAAAAAAAAAAAAAAAAATATAACAAACTACATACATATATATTTTATTATCCCTTTTATTGACCATTTAAACAATGATGTCCTTTTTTTCATATATATATATATATACATTATACTCTACTTATATTAAATAATTTTACAAATATAATATGTTGTAATAACATATACTTATATTATCCTTTACATATTTTATTTTTGCCCTGTGTGTCCTGATTTTTTGATCGTTATATGATGGCAGAGTATTGATTTTGAGATTCGTAATATGGCTTTGAATGTTAAGTGCACACTTTGTAAACAGTAAACGTAATAAGAATATAAGTATAATATGAACATTGAAATGATGGTTATTTTATTTTTTTTGTACATATATAGGCTATAATCTACAACAGCTGGTTAGTTGGTTAGTTTTGGACCATTTCAATGATACTTATACTTACAATATTTGGCCATTATGGTTTTTTTTTTTTTTTTGGAAATATAATGTTAAATTGACCGGTACACATATACTGGTATATAAAATATATTTTTAGAATGTGATTTGTTTTTATATATGTATATATTCATATATTGACTGTATTTAGAGAACAAAAGATTCAAAATAATCTAAAATTGTATTTGTTGTTTATTTTTTTTTTTAATAAATAATCTTTTAAAAATTTTTTCCATTAATATATATTTTTATGTTTGGGGTTAAAGGTCCCACATGATTTTGCCCAGTTTTTTTTTTTTTTAACTTTTTTTAGATCTCCTAAACAAATATAAAAAATCTGAAAAATTTTGATTTCTTCTTCCTATAGTTTTTAGTTATTGTTATTTTTTTTCAGTAAAATTAGGAACCAGGAACTTACAATACCAATGTATTGTATATAAGTTTGTATAAAAAGAAAAAAACCAATAGAATATTAAGATATGAAATTTCCTAATACTCAAAGGAAAATTAAATTTACATTTTAGAAACAAAATTTTCTTGTAAAACTTTTCTTTTCTAATTTTTAATAAAAGTTCAAGAACATTTTTTTAAACTTCAGCAAAAAATAAAAAATCAATATTACCTTGGTATTCTTTTAAACGTTCTTCGGTATTCCTTTAAACGTTATCGATTTTAAGAATTTTGATTTTTAAATACAAACCCAGGTAGATTTTTTTTTTGAACGTATGCACATTAAATCGTTAATTAAAAGAATTCACAAAATAAATGAATAATAAAAAATAAATTTTAATTTTGAAATTTATATATTTGTATTTATAATTAAAATACGTATACCGGATTGTCTGATCTTTAAATTTAACACCGAAAGAACTGCGTTAATGAAAAAAATCAAAAAAATATGCCCGACTTTTAAATAATTCCATTAATATTGTTGTTGTTGAAATGAAAAAAATGAAAAAAAAAAAATGTTGTCGTGTTGCGTTGCTTGTCAATTAACAAATTTCAAAGGAATTCATTTCATTTATTATTTGCTTTTTTTTTAAGATTTTTTTTAGAATTTAATTTATATTCATTTTAATCCATTAGCACCACAGTCAACATCGTAGCAACTACAACAACAACAACAGCAACCATGAACTATTTAATTCAACAAATTTTTCATATTTAGATTTGAAAAAAAAATTTGTTGAAGTGACATAAATATTGTATTTTTTGTTTACATAATCTTTCTTCACTTCATTGTTTGGTTAAGGAAAACGCATGTTACTTAATTCTAGTAAAAGAATCGCAGCATGACACCTTTTTTCCTTTTAATTTGTTCTTGTCTATTTTTTTTTTATTTTACGATTTATTTATAGGCAATATGAAACATTTTTTTTTTGTTCTTTACCTTTTTTTTTCCGTTTTCATCAATTTAATTTTTTATGAACCTCTTAAAAATTAAATAACCATGAAACCATCGATTTAAGATACAAAAAAAAACAACCAAAATAAAAAAAATTAAATTTCTAATGATCCTTAAATTTTTTCTTATTTTTGCTTGTTTTTTAATTTTTTTTATATACTTTTTAATCATTATCGAAATTCTTTTTTAGGAAATCAAAAGACAATTTGTTATATTTTTTTTCCCCCTTATTGCCTTCGTTCGCCTCCTGCTCCACACACTCTTATAAAAGATGTTTGCCCCTCATCTCAATACAAATAAGAAGGAGTTTTAACAAACCGTCGACCAAATGAAATTTTAAACAATGACAACGACAACATAACATATATATGTATTATATATATAGATATATCCATAATCCTTTTTTTATATTTATACTTCTTTTCTTTTCCCCCCCACTTTTTTTTTCAGAGATTTTTATCAAAAATAACTTAAAAGAAATGAATTTATTGTCCTTATCTATGATCCGAACCTTTTTGTCGCCTTTTTTTTTTAACTCTCGTTTATTATTTTTTTTTTGTCCTTTTCTTACAAATTGGAATTTTTGTTTTGTTTTTTTTTTATAATATCGAGTCATTTTGTATTCATTTGAAGCAATCCTTATTTTTTTAACATTACCTTTCCATTATTCACAGGGTATGGGTTATAAAATAAAAAAAAAAAAACCGAATATAACAATTTTGGAAAAACAGTTCTAGCTTCACAGGTATTTGAGATCGGGATCAGTTAAAAAAAAAAATATGTAGGTTCTTTATTGTTGTTTGGTTGGTTTTGTACCTTTTTTTTTTTGTATGTTCCATAAATCAAAAACGATTTTCAGTACCTATTTTATGTTTGTTAGCGCCGAATTTAAAAATATATATATTTCTTTCAACAGAGCTATAAACAAATGAGTTGATTTGGTTAATTATAGGATATATTTCAAAGAAAATAAAATATCTTAAGTACTTATTTGATTGTCTTTTTGTTAAAAAAAAAAAAACGTTTTTATAGGTGTAAAAGAAATCAAATGATTTTTAAACTGAAAAATGTGTGAAATGATTATATACATGACTACATATACGAATATAATAAAATGTTAACCTTGAAGATATAATCAATAGTTTTGTCACATAAACAAAGTTAAGTTTTTGTTAAATGTAGGTGGAACTAAAATTTATAAGGGTCCTGTATCAATTAAACATATTTGGGATCCTTTTAATATTATCTCGATTAAATTTAAAACTAATTTCAAGACAATAAAATAATTTACGAGGAACTGGCTATAATAAAGAATTTTTTAAATCAAACCAGTTTTATAGATTTAAAAAAAAAACCTTTATTCCCTTCAAACATAATATTTCCATGTTAAATTAAATTTAATTCGAAATTTTCCAAATAAAAAACACGTTTAAATTTCATTCTATAAATTAACATTAAAATTTTGTTAAGTTTCTTTGTTCCTGTTAATGTCATAATTTCCTGTTTTTGTATTATAAGCGGAAGTAAAAATTTCAAATAATGTCCATGATTTCAGATTCGTGTGTATTTTTTCAGAAAAACCCCACTTTTTATAAATAGTGAACAAATTTTCACAAGGAACAAATTTAATATTGTTTTTCATTTTCATTTTTTGCTTTTTTTTTTTATTGTATTAAAAAAATATATATATTGAAGTATGCCGCAGGTTGTTATATCATACAACACTTTAAAACAGGTTATCTTAAAATGTAAAGGAATTTTTTTTTTTTCCTCAGTATATTTTATCACTATGAATTTGTTGAATCACTTAGGATTAATTCAGGTTTAACGCCCCAACGTAACAGAAGAAGGGGGTTTAAAAACAAAAAAAAAATAATAAAAAAGGAAAATAAAAATGAAAATGAAAATGAAAAAAAATTCCCAATGGTGCCAAACCAACCAAGTAATTTTCCTTTATGTTGATGAAATGCCTCTTATATTGTTATCACGGGAAATCTGAACTCATAACCGACCAATTTTTTGGTTAAACTTACATTGTGTATGTCAGGATTGAAAAAAATAACAGATTTTATATTTTTTTTTTTTATTTTATTATAGAATAAAAAGAATTTATTTTTATATATATTTTCACACACACACACACACACTCATATATTAAGAGTATAGTATTAACATGAAAGTAAAAAAAAATTTGATCCTGAAATTATTATGATGAAGGTATAAAAGGCAAAAGTAAAGGCAACAAAAAAACAGAACTTCTTATCCTTTAGGCATCAATTTTTTATGCTTGAAATGGCACAATTTACCTAATAATTTTTTATTGCTAAATAAAATTTATATATATATATATATATATATTTCCATTTTTATTTTTTTTTTTTTCAACCTGTTTTGTCCCGTTATTATTGTTGTTATAATTATTATTATTTGTGTTGTTTTTTTTGTCATATTATTGTCATCTTGTTCTCTTCGAATATATATATATATATATATATACAATATGACCGTTGGTGTCTTGGACATTCGAAGAAAAAATAAATCTGTTTCTGAGATTTTTGATTTTATTATTTTTGATGTCTCTTTAAAAAAAAAATTTCCCTACTCATTTCCACCACCACCATCACGAAAGCAAAACGAACCGAAGCGATAAATATAAAAAAAAAAAAATAGTAAAAATCAGATCTAAAATTGGTATATGGGTGGGAATATCGTTTAGAATGGTGAATATTATACTAGAAAAGTTTTATTTTTCTATTTTTTTTGTTTGGTCATTCCTTTCATAAATATTTAAATAATCATTTGATGAATATTTATTCTGGGCCTATTGGGGGAAATGACATTTTTCCATTGAAAAACTAAAAAAAAAAAACAACAAAATATAAAAACATAAATAGAAATAAAAAGTTATAGACGATAGAAAATATATATATATATATATAAATATATATATAGGGATCAAAACAGGAAGCAGACAACATGCCATTTATTGGGGAAGACATTTTTATTTATTTATTTGTTTATTTATTATATTATACTGTACATTATATATATATGTATAAACTATATATAGTTGTATATATATTCAATCCAGAAAAAAAAATACAAATTATATAATAAAAATAAACTTGAAAATGAAAATTATGGACAAAAATAAAAAAAAAAATAATGTGAAAATTCATACAAAATTATTCATAATGTTTATAAATAAAAAAAAAAAAAAAAAGAAAATGTTATAATGATTATGATGAATATTTTTTCTATTGTACTAAAAATAGGACAAATTTTTTTTTTTAAATGAAATTATTTCTGGAATAAAAAAACTTAAATATCTAAACTTTGATTTATTTCTCTTTAAAACCAATGACTTTTCAGTTTTTCATTTTGAATTTTGAATTCAAAAGAAAATTTTTTTTAAATAAAGCAAAATTATTTATAATAGATTTTGTATATATATAGAATTTAGTTATATATATAGTACATATTTAAAAATATTTATTTATCAATATTTGCAATTTAAGATTTTAAGCATTCAATTCATTTACATATGTTTCAATTAGGTTATTAATTTTTCTAATTTGAATTTCCGATATTTGAAAATTTGATTTTGATTGTAAATATTTTTATTTTAGAGATAAATTCGATTTTTTTTGGATGATCTTCAATTTTTAATCCTTATTAGGTTCTGTGAGTTAGCAACTTTCATTCATAAGTATGTATATCTATTTAATAATCTTTTTATTTAAAAACATTCCATATCATCTTCATCATATAACGATTCTTTTTTAAATTGATACAATATTCTTCATTCCGAAGGATATTTTCATATACATATATACAGATATATTTATATATATACCAAAATTTGAAAGTAAGTATATTATATGTTACCTATACTATGCATTTAGTTTCTCTATTGCTATTTTTACTTTTTAAATTTTAAACCAATGACAAATATAAATTTAATAATTTAAAAAATTTGTATTTAAATTTATTTCTTAATAATCAGATTTTCACATCTTCTCTAAATACACCATAAAACCTCGAAAATCTGTTAAATCATAATATTAGATTTATTGGAGATACTTTTAAATTGCCTCATAAATTAAATTTTTATCAAATTTTATTTTTTATACGTGTATGTTTATACCATGTATGATACATTACATTTTCTTATATACTTCTTGTATATTAATATTTTATAATGAAACTTATCAATTTAACTTTATTTAAATTTAAATGGATAGGTTTCACTTTAAGGTCTTACATAAAAATTTGTCCTCACTTTTCAATTTTTTTACTTCATATATCACTTTACAACTTTTTTGCTGTTTTTTTTTCCTTGTAAAAATAAAAGTGAAAATATTATACATAAAATATTATTTTGTTTATATATACATTCCAATAAATAAATACTTATATACTATTCAATATATATATGCATATATTTATTTATTTATAAATTATATACTACCATTACTAACCTAAATTTTATTTTTGTAAACTTTTTCTACTTACAAAAAACCTGAAAACAATTTGATTTTCAATAAATTCTGAATAGTAAAGAAATTCATTTTATGTTTATGCTATTACACCCCTGTCATACCTCTACAAACATACATATATATAGCTTTAAAAAAATATCAGTTCAAAATTATATTTTTTTTTTCCTTGTTTATGTCTCGTTCTACAATTTTGCACAATTTTTTTTTTCTTTAAAGCAGACTTCGTGGTCTAAATCAAATATAATTTGTTATCTAAAAAAAAAACCTTGTTTTGTTGTTGTTTATTTTCTTGTTAAAAATCAAATTTAATTTTATTTTCCTTCTTCGTCCTTTTGCCCTACTTCAAAATTTTTGTCCCAATTTATTTCGCTTTTTCTTGTATGTAGTGTTGATGTTAGAAACTTTTACTTTGGCCTACTGATAAAAAGAAAATTGAATATATTTTTAATTTAACTTTAAAAATTTAAAAAGAAAAAAATAAGAAAAAAAAATGAAAAATAAAATAAGAAAATTGCATAAAATTTTCTTGAATTATTTACAAAACACTTTAAATATTTACACATAGGATCCTTCTTCTTGAATAGATATAACATTTACATGTAGATTTATATTATATTTTGTTTTTTATTTTTTTTTTCTTTCATTTTAAATAAATCGTAACAGGATTCATACTTATACCAAGATCTTAGAATCCTCTTTCCTTATTATACTGACTTACTAACTTAGGAAAATTATTTTTGTTTTTGTATCCAATAAATCGCCTTAATATCACGTATGTAGATGTATTGATACAGTGTCTGACAAAATTTTTTCATAAAAGATAAGTTTTATTACAGTTAAATGATTTAAAAGATATTTTTTTTAAGTTTTTAAAAGTAAAATGTTTTCTTCTAAATGTTTTTTTAACCCTTTTACTGCTGTGTTATAGCACTTGTCCGTTACTTTTTAAAATCAAACTTGCAATTTAGAGTACCTATAGAAATTTATAACAACCTTACTTAACCTTTTTTAAATTAAAAGATTAGAATTATATATTTGAGACTTTTGAACAATATAATCAGCGCCTTATTGCATCAACCACCTATCACTCCTCAAATATTAATATTTTTAATAAGTACGTATCTTTTACTAATCCAAAATTCATATAATCAAATATGGTTTTGTGTAACAAAAACTAATCGAAAAACCTATTCGTATTCGATTAGTAATAAGTAGTTGATGCAGCCCAAAAATTACAAGACATAAGATTGTGATTGCCTGGAAAGTAATAATTTAGGGTTTTAATTAAAAACTGACTATCTATTAGCTCCTGAAAATGGAATTCGAATGTGTCGCAGGTGATATTCAATTCTTATTTAATAAATCATAACTTTCTTTTATAAACAAACTTTTTCCCAAATAACTGTTAATTTTGTAAAAGTATTTGTATATTATTACACAAAAATAATATATCAACATATCAAAAGAAAAATAAAAAATCTATCAATGGTATGTTTATAAAATATCCTCTCAACTGTTATTGACTTATGTTCAAGAAATATTTTATTTATAGTAAAAGTGGCTCCGTCTTGGTTCTGTAATTTTGTTGTTGTTGTTGTTTTTGTTTTTTTATTTTATTTCTAGATTCCAAACAATGTATAAAATTGTAATAAAAAATAAAATATCGATTCCTGGCACAGAAATAAACAAATAATAAAAAAAAAAAAAATAATATATACATATTCTTGATACAGATTGTCACCACGCGATGATATAGCAAATATATAAACTTGTACACTTGTACGCTATCAGAAGCAACAACAAAAAACAAACAGACTAAAAAAGAACAAAACTAAATAAACAAAATGAAACGATGTGTAGAATTACTTTCATTAAAGGAATTATATTAAACAAGATCTAACAACAATTTTTAAATAAATATTTATTAAAGCAAGTTAGTTTTAAATGATATGGTAGCCTTGCAAACAGTTGAAGTAACTGACATAATTTTAAAAATGTCATCTGATAGACAGAACTCATGTCTGACTGATACAATTGTAAATTTAGAGATTTTATATATCTTAAAACTATAATTTCTAAACAATATGTCAAAGTTAACTATAATTAAAAAACTTTTTGAATGAAAGGCGTAAAAATATTTTAAATACAACAAAGAAATTTATTTACACATACATAGAATATATTTTAAAGTGTCAAAACTTTAATATTATGAGACAACAATATCATTTTAACCTTTTTTTTTGTTTTTGATTATTTATTTTTTTAATTTTATTTCGTCCCTGAACTCTTCTAAATTTGAATAATTTTTATGTTTAATTTTTTTTATTTCTTTTATACATACATACACATATAGTTATACTTTTATACAAAAACCATGTCATAAAATCTTTTTTCTATAAAAGTTATACTAGAAATATTCTAAAAAGGGCTTTATTGTTACAATGGAATGGTTGTTAGTTGTAGTTGTCATCAACATCATCATGTCCGTGTCGCTTGCTATTTTTTAATTTTTTTTGTTATTCCTTATTTCTGTCTCTGCTATATTTTTTTTTTGGAATTTTTTTTATTGTTGTTTTTTTACTACTATTTTGGTTTTTTTTCTAATTCTTTGGGGCACAACACAACCAAAAGGAAGTTTAACAAGAAGTAAAAAAAAAAAAAACATTTATATAAATGACATTTCATCCAAATATTTGAGATACAATTTACAAGCACCTTTGATGTATACGTATGTAAATGTCGTATATAATTTATATGTGTATGTGTAAGCACATAATTTAAATGATGTTTTGAATGTATTCAAAGAAAACAAATATAACGGTAAAATACCTACATTTTTTTAAAAATAAAGGAAATTTTTAAAGAAAAATGGTGACTAGGACATAGTTAATATCGAAATTTTTTTGATGGATGAAAAGGACATACATAAAAAAAAACATTGTAAATATTTTGATTAATAATAGGTATAATGTTATTGCTCTAGTTTTAAAGAATTTTGCTAGGGAAAATCAAAAGGAACTTTGGAATTCGAAAATTTTCCGGAAATAATATCATTACCATATACAAAGCAACTTGCTTTGAAAATACTATTTATTCCAAAAACATTAATTTTTCTTCGTTTTGTCACTCTAGTAAAATGCTTCAGATCTTTAGCATGCTTTTTAATTTTATTCGGAACTACATTATATACATATATATACGTTTTTCTTACAATTTTTATAATACCTGATCAGGAATAACATTTTTATAGTTACTTAATAAAAAAATATTAAATGGGGATAACTAAAAAACTATCTACGAGAAAATATTTTATTTGAAAATTTGGTGTTGCTGTCATCATTCTATAAAAAAAAAAAAAAGAATCACATAAAAAATTTCAAGGATCTGTAAATATGGTTGGAATGTAATGAATATGTGTATACTATATTCACTCTCTATACTATATTCACTAAACATTTTTATAGTTATAGGTAATATCTGCATATAAGAATTATGTTGTTTTCTTATTATACGAGAAATCTTTTGCATTTGGAATAGGTCCTCCAAAGTCAACTTACTTTAGTTATGAATACGATGGCAAAATATTTTTTTTTGCTTTTGTATTCGAAAAAAAAAACAGCTTTTACTCTCATTTTTAATTTCAATGGGAATTTTCTAAAAAAAAAAAAAAAACAAAAACAATTTAAACCCTTATATAATACTTACTATAACTATTTTGCATTAGATTGATGTTCTTAATTTTTTTACTATCTGTTTTATTTTATGTTTGCCTTTATCCAATTTAGCTTCTATTTCTTCTTTCCCCTTTCATATATTTCCACACAATTCTAATCTTGTTATTTATGTTCTTTATTTAGATTATCCTACAAATTCTATTTTACATATATATATATGTACTTTCATACTTATTTAACTCTTACTATTCATCTTGATTTTAAAACCATACACTACACTATAGTATTAAGTAAGTCAACATTTTATGGTTTGAACTTATGAACGGTTGAATGAAATATACACTGAGAAAAATATTTTGAAAGAAGTTAAAAAAAAAAAACAACCAAGGAAAAAATTATAAAACGTTTTATACTCGTACAAGCTTTTCGAAAATGTCGTTTCGCAAAAGGATACAAAAAAAAAAAAAACAAAAAAAAAATCTTGACGACTCATGATTGTTATGTCCGATTTTGTGAAAATCACTTGATAAATCACACTTTGATTTTTAAGACCATCAAGATTTAAGCGAATAATATCTGATTTTATTTTATTACTGATGTTTCTCATGTTGTTGTTGTTGTTGTTGTTGTTGTTGTTGATTTTCTTGTTGTTTGTTATTTATAATGTAATAAAATTTCATCTCAGCTGAGAATACGTTTATCCTTTGCTTATTTTTTTTTTTGGTTTTTGTTTCTTGTATCGTAGAGATGATGATATTGTACCCAGAATTAGCAAGAAGATTTAAGTTTTTCTATATAGAAAACAAAATAAAAAATACAAAAGCGATAATGCAAAAATTGTTTCAATGACTTGACATCTTTATATGGTTTTTTTTTTTAAACTTATTCAACTTTTATATTTATCGAATGAATGGGTGTTAATATGGGTGTAAAATTCTAATTCTAAAGTGAAAGTTTAAATTTTTGAAAAGATATTTTTTATTGTTTTTTTTTTTCAAAATTTTTTTTTATACATATACGAGTATATAAAAATATCCATGTATATTGTATAAAATAAATGTCAATGAAAGAAACTCAATGATTAAATGGTGTGTATAAAATAAAAATATGAGAGTCAAAAAAAAAATTGGAAATGATTTGTTTGATCTAAAACGTGTATGACTTGTCGTTATTTTAATAGTATTAAAAATACGATATGCAAAATTTTATTTGATATAAAAAAAATATACATGTGATAAAAAATATATTTATATACATACATATATATATATTTAGTTCTTAATTTCCATAGATTAATAAACCTACGTGAATTATATAGTATGTGCATAGGTGTTATAAATTATTTTATGTACCTATTTATATTATAGGAGCAAATTTAGAAAACTGTTCCAATTTATATGCTGATCTCTGTTCCAAAATTGTCTCAATCAAAAATATATTCCTGAATAAAAAACGTGCCAATAAACATCAAAAAATTCGTCCTAAAAATTCCATAATTTCTCATTTTATTATATAATCACTTTAAAAAATTACATTTAGATTTACCCCATTCACATAATTTTCATTCATAAATATAATCTTCTAGTTTATTATGAATCCGTTATTCTTTTTAATGTTTCAAAATGATTTAATAATTTACTTCAAACAATAAAAATTCCAAAAAAAAAACCAAAATACAACAGGAGCATAGGAAATCTCAGAAATCATAAAACCATAAAAATCACAGTATAATAAATAAAACAAACACAAAGAAAAAATGCAAAATAAAACATTCATACAGGGAAAAAAAACCACCATTGTAATGTTGTAAATGACAATTTATTGTCAATTAAATGAAAGTAATAATTTTTTTCTTATGCTTCTTATTTTTATTTTTTTTTTTTTTATTTTTCTGAGTGAGTTTCATTCTATCTATTAAAATTCAATTTTAATTTTTTTTTTTTTTTATATACTGTAGAATTTTTTTACTTTTTAAAGCGTTTTATTTTATATATATGTATATAATATATATACATTTAGACATATTATATGTATAAATATTAATATAAGTATGACTTGACTTACTGACAAGTGTTATCGCGACGCTTATTCATAGCTTTCATTTTAACTCTATGACTTTTGTAGAGGTATCATTAATATAAAATATGTGACACTTGTGTTATAAATGTTTAAAAGAAATTCAAGCAGACATTTACACCAACACGTTTTTAAATAAAATGTTATAAATGTCAGACGCAATACATTTGAGTGTTTTTCAGTGCTCATGTTATTTTTTTTTTTTTTTTTGTTATTTTTATGATGCTGATTTTTCATATTTTATTATGATTATTGTTTTTTTTTTTTTTTTATTTTCACGTACATATATTTTGCATAAATTGAACTTATTTTATATGAATATGTAAAAATATATGTTTGTTTGTTTGAATATTGTAAATATATGGATTGTAAGGACATTATAGTTTTATTTTCTGACAATGTGGCAAAGCATTTTTATTTTTTATTTTTCTATTTGGAATATAAATTGTCTCAATTTTTTGATATTCTCATAAAATGTCAAATAGATGTATGTATATGAGTTGTGTGTGCTGGAGTATTGAAAGAAAAAGACAAAAAATATATGTTCATGTTTTTTTATATCGTATTTTTTTTTTTTTTTATTTTTTAATAAAAAAATATTAAAAAAATTGAAAATAACATAAAGAGAAAATAAAAAAATACAATAATAATAATAATAAAAAAATAAAAAAAAAAAAAACAGGATATGCGAAAATTTATTATGTCGCCTGTTTCTGTATTGCGACGATGTAAATTTTATTTGTTTTTTTTTGTATTCTTTTTTGCTGTCCTATTTTTCTCTATTTTATTTTTAATTTTCGTTCGATTTCAAAAAACAAATGAAATAAATGGAACTGGCAAAAGAAAATCAAATCAAACTCATGCTGTTTCATATTTTACATTTATATATATATATATATAATATATATATATATAAGTAGTATCAAAGGACGATTTCAAAAATTATTATAAAATTCAAGAGAGAGGAGAAGGAACAAAAAAAAACAGATAGTGGTTTCAAGGTGAAGGTATGCTGTACTGTGTTCAAAAGTTATTTAGATAAAAATTTATATATTTTGATAATATTTTTTGAAATGTCCTTGAATGTTGTTTGTTTTTTTTTTATTATCTGGTGTTTTTCATTTCCATTTATTTGACATTTTGAGTATTCACGTAAGCCTGTATATATGTATATATACTAAATAAATACAATATACACTAAAATGTTATAAAAAATTACACTTATTTTTTTAAAGTTGAAAAAATTAAATTAAATTTTTATGTAAATAAAATAAAAATTTATTTATTTAAAAATTAAACAGTTAAAGTCTAAAAAATTTCAAAAAGTTTTCAATTAAGCAAATTAAAATATTTAAAAAAATTTTATAATATTTTCAAATATATCATAACATAAATTAACACTTATTTGAATTTCAAAATAAAATTAAAATCTAAAATTCAATTTGTATTTAATTCAATCTTCTAAGAACCATTTCCAATTTATAAATCTAATAGCATTTATTTATTCCAGACAACATTCATAAATTTTTATTTAGAAAAGAACCCCACAAAATACCCACAATTAATGCGTAGAATATGTCTAGATTAATATGTGTGAGTTATATCCTTATATATATATATATGGTTAAGAAGTGTTAAAAAACTTGGAATTAAATAGAAATGTTCATCACCAGCTAATAAAAGTTAATTATATAAGGATTATAGTTATTCTTAAGGGTCAACCAGAACCAATATTATAACAGTTTGTTTTTTTCTATCCTTTCTAAATAACCAACTGAGCTCTTAAAAATACCACTTAATGACTATAATGATTTATCCTTTAAATGCATTAGCTTCTTTCTCTTTCTAAATTATCAATTTTTTTTTTTTTGTTTTTATTCTTTTCTTTTTATCTTTTTTTTTTTACATTTTAATCTTTTTATTTCAATATGCCAGAGACTGTGCATACGTACAAACATTTCAAACTGACATACAAACAAATCTTATAACCTCAATTCAGATTGAATTATCAGGCGTGAAGGATTTTTTTTTTTTTGTTGTGTTTTATACCCTTTCTATAGGGTTGCTGTTGTGTTGAGTTGAGTTGAGTTGAGTTCAATTGAATGTTTTCATTTCCTGACCTCAAGATGAAAAAGTCATTAAGAAAATGAGATCCAATTAAAGATGTCGGCATTTTGTATTTTCTTAGAATTTATTATTTTTTCTTATATCTTTGGTTTCAATTATTTTATTGTTGTTATTTGGTTTTTATTTAGTTATGGGTTTTGTAAAATGGTCGACAGAATCTTTTAAGGTTCATTTTAAGAAAACCTAAAGTCTAAAAAGATACTTTCTATCATTTGGTTTCATTATTATTTTTCATTTACAAATGAAAGTTATTCCAAGAACATTTTTTTCAATTAGAGTTTTCATATTCCTCACACTGGATGCCAGTAACTTTACGGAGACATTCAAGCAATGACTGACTGACTATAATATTTTACTAAAATAACTAGATTAAAAAAAGATAAAATTAATTGCTGGGATTTTATCTCTTGAGATTTTTTATTGTCTTATTATTATTCACAATTTTTTTTTTTTCCTCATGTTTATAATCTTCTGAGATTAGTAGGGATTACCGTGGAGACTATGATTAAGAAGAAGTATGTTGGTATATTTATTTCCTTATACATATATATATTCATGTAAATATATTTATATGAAATAATTTTATGTAGGTATATACTTCTATATACAAAAATATTTCATCAGTTTAACCTATGAACTTACCAATCAATGAAGGAAATTGCTATTATGCTTTTATGATACGATCTGGTACAGTGTTAAGTGATAGAAATAGTTTATATTTTAAAAGTTTTTATTTTTGGGAAAATTTTTCATGTGAAATAAACAATGAAAGAATTTTTTCAAAAAAAAAAAATCCAAAAATCAAATATTTATACGTATAAATATCTTAAATTTTCAAATTTTCATTATATTGTAGCTGTTTTTATAGTTACATATTTGCCTTTGATTATTTTTTAGCTTTTGAAAATTTTTAGAAAAATATTTTTCTTTTTGGAATTTTTCCACATTTGAAAATAAAACCGCGGGGAATTATTGTGTGTATATATATATGTATAATATGCTACTTTAATTGTAAGTAGATAAAGAAAATTGGAAACAATTTTATTTTAGCCGCTAGTTGTTTGTCTGCTGTAAAGTTTTCTTTTTTTTTTTTTTAAATTTCTTTTGGGATAGAATTTAACAAGATTGTTTTTCTCTATAGTTTATCTCTATTTGATTTTATTATTTTTATTTTGGAAAAAGTCTGGGATTTAATCTTTTTATTTCAAAATTTTTATAGTATTCTCTAAAGAATATTTAGTGCGGAATTGAATTTTAAAAACGAATGAAATTAAATTTAAAAATTTTATCTAGAACCAATTTTATGGGTTTATATACGAGTATTTTATAGTTTGAATTAAAATTTTAAGATAATTTAAGACATTCGTTTAAGTATTTTGTGATTTGTAGATTTGAGATATTTCTTGAAATTTTATAAAATAATCAGTTGTTAATGGTATAATGTAATTCTAAATTTTAGTTCACTTTCCCTTTGGATTATTAGAAGGCTCTTATCAAAACTTTATTAATATTTTTATATATATTGGATTATATTTGTAAAAGCCATTCGTAATCTACTAGATCAGAGTTGGAAATACTCTGTAATATTTTGACCACTTATTGTAATACACATGCTTATTGACTACAATAATAATAATTTTACGAATTCGTAAACTTCGAAGTTCACCTCTTCAGTATAGACTAACTGGCTTTCTAAATATTTTAATCTAAATAAAAAATCTTTCCAAAGCTAATAAAAATAATTAATAAATTAATTTTTTTCTCTGAAATTTTAATAGCTTTTTGGTTTTAATAGACTATCGCAACCTATATTTCTACACATACATATATATATTTTTTTCCAGTTTTTAATTAATGTGCTGTTGATAAAAATTTCTCCTACATTTTTTCTACCCTCATTTTATTGTCAATTATCATCACGATTTTCATCTTAAATCTTTAAACCCAGACATAATAAAAAAAAAAACAAAATTGTGAAGTGATGATCCTTAAATTGGAATCATTTTTATAATTTTAATAACCCACTCATATCAACAGTCATTTTCCTAACCTTAAAACCCCAACAATTTTATTTTTTAATTTTATATTCTAGTTGTTGTTGGTTTTTATCGTTTTTTATTCATTTAAATAATAATGAGCGCATATCGAAACGGAAGATCTTCTCTTAATTTTAGAGACGGTAATTAACAAACACAGAAACAAAATAAAAAAGTTTTTTTTTAATTTTTTAAAACGTTTTTAACGTTTCCTACATTAAAAGTGATTTAATTTTTGAATTTTTTTTTATAATTTTATTCTCTTTATTATCAAAAATATACAAAAAAACAGAACAAATTTATATAAATATGTTATATAATTATTTCATAATAACAATAACGGTAGGCGCGAAAGTAAAAATTTCCCTGATTTTTTTATGTCTGTTTTTTTTTAACGATAATTTTTGATGCTTTTTTCATTTTCATTTTTTGTTTTTTTTTTTTTTTTGTTATTGTATTCTTGATAAATGAATGAGTAAGTAACATAAAAAAAAATAAAAGAACATCAACCATAAAAAAGGCATCATAAAAGATTATGTTATTATTTTGGCCGCCCATTTTACCATGAATCATTGTTGAAATTCATCAATAGACACAAACAAATCCAAAAACATAAAAAGGAAACAAAACTCAGACCCAAAAAACATCTAAATTACAACAGTGATCAAAATACAAAATGATTCTTGCAATTTATAGGATACTTCATAAAATGGCCTTTTCTCAAAAGTGCATACATCAATGATTTACTTATAAAATTATGCTCTCTAAAACTTTTACAAAACAAAGTTTGTTGACATTTAATTATTGGAATCAAAACTTTTTTGAACCCAGACTTAAATAACTCTTAAAGATGGTGTTATAATTCCAAAAATAAAATTCCAAAAACGAAAATTGCACGGGAAATTCGGAATTAACAAGGATATACGTTTTTTACTAAATAATTATATATACGTAATTTATTTGAATCTCAATGAAGAGGGTATTTAGAGTTGGATTCGAAATCAGGATTGCCGCTTTTTACAGAATATATAAAATTTCCGTCTCTTATTTTGAAAGTTTTTTTTTGGAATTTTCTTATGGAACTTCGTAGCCAACCCTAAATTTTATCAACACTTATTACTAATTAGAGTCAAAATGTCGAAAAATTTAAATAAGTATTTAGCAGTTCTATAACTGTTTTTTGAACTCTTAGTACTTTATCAATTCTCGATTAATATCCACAGTCCACCTCTATCGATGTTTTAGTAAGTTATTGAAATAACCTTTTTCCAATTCCATCATAAGTCAAATATTTCATACACTATGTACACTGTTATAAATAATTCAAATTATTCCGTCTGATGGAATATTATGCGGTTTCGGGTAAAAACAAAATCTGAACATTAAATATGGGAGAACTTTTAAATTAAAATACAAAACATAAAAATATGATTAACATTTCTTTAATCATATACACAAACACAACACAATAAAAGCCGCAACGCTATTTAGAGGCGTCACTTTTGTAATAATATTCGCTGTTCAGTTATTGTATACTTGATTTTTTTTTTATTTTCTCTTCATTTGAATATTTTATAAATATGTATGAATGTATCTGTCTACATCAGGATATTTTTTTTACACCTACAACCTTATACTATCTGTATATCCTTTAATTGCAATTTTTCCACACCAATATACCAAAAACTCCAAAAACTGAATTGAACCCATTCGAACTGAAATAAACTTTGATTATTTTAAAGCGAAAAGGAGGCAAAAGAGAATGTATTATAATGTTTTTTATGTATTATACTTATTTGTTGTTGTTATATTTTAATGTTTCTCACTCTCTTTCTCTTTTTGTTCTTTTTTTTTTGTTTAATTCGCTGATCATTGTTTTGATTTTAGTTTTTGACGTATAACAGCGATGAATAAATTTGCATAAGAATTGGAAATTTTTGTATTTTTTTTTTTTTTTTATCTGATTTGACTGTTGAAGATTGGTTTTTTTTTCGCGGTTATTATTATGTATATATATATATATATATATATGTATTATGATTTTTTTAGTTTTGCTCTTTTTTTCTACAGCTTTACTTAATTTTTTTCATATTAAACTTATAGACAAAATAAATGTAATAATAAAAATACAGTGAGTAGAACAAAAAGGATAACGGCTCCGAAACCGTCTGAATAGTTGTGTTTGATGATTATAACGACATACTTTTTTATGATATAATTTTTTTTTCAGTATTATTATTATAATTTTGTTTTGAATCGATTTCAATTCTCGATTGTCCTTTTTAAAGGAATTTTATGGATTTCTTTTTTATGTTAACATTTTTTTTGACTTACAAAAAAAAAAGTTATTAAATATTTTCTTCGTTTTCTTAAACTTCACAATTTAATAGCAAACAAACAACTAGGTTTAAATCAACAGTACAAGTTATACTAAGAAAAGAAAAATAAAATGAATACACAACAAAATAAGAAAAAAAATCAGGATAAAAAAAAAAATAAGAGAAAAATAAGGAAAAATGTAGTTGTAACAAAAGATAAGCTTCCGCCAACACGCTATTAAGGCCACAGGCATTTTCATGATTTTACACTTTGTCTATATATTTTATATTATTTGTATTTTCTTTTTTCAAAATTCAACTTTTTGTTTATTTTTTCCCTCCAAATATTTAATGGAACCGCGAAAACGTTGGTGTCTATCAATGTTCTAGCTTTTCTCCTATTGTAAGTCTCATACAGTATGGTCCCAATTGATTTTGTATATTGTTTAGTTTCTTGTTTTTTGTCATATTTATTTCTAACTTATGTCTGTATAAATACAAAACATTTATATACAAATTTATATTTACCAAAGCAACAAAATATAATATAGATAATATTTACACATACATATAGTTTTATACATATATATAGTTTATATGAAAATAAATAAATTTATTTAATATATTTAATAGACAAAACAAAAAATCTTTTAAATTTTAAATTGAGTTTTTGCATGCAAATCTTTAGCTTTCTCTATATTTTCTACTCTACTTCTATTATGTAAAGTATTTTTAAAATCTGTGGTTTATAAAATGCGGTTCGCGACTTATCAAGTACTTATACAATTCTTATCGAAACAAGTAACTATTTAAATATTAAATAAAATTTTAAAGTATATTTTGGTTTTTTTCACAATTTATTTAAAAAATTTATTAATTTATTGAATATGAAATAATTTAATTTAATCAATAATTTTATTAATATAGGTAGATTTTATGAATTAATAATTTAATATTATAAAATACGTTATTTCGTGTAAACCTTTTTTTAACATGAGGAAAATTAATACGCTGGGTAGACCTACAGCTGTAACTTTTTAATAGACTTTGCATGCAAAGAATTTCAGAATTTAAAAACGTATTAATTGGAAGTGAAAATTGGGAAATTTAATAAAAATACGTTTAAATAATGATATTTTATGTGTACATATTAATGAAAAGGGGTGTGTAGGATATTTGAAGACGTCATTTATTATCTGAGGGAGAAATTGATAAATCTATTTGCACACAATGATTTAACTCGTAAAAACTTTGTTAAAATTTTATTTAAATTCTTTCATATTAGAAAGGTTACAGACCCCTGAAATTTAAAAGCAAAGTTTTTTGTTAGCATAGTAAATAATATGATTATATAAAAGTTAAAGCTCTAATATGATAGTAAAAAAATGTTTTTTATACATTGTGCAAACAAAAAACTTTGAATATAACTATACACAGATTTTATTTTAAAAAGTATAAGTCTATACACGTGGTAGTGTAGAAATGTTTACTTATCATAATTTGTGAGTTTATATAGAAATATATATATATATAAATTTTTACTTATAGTTTATACTAATATGCATAAAAATAACAAAATAATTATGTTAGTAAAAATTTTATTTTTTTTGTTTTTTAATTTTTGGCTTTTTGTTTCTATTTATAGATTCTTGGCATGTTCAGGGTGATAAAATGAAAGTTTTTATAATATCAGAGATAAAAAAGAGGCGAAAAATTAAAATAAAAAAAAATAAAAAAAAAAAAAAAATTTAGAAAATTGGATCGAAAATTGTTGGCATATTATTAGCAAATAATTTTCTATTTTTTTTTTTTTTCTAATTTTTTTCATATTTTCAAATAAAAATGCTATAAAGGATATTAATTTTATAAGTGTAGATGTATAAAATTAAAATTAAATACATATATACACATACTTAAATACATATATATATATATATATATATATATATATATATATTTTGCTGGAATTTTTATATTTTACTAAACAATAATTTGATTAGAATTTTTATTAATTATATTATTACATACATAAAAAAAAATATATGTATCTTAAGATTTTAAGGATAATGTCGTGCCAAAATAAAAATTAACAAGATTTTTTATTACTTTATAATTATAGCAATTATATTAGAACGAAAAAAAAAAGTTTTTTTTTTTTATTACTAAAGAAAACGCAATTTTTTTATTGTTAAACATTTTACGAATTCTTCTAAAGATATTTTACTGTTATTTTACATTTATAAATGTATGTGTATCCAAAAAAAAAAAAGGAAGAATTTATTAAAAAAAGAAAATTTCAGGTAATTATGTGTAAGTACAGGATAATTATAGATTATAATCTTCAAAAAAAAATTGTATAAGTATTATATTATTAATGGGGGCTATAAAAGACAATAAGTGACAAAACAAGGTGTCATTTATTTTATAATACGAAATAGGTTTATAAGTATTTTCATTTTTTTTTTTTTAGTTTGTTTGTTAACACTAAAACAGTTTTTTAACCTTAAGGTAGTAAAAAAAAAGCATTTGTTTTATTATTTTTGTTTTTTATATCAATATCTTTACGTCAATATAAACTTAAGTACATATATATATATAAATAATATAAAAAAATAGTTTATGAATTTTTTATTATACATAGCATAAATCAATCAAAAAGGTCATTTAAAGGATAATGTATGTTTAATATTATATTAATATTTAATTTATATTGTATTAAAAACAGTTCTTATAGTCTTAATTATATTGAAATTATTAACTAAAATTATTCCATTGAGTCATATAAAAATTTTTTTAAAAATCGCCTTGAGTTATGCAATTTTTTTGTCGTAAATTATTGAGTAAAATGTATGTCCCTTTTTTTGTAATATTCGATTTTAAAACAATAATTAAATTAAAAACGTTAAATTTAGAATTAATACTACCTCCTATATATAAAACTAATTTGAAAATCAATTATTTCCTACAATTAATATGGGAATGAAATTAAAAAAGAATAATATTATTTTACAATCAAATTTAATTGCTCTTCATTGAACTTTTTAAATACAAGTTAACATTACATTAATGTTCATATAACAATATATTTATTAAAATGAAAACTAAGGCTATTAAATTAAAATATATTATAGTTACAATCCATCAAATTTATTAAAACCGAATACAATAAAGGTACTTGTAATCTAAAGTTAATAAATCGAAGAAAGTATAAATTACTTTAGAATAATCGTTAAACACGTATGATATGGTGTAAGTCATAAGGGCATATATAAGTATATTAATTCTTATATCTAAAACAAACACTAAGTATATATTTAATTTAATATAAATGTATAACTTCAAATTACTGAACAAAGCGTAGAATAATGATGCGACATGTAATTACCATTCCAAAAAAATGGAAAAAGGTAAATGTAAGTAAAAAATTAAAACCAGTAATTAGGATACGCCTTTAAAGTATATAACATATATTTTATGTGTATTCACACACATATGAGTAGTTACTTTTTTTTTCGAATAAACGTTAATTTGATTTTGATTAGGTGGTATTTTATGATTATTTTCCAAAGATATAATCATAGAATATTCAAAAATTGTCTTGATAAGTATTAAGTAAGTACAAGTAAGAATTATAGAACCTTTTATGACATTAAACCTTGAGACATTAATATATATATATTTATATAGGTATCTATCTATGCGTATACTTATAAATATATATTTACAAGTATAAACTTCGATTATTAAAACCAATAAAAATTTAAATTTATTTAATTTTAACAGATAAGTTATAAATACTTACTTTTCAATATTTTAACAATTTCTTATTTCAAAACGGATTATATTATTACCTTAAATAACTACTCTATAAAATTAATTGAATAAAATCACCAACTATATAGAAATTATGATTATACCTTCCTTCTGATTTTATTTTACAAAATTTTCCATTTAAAAACTATACCAATAATAGTTATGAATATTATCCAGTTTGCTATGCAGAGTCAATTCTAAAAACAAGAGACAAGGCAAAAATTCCAATTTTGAAATAAGGAAATATAATAAAAGTAATAAAAATTTGCAAATTCCGGAAATATGAATACTTTTTCCAACGAACCATTTAAAAAATAAAAATTTAATTTAAAATATCAATTAATCGATCTTTAAAAATAAATTATCCTGATATAGATTATTAAATGAAACTAAGTACAATATTAATTTACTTAGTTTGGAAACTACACTATGAGTCGAATGAACATATTCATCAATTAAATTAATAAGTTTTGTCTGTTAAAATTAAACTTCTCCATCAAGGACGAAAATTACCTCAGAGAAGAATAATCGAAAATACCGAGAATTTAAAGATAAAAATAAATATATATATATATATATATATATATACTTTTTACTACGTTCATCCATCCATGTTATACGGTAACCAAAAAGTGGTATTAAACGATTTTTCTCTTTAATTTTGTCTATATTTTATATATATATATATATATAAATATGATATATATATACTTGGTTAAAAAAATTCCTCTTTCTAAAATTATTCCAGTTATTTCATAATATTCGTGCTATTCTCCCTCTCACTTTTCTTACCAACAGTATGTATTGTATTTAACCAATTTAACAGGATTTTCTTTTATATTTTTTTGGTTTTTCATTTTTGTCGTAACCAAAAAAAAAAAAAAATGTTTTATTTTTTCATAAGAGACTGCCTTAATGCAGTCCTATTTGTGGTACACAATCATTTTTGTGGTATTCCAAAAATTTTTATTCCAAATCGCAAGTGAACCGTTCAGTTCCATTTTGGACTAATTTGTATTTTTACTTATATTATTTTCATTTTTTTTAAATTCCTCTTTTTAATATAACTGTATTTTATAGTGCACAATTTTGATTTTGCAATTATTAAAAAAAAAAAAAAACCAATAATAATAAGAAAATTATAATAATAAAAAAAATAAAAACGCAACTAGGAAGGAGTAAAAGACATAAAAAAAAAACTGTTTTAAATCTGTGGAAATTAAAAACTGAAAAAATCGTTTATGTAATTTAATTGCCGTTATACTGAAGTAAAAGGCAGTTTATTTTTGTTTTGCAGTTTTTTAAGTTTTTTTTTTATGCTTCGCATTGAAAAAATTTTTTTATGAAACAAACGATTGTGTTTTTTTTTTTTTAATATTTTGCAATCAATTTTCATAAAAATATATTTTTTTTTTTTAATTGAGCAATTATATTGATTTATTTAATTGTTTTTTGTTGTTGTGTGATTTGTTTTTGTTCTTATGGTTAGCAGCATAAAAGGAAATTTTAACTGGGATATAGTTGAAACTTCAAATTGTTTTTCATACATTGGCTTTTGATTTTGGTAGTTTTCTGAGAACTTTTTTGGCTAAAACTTAATTTTGATTTTCTGTTCAGTGTAGTTTTCTGGTAATTTCCACCTATGTTTTTTTTGCACAACATCATCACATTAATTTGACATTATTTCATTGCTTTACTAAATTACTCTAAATATTAAGATTAATGAAATATATGATCTTACTACACGATCTTACATGAAATATACGATCTTACTACCCCTGGCCCTAATTGAACCACAAATTATATAAAATATAAAATGTCAAAAATTAAAAACTCATAATTTCCAGGATCTATATAGAAAACTCACACAATTTTGAAAAGGAATAAAATTTTAAAATTAAAGTTCGACAACTTTAATGAAGCATGTGCTAAATAAAGTACTTCTATAAGCGAGTATTTTGAAGCCCAATTTTAATTAAATTAACTTATAAGTAGTACTATTATTTATAATTAAGCGTCTTCTTATTACACTAATTTTTAATTCTTTGCTTACATTTTGATCTTTAAGCTCTGCATTAGACACAATTTCGAACATATTTAAAAATACCCATTTTTAAAAAATTGGTTTGCCATACAACCTTGTGTTTCGTATTATTTTTTAATTTAAAAGTCAAAATAAAATTTAAAAATTGAAAAATAAAAATCGACTGAAATATTTTGATTGAGTAAAAAACTTATTTTTATTTTTCAATCGATTGTCACAAATTAACGATCAATTTTTTATTTAATTTCATATTTTGGTTTTTTTTTATTTTTCATTCAAAGAGTTGAGAATATTCAATTTTGGGGGGAAAAATATCATTGACACTTTGAAAAAAAAAGTTTTTTTTTTGTAAATGGTTTTTAACCAAAAATTTAATAATTTGGAAAAATAATGGTTAAAAATATGGTGAGAAATCAAAGTGAATAAAAATATTTAAAAGTTTTGAAATATAATTAAATTGTATAGGGCGCATAAAAATTTTTACTTTTAATAAATTGGTATTGAATGGATAAAACAAAAAGTGTTAATTAATTCATATGCACAATATTTTAAACATTCTAATTTAAAACAAAATCGTTTTTTTAAGTAAAACTGAACATTTTATTAAAGTTGCACAATTTGATTTGAAGAAATCTCAAGTAAAGTTTTCGAATTTTTAGACAAAATTTATCCGTCAGATATACTTTAATATTTCATAAAAAATCCAAAATTGTTGAATTTTTTTTCGAAAAATTTATTAAGTCACTATTAAGTAGACATTACACCTCATGTTTTCCATAAATTTTATTACTACATACATTAAATTAATTACCAATTAGAAATAAATCTATTAGGTAGTTTTTTTTACCCAATGTTATAACCCAATATACTTAAAAATTAGCCACAAAACAGAATCTCCACATTTTCAAAAATTAATTTCTTAATATTCTATTTGACACATTGTGCCAATCACTCAAATTCTTCACAGAGTTTTTTTGACAATAAAACTTTGTATATATGTATGTATATGCCGTAAATCAATGGATTACAAATGAAAAAATGATTGCCAACAGACACAAAAAAAAAAACAAAACAAAACAAAACTGAAATAGAATTAATTTAAAAGTTCTTAAGAAAATTTATTGAATGAAATGACAAGCTTTATTGTATTTAAGTAAAATTATATATATATATATATATATTTTATATTTCATTTTTAAACTAGCTTGAAATAGCCTTATCCAGTAATATACAATTTTTATATCATCATCAATATCCAAATCATCATCATTATCATCCTTATAATTCGAAATAATTTGTTGTTGTTGGTATTTTGTGATTGTGATTATCTCCCCCTAATTGAAAAGTTTATTTATACAAATCTTTGTCTGTTTTATTGTATTTTTTTTTTCTCACAACTTCTGCTGTAAATCTACAAGCTCCATTCGTTAATTCAAATGGATTAGGGATGATTGATGACACGTTTATTTTTTATATTTTTTTTTAATACTGTTTTGTTTTGGTTTTTCAATTTTTTTTTTTACGCCTCGTAGTTAAATTCCTACGTATTTTAGTTAAATTTTTTCCTATTTATGTTGTTATAATTTTTTTGTGGGGGATTCCATATTTAAAAAAAAAAATCTAAAAAAAAAACTAGAAAAATAGCCATTAAATTAAAAAAAAAAAACACCCGCAAAATTGGTAACAAGAAACAACATAAAAAAATTATTTAATGTTTTTTTAAGTTGTTGTTCTTTTTTTTTTCACTAACACCATTAAAATAATTTCTGAATATTCTCAAAATCTCTTAGGTACAAACACTAAATATTTATATATAAAATTTTTTTTGTAAGTTCAATTACAAAGCGTTAAAAATCGTTATTAGTACCACTAATTTCCATATTTAAAATACTAATGAAAATTTTTTTTTGTTTTTTTTTCTATTTTCAGAATAAATCATGATTCTCAGAAAATGTGGATAATTAATATGGAGGCCAAATTTTTTATCATCTGGACAGCAACAGTATTAGTAGTAAGTACTTTTTTTTTTTAAAAAAAATCGTTAATTAAATATTTATGTAAATAAAAAATATTTAGAAAAATTTTTTTTTAAATTTGAGTATAATGTCTAGATTTAATTGAAATGAATTAATGAACGGAAAATTAGCAATGATAGACGTTATCAATTAGATAAATCTCTTCTTATAGCAAAATCTATTCATCACTTTCATTTTGTGTTTGTTCAGATAATTTGAAATGAAATGATAAAATAAATAATATTTTAAAAAATAATTAATTATAATGATTATAAAATATTGAAAAAGTTTATTTGGTTTTTATACACGTATGATATAGTCAAAGGGTATAATAAATTTGCCATTACGTTTGTGACGCCGAGAAGGAGGAGGGGTAGATATAGACTCAAGTGTATGGATCGGATCAGAATCGAAAAATAAATCGATTTA
Organism: Dolichopus griseipennis; assembly: GCA_963082915.1. Taxonomy (NCBI): domain Eukaryota; kingdom Metazoa; phylum Arthropoda; class Insecta; order Diptera; family Dolichopodidae; genus Dolichopus; species Dolichopus griseipennis. The sequence goes on along the minus strand of OY720444.1, from coordinate 757,548 downwards.
GCTATGTATGTCCGTCCGTCCGCACGATAACTCATAAACTAAAGGAGCTAGAATCTTGAAATTTTCGCAAATTCATTTTTTTGCAGAGATTTCCAGTAGCTGCCATACAACTCCTTCTTTTATATGAGTATTCCACTACAGTTAATAAAGCTGTATGTTTGAAATTTTGCCAAAAGTAATTAACCGGATGATATAATGTATATGTTACGGTCATACGGGTATCCCAGAGTTGACACATTCTACTCTACTACACTCTTCCTCGTTTTTTTTTAATTTTAAAAATTAAGTGTTGGTGATCGAGTTGTTCACATAAAATTCGCAATAATCTCGATAGTATGTATGGTATCGTATTCTCTCCATAAGTAGGAATAACTTTTAATGGATTTCAATTAAAAAAACCCCTCTTCCAACGTATATTAATGTTAATTAATATATTATTATATATATTAATATAATATATTATTACTTACAATATATAAATATATTGTTGAATACTTAATAATTTCATGTGGTCAAATAAATTAATATTTGTAATTAAATAAATACTAATGTGGATTCTTAACTCCAATTTAACTCTAAAATAAACTACCAAACATAACTATTCAAGCATTTTAAATTAATTTTATATTAATTATAATTTAATTGGTAATTAACATTATTATTATTACATATTTTTCTCAATTATATTCAAAAATTCCATATACAAAATTCCAACTAAATATTATGTAATTTTAAATACAATTTATATATATATAATTTACTTTCTAATTTTAACATTGTCAGTAACATATGGGAGTTAAGATCTTTTCTAAAAAAAAAAAATAAAAAAACAAAACCAAAACTAAAAAAACAAATTTATGTAATTCTAAAACAAAGAAATTCCTTACTAAAAATTTTCATTATTTCGCATAATTTAACTGTGTGTAACCTCATTCCTGTTCATAAATAATATTCTGTTATTATTATATACGAAAAAAACTTATTATAATATTCTAACAAATATACATACATTAAATATATATTTAATGTATATAAATATCAATTCTTGTTATAATAATATATTCCAAAACAAATTAAATTAATATTAATGGTAAAAAAATGAACAAAAAAAAAAATAATACGGAGCATTAAAATAAAACCGCAAAATAGAATTATTAAAATCCTTTAAGTCTTATATAACATATATATATATAAATATATTATTACTAACATACATATAACACTATATGAATATTGTATAATGCTTAAATAAATTGTACGCAATCCTTTTGTTTTTTTTTTTTGGTTGTATCTCTATCTCATTCACTCACATTATTTTCAGGGAGCTAATTCATAAATGGATCGAAAATTTGTAATTTTCCTCTCTTGTTAATTTTGTTTTTTTTTTATAAGAAAATTTCGATTCCGTTTTATAAATTTTTTTTTTTTGTTGTTGTATTTATTCTATATTATTATTTGGAAGTCATCTTTAAAATAAATTTTCCTTGAAAATGATCCTTATATTAATTTTCAAAAAAAAAAACTGCTTACATATATCTATACATGTGTAAAAAAATAAGAAAAAAAAAAACAAAATTAAAACAAAAAAAAAATGAAAAACAAAACATTCAATAATGTTGTATACTCAATGAATAAAAAATAATTTTCAACATACATAGGCAATTTAACGGTCTGAAGGATAACAAGAAAATTACTTGGGGGCTTATAGAAAACAAAACAAAAAATAAAAAAAAAATAATAACAGTAGAAGACAACAATCGTACCCAAAACGTATAAATTTAACACATATACAAATAAATAAATAAACAAAACATATATATATATATAAGCATTATATTGACTCCTACTTATCTTTATAAAAATTCTTTAAAATGTATGAACTTATTTTTGTTATATTGCATGCATATATTGTCAACCTTGAGTTTATGTGCCATACATGGAGAACTTACTCAATAAATAAATATATGATGCACATTATTAAAAACTAAGATACAATTTATAAGAAGCAATTTAAGTCTACCTTGAAGAAATATTCTGTTATTCTGACAGTATATGCTGCATTACATCTATAAGTAAAGTTCTCATTACGGTCTCTATATGCAGCCTACGTAAATATGTACATAATAAAATTTTATGACTCTGTTATTTCGTTTATGAGCATATATTGAGGAATAATTTCTTTCAAACTTATTCTAACCACAGAACATTTTATTTTAAATTAAATTTCAAATAAAATTCAACTCAATTTAAACTTTACACTTTTAAAATTTTACTAACCCTGATCTTGTACAAGTATAATAAAAAAAAAAAAAACAAATTAGAACAAACAAATAACACCGTAACAAAATACTGCAGAATTTTGAGATCAAAGTGTAATTGAGAAAATATCAGAATGGTAGCAAAAATTCCAATTTGAGGTTTCTATTGTAACATTGTTCATCTTCTAACACCCTTCTCACAATATAAATGGCAGCCAGTCCTACAAAACAAAAAACACTTTTTTTTTTTTTTTTGAAGATTGGTTAAATAAAAATGATAAAAGATACAAATTGAATTGGAAATGAGAAAAAAAAATACAAAAACAAAAAAAAAAACAAAAACAAATTTTCCTTTTTTTTTTTTTTTGAATTGGTTCTAGTAAAGTGAAATAAAAAAAAATCGAAAGATGAAGGAAAGGAAAGCCAAAGATGAGAATCTTTAATGTGTTGTTTTTTTATTACAATTTATTTCTTTTGTAGTTTAGTTAACTTGCAAATTGGTTCCTTGGTTTTTTTTTTTTTTTTTATATAGTCTTTGAATAAATAAGGGGAGATAGAATTACACCATAAAGGATTTCGTATTTATGAAGTGTTAATACGAAAATATTAAGAAAAAAAAAAAAAAAAACTGTTTCCCATCCTTAAATAAAAGGATAATAATAGATTCATTTTTATTTTCCATAAAAAAAAAAAATAAACAAAAATTATTGAAGATATTATTAGTAAAGATACTTCATATTTATGCAATTTACACGCACAACATTATAATATCATAATAATTGTTTTCTTAATGGTATTATAAAATAAACTTTAAAGTAGGGGTAAAGAAAATTAACATAAAAGCTCCATAAAAGAAAACTCATGAGTTCATATTACAAAATACAACGAAGGATAAGGCACGTTAAAATGGAAAAATGATTATTAAAAATGTGAATGGAATGAGAATGACACCCTTTTATTTTAATTACTTTTATTAGTATATATATATATATACATCTATTTATAGCATAGGTGAACAGAGATTTTAAATTGATTTTTAAAGAGTGTAATTGAATTAATTTTAATACTAAATCAAAAGGTGGGAAAATTTAATTAATTATTTTATAAAAAAAAAAGGTCTTAAAAAAGCTTAAATAAATTTTCAAAATTAACACAATTAGCCTTTTAAATGTATAATAATCTGTTAAATAAACAAAATTATTCCAAAAATAGTTCTTTGTATATTTTAAAATATCTTAGCATTATGCTGAATTTTAAAATAGTGACAAAAAACAGGGCTATTATATAGAGAACAACAAATTTAAAAATTGTCTATCTTAAAAATTTTCTCCAAAATTTAAGATTTTCGATTTTTTTATTAGTTTTTCTTTTGTTATTGTCTTTTTGTTTTTTTTTTTATATTTTGCAGTTTGATTTCTTCTTAAAGCTCTCTGTAACATAAATTTGAATTTCTTGTTTTTTATTTTTTGCTTTCCTATTATATTCTTGTTGGTTCCAGACATTCTGGCAGCCATCATCTTTCACAATGGTGACAGAATTATCGACTTTAGAAAATTATATTTTCCAGAATATTACCATTTTAGTTTTAATATACAAGAAAATGATAATGGATATGTTTGTGTGTTTGTTTGGATTATGGTTCTTATGTAAAAAGCCAAGAAGAGAAGCCATGACATAAAATTAAATAAAAAATATTGTTTCTTTTTTTTTTTTCATGTATTTAAAATTAACTTAAACAGAATAAATTATATTATAATTTAAATATTTCATTTATAATGTTAAATATTTGTAAAAAAAAAAATATGAATAAATTAAAAGTTTAATTTTTGAAAAATCCGAATTGAACTTAACAATAAACTAGAACTCGAATGTTTTGTATAAAGTTACAAACTAAGAATTTATTCTTAAAATTATGGATTTTCAAAGGTCACACTTTTGGTCAGGAGCTTTTAATATCAATGCAAGTGCATCGTATTAGTATCTTAATATAGTCTTACCCAACGATACATAAATATCATTCTGTTTTTATATTAATAGTTATATTCTTGGCAGAATTCACTATTTTAAATTATATAGTTAGTAATGTAGTTTTAAAAACGTAATTCAAGTAAGAAGAATTTATGTACATATGAATATAAAGCACATATATATATATATATATATATATATATAAATATATTTCCACTAGTCTATAAAAAAAAAAAAGAAATCTCAAGTATAAAAGACGGAAACTGCAAAATTTATGTGATGAGATGCCTTATAAAAATGTTATTTTCGTCCTTGTGGAAAAATTATGTAATAAATGAAAAGTATAAAATATACAAAAGAAAATGGAAAATTTAAATAGAAGAAAATATAAAAATTAATTAATTTGTGTTTAAGTTGCAAAAATGTAAAAAATATGTCGTCGTAATTTTTATTATATGTGAAAAAAAATTTCTTATACATTATTATTAAGAAAAAAACTGAAATTAGTTTTATTTGAAAATATAATCCAATAAATTAAAATTTAATTAAAAAAACTGAATATTTGAAGGTTATTTTATTCAAAGGAAATATTTATAAACATATTTATTTAAACGCCAAGTATTTTAATATATTTAATCTGCAAAGTGCTGCAATATTTTTTAAATGACTTGTTTTCATAATAGACATTATTAACTTTTTACCAGGACGAAGGCACAAAATTTCTTGCATCGAAAAATTTCGAAACCGAAAATCTTGTCACACGTTACAAAACCTTGTGGCATGTAACAACTATGCAATCACCCAGTTATAAAAATTAAAATATTAAATAATCTAATTAAATTTAAAGCCCAACTTAAAAATTCATTATATTACAGTATAAATTTTTATATCTGTAAATCTATAAAATATTATTAAAAATAAAGCTCTAAGCTTAACGTTCACTGCTACACTATTAATTACATTTTCTAATTTTAACATTCTATAAAATTTTAATCATATTCCATTACAATAATTATTGATTCCACGAAAATAGATAATCAGTCACGTAATCCTTTCAATTAAGATAATTACAAAACTTTTAAGAATTTTGTTTTCTCTTTTGGAAGGGTAAAGGACAAGGGTACAAGTAGGGAGGGCCGTATATTAAGAATTGTTCTCAACTGAACTTGTCAATCAAAATATATAAATTATAAATAGAAATTATATAGATAAAATATAAACAAAAATATGTATACATATGAACTAATACACTAATATAAATATATATAATTTGGATTAAATTGTTAATCTGTATAAATTTAATCCAATAAAGTATCCTTAAGGAAAAATTCCATTAAGGATTAATTATATATTTTTTTTTAAGTAATTGTATCTAAATTTCATTATTTTTTATATAAATATTTAAGTATTGAATTGGTCCTGACTTTGGTTTATATTGTATTACATACAAACATTGTATTAATATAAGACACATAACAAATTCATTTGAAACTTTGTTATTATTTAAGTATCAATAAGTAAGTATAGTAAGTATTTAAGTATAATAGTAAGTATCACATTAATTTTATTTTATTTATTTTCCATGCATTTAAATTATATTTTATGTAGAAATAGTAGAGAAGTTCATAGGCCGAAAAGGGTGGATTTACATTTATTATAATAAATAGAGTAATAATAACAATCTTGTAATACACAAAACATAACCAACGCTATTATTACAGCTTTTAATAGGGAGCAAGAACTTTTTGGCTCATAAAATAAATGAAAAAATATTATTTGGAAATTCTTCCGAAAATCAACTTCTACTCAAGAGACATATAAATTTTTAATATAATTTATTTTAAAATTTAAGGCAATACCATACAATTCTACAATCAACGAATATTTGTAGTTTTTGTACTCCTCAAAAATAAATTTCAATGAATTTAGGGCCTTTTCAATCTCACTTGTCATAATATAAATGAGTATATCGGCATATCAACTTATTAAGTATAGGTTGATTTTCGTAGTCTCAACCTAATAATTAGAAATTCCAACAAAAAAAAAAAAACCGCAAAAAAAGCTTCAAAATAATATATAAGGATAAATTTGTATCATGTATCCTGTTTCCTACGTAATCTGATTGGGATCCGCCTACATGTGTAAAATTTATAAAAATACAACTGGAACCGACCAAAATAAACAAAAAAAAAAAAAAAACCAAAACAATAAAATAAATAAAAAGTAAAAATAGAAAAGAATAACAAGTAACTAACTAAACTAACTACATATAAATTACTGGATTCTACGTGGAAATTTGTAGGTCGCACTCGATAAATTATGTACGAAATATAAAAAAAAAACACACAAAATAATAAAAACAAAAGAAAAAAATTTTTTTTTATTATATTTAACTATTTTTAGTTAAGATATAATAAAGCCCGGTACAAAATAAAAGTTAAATAACTGTATGTAGTATATCAACACACACACTAACATACACACTCTACAACTGATTGTAACAGAGTAACAAAAAGCAAAATTATTGTGAATGGTTATGCAAACAAAAATCCTTATGAAATTTTCATATTAATATTTTGGTTCAACAATTTGTAAGTGGATATTTTATTCATGCAGAAATAAGTGGTATGTATCTGCACCGAATTGAGTCAATTGTAATTTTTTGTTTTTGTCTTAGTTTTTTTTTTTTTTTTTTTTTTTTAATATAACAACAACTACTAATAAAGCACATAAGACAAAAAAAAACGCATACAAACCAACTAGTATATAAATTCAAAAGTACTAAAGCGTTGAATTTATAAAAAAAAAAGAACCTGAAACAAAATAATAATATAAAATAACAATTGTAGCTTTTCAGCAAGAATAAAATTATATACATATATATATATATATATACATATATATATACAAACGCTAAAAAAAAATTGTATCCTATCGGGAAATAAATTCATTTGTGTTGATCTCCCTCCGGAAACTTTAAGATTATAATGTAATTATTTTATGGTATAAAAAAAATATGTATATATATATATATATATTAACAAATTTTAAATATCTCCATCCAATCCAAATGATTACATGCAGTGCAACACTTACATAATTTATAGATAAATATAAAAGACTTATGGTATTTGAATTGAAATACCTAAAGCTATATAAAATCATAAAGCCATATTACTACAAATACATATTCATATATTTATACACATACATACGTATATAAAATTTAAATGATTTGCCTAGAAAAAATTAATTATAAAGTAGCGTACTCTTTAATATTTTTTGTTCTAGATCTGCATCGATATCAGCATAGTCATGCACATGACATTTGACAAAATTATATATAAAAAATCCATTCATTCACACACACACACATACATTTGTACATTAATAATAATCTTTTTAATGTTATTATTATTATTGAAGTTTCGTGATATATTAAAAATTTTATACGTTAGGGACATTACGATTGCCGCAAACTTTATAAAAAAAAAAAATTTTTAAAATAAAAACAAATAAAAGTTTTCAGAATTTCATGATTTTAAATTGAAAAAAATTTTTTTTTTCATTTTGTTTAATATTAGTTGAAGTTTAATAGTAAATGATTGATATATATATATATATATATATTGAATAAACATATACATGTCAAGTAATAGATTTAGTTATGTCTAAAAAAATTTTATACACTATTTAATAAAATTCGACGTTCAATTACATTCTAGAGAGTTTTCGATTAAATTCGATTTAAAAATCATAACATTAAAAAATTTAATACAATTTTTTTTGATTTTTAATATTGAAAGTATAAGTTAGTGTAGGTTTACAGGCGAAGTGTAATAATATTAACTGAACGTAAGTCAATTGAATAAAAAGTTAAATTTAAAAGTTATCCAGTCAATTTAGAGTATATTTTAAAAATTATTACATAGAAATTTTATTCCATAAAAACTTTAACCAATGTGTAAGCTATTAAAAAACCCCTCAATAATATTAAGATTACTCCTAATACTAATATTTGAACACTTAAACATTGATTCCATTTGTCAGACAAGCAACAATTCCATTTGTCAGACAATTATGTAATCAATAATTTTTTTTTTAAATTTAAAATCTAAACAATTCTAAAACTTATCAAGTATCAAGTTATTTAAATTATTTTACCACAATTTAGTAAAATGTCAACAAATAAAATATGGTTCAACTTGTTTGACCTTCTACTGTATTAAATCAAAATAAACATTTCACTGGTTGATTCTCAATAGATTTAGAATTGATTTTACTAGTATACCTATATATACAAAATAATGTTTACAATATAATCTGCATATAATTTGACCTACTTTAACAAGTTGTAAATAATGAGTTTTTCAATTTATTCCTACAAAATTACTTTTAATCTATTTTATTTTTAATTTTGTTTAAAAATTTTTAACATTTTAAATTTAGAACAAAATTAGATTTAAAAAAAAAAAAAAAAGGGACCTAAAACTGTAATTATTATAAACTTATTATATGCATCATCTGAATTATCAGAATGTTACTATTTTTAAATGAAAAATTTGAATAAAAGTTGAACAGAATGTGCTTTTCTTTCAGTCCTGAGGTCTTCAGTCCTGCGCTTTTCAGGTCTTGAGGTCTTATAAATATGGCAGAATTTTAATAATTAAATTAAAAAAAAAAATGAATATAAAAAATAATTGTACAAAAATAAGTTTTTTTATTTTTTTTTAATGGCCTCAAAAAACTTCATCTTCATACAAAAGAATTTTTATATTTCAATGCAATGATTTTCATATTCAGCAGGATACAATCAAAACTCTTAAAGAACTAGAAACTATATCCGATTTTCCACTAACAACCTAACAAAACTAACTAAAACATAAAAACTATAGTGAGAAAATTCCAAAATAATAAAGAAAGAACATGAAAAAATAAAAACCAGAAAAAATCAAAAGAATTACTTATTTGATTAAGTACAGAATGGTGTTGACCAATTTCCAAAAAAAAAAAAAAAAAAAAAAGAAACTGGAAAAAATTAAAAAATATTAAAGAACTGATCTTTTTTTTTAACTTTAAGCAATTTTCATACTTTTATTCGCGCATCACATTGCACTTAATTTGAAAGGAACACTTTTTTTTTTATTTTTAATTTTTTGTTAAATATATATTTGGGTTTTTCCTGATTTTTTTTTATTTTTTATTATTATTTTTTTATTTCATTATAATATTTAGTCTGATTTTTTTTTCTCCGATTTCTTGTTTCTTTACCCACTTTATAATTGTTCGGAGTTGTTGGCGTAAAAAAACATAATTTCTCGTTTTGTTTCAATTTGGAATTTCTTTCAGAGTTCCTCCTTTATGCCCAAGCAACACACAAAAAAATCACTGTTTTTATTTCTTTTTTTTTTTGTATATATATCCATACAACTTCTGTGTCCTGTTTACTGTATTATATCCTTTCTATATCTTTCACTAATACTATTAAAAGATCTATATAATATGGTTATAATACACAAATTAAAAAAAATTAAAAAAAAAAATAATTTCCTTACAACTTTAAATGAATTAATAAAAAATTACAATAGCAAACAAGTACAAAAAATTATAAAAAAAAAAAACAACAAAACAAAAAAGGAATCATGAAAATTTTAATTAAAATGCCGAGAATAACTACCAAATAGACAAAAAAAAAGAAAATAAGCAAAAAAAAAAAACTTACATTTGAAATGAATAAAAAAAAAAAAAATTAAAAAATAAAATAAAAAATTACACAATTGTTTTACTATTTCTTCTTTCCGTTTATGTATAATGACTTTTATTGTTATGGAATGAAGATTACAATGACGAAGGATAATGACGACGGCAGAGGATGAAAAGATAAGGACATACCCCGACCTACCTCACAACAACACCATATCTTATACTTTATATACTTGCATATAAAAATCGGTTCAGATGAAAAACCAAAAAAAAAAAGAATAAAAAATAAAAATTAAAAGAAGAAATGAAAGTACACTGAAAATGACAGTCTCTTCTTTTGATTTGCACTTATATCACTTTCCTTCTCTCTTTTTTCCTATATATCTTACATTTTTAGTTTCTTTTAAATGCAAGGTCCTTCATAATGGAAAACAAGTAGAGACAATCTAATTACAAAAACCTTAAAAAAAAAAAAAAACAAATAAAATTACAAAAACTAAAAACACAAAAGAAAATAAACAAATTTTTACTGTTATAATTAAAGCAAAGCAAAAAAAAAAAAAAAAACAAGAGAAAAAATATTGTTTAGTTCATAATTGAACGAAGAGCCTTGCGTCTCATTATTTTTAGAGAAGGGAAAAATACAAGTCAACAATTGTCTCCCAATTTTTTTTATTTTTTTTTTTTTTATAATTCTTTTCTCTCTTTTCTCTTTCACCACATCTATTTATACACCCTCACTTTTTAAATATTCATAGAAAAGTTCATTATAAAAATTCTATATACAGCTTTCTCTTTCTCTCATTGTCTTTCTAACCACACTATTTTCTATTTTCTGTACCATGATTATTTATATTTTATTTAACTTTATATATGTACGAATGTACAAAAGGATATGTACAAGTTTACAGGCTATCTTAAATATTTCGAATTCGAAAAATACCTTTCCTTTCATTTTGTTTTTATTTTTTTATTGTTTTTTTTTTTTTTTCAAATTCACCCAACAATACACCGACTAATTTAAAATAACAAAAAAAAAAACATACATGTAACTAAATATTTATATATACATTTACTTACATATTATATTTACAGTTTGAAAATTTTTAGAACCGGAAGAATATGCAAAAAGTATTGTTTAAAGTACAGTTTTCTGAACCATAGTACTTATAGAATACAGTTATACCGTACTATATAACAATTATTGTATGCATATCTGGTTGGAATTTTTAATCTAAAATATAAACAATATACAGTATAGATCAGAGATTTTTTTTTTTTTAAGGTAGATCGGAAGGATGAGTTTTTAAAATTTTTATATATATCCATATATTAAATATTATTATATATTTGTCTGTGTTAATATATAATGGTAAGGTACATATAGGGACATGCATGGTTTTGTTCTAACTGTAAACTTTTTGAAAAAAAAAACAGAACTAAAATGATATAGAAAGAAAATAAACCTAAAAAATTTAAAATCAGCTTCATGTTCAACATGTTAAACATGAAAGGCTATGGTAGAAAGATGGCATGGGTCATGAATTTCATGATTTATTTAATGTCCTTGGCATTTGAAATTAATGTGCATGCATATTAGTTAAAATACAATTTCTTTATATATATATATACATATATATTACAGAATTTGTAATATATACTTATTAATAATGTTACTATATGTATATGTCCATAGTCTGTATGTGACAAATAGGAGTAGGAAAATAAAAGATTTTTAAGAATTTTTTCTTGTCCATTTTGTTTTTGAATTTTTTTTTTTTTTTAAATAACATAGAGCCTGGATGATGATTGCACTTATATCCAACATATATTTCTCCTCATCTACTTTATACTTCTATTTCATACTTAACATTATGATGTTATTGCTCTATAGTATTTTATTCTGCATACCTACTTAAGTAGGTATAAAAAAATTTTATAATTATATTATAACACAATTTTTTTTTTTTTTTATTTTAAGTATCAACAGTAGTAGGAGGAAAATAGAACTAGTATTACTTTTTTTTATTATTATAGATTTATTTTCTATTTACTAGATTATAAAAGAATCATATACTCTTAAAAATCAATGGAATAAGATCTAATTACTGTGATAATATATAAATAAATTTCAGTTCAAATCATTATGTGTTTTTTACATAAATCGAATACGAAGTTTTAAATAATGCAATAATTTCTAAATATACATAACTATACTCTCTTTTTAAAGCGTTTCTTACTTGATCTCTTAAATCTATTTAAATCCAGCCATTTTGGTCCATGGGTTCGTGTAGCTGCCATACAACTTCTTTTTTTATATAAGTATTACTCTGTACCGTTTATATGGCCAAAGTTTCTGCAAAATTTGGTTGGTCTACTGCAGTGGGTTCGAGTAGCTGCCATACAACTTCTTAGTTTATATGGGTATTGCTCTATACCTATTAAAGCTGGGTGTCTGAAATTTTGCCAAAATTAGTTTAGTGTAATGGCCAAAGTTTCTGCAAAATTTGGTTGGTCTACAGCAAAGGGTTCGAGTAGCTGCCATACAACTTCTTAGTTTATATGGGTATTGCTCTATACCTATTGAAGCTGGGTTTCTGAAATTTTGCCAAAAATAGTTTAGTGTAATGGCCAAAGTTACTGCAAAATTAGGTTGGTCTACTGCAGAGGGTTCGAGTAGCTGCCATACAACTCCTTCTTTTATATGAGCATTACACTACACCTAATAAAGCTGGTATGTTTGAAATTTTGCCAAAAATAATTAATATTTAAAATAATAATGATATAATGTTTATATTACGGTCATACGGGTGTCCCATAGTTGACACAGTCTTTTCTACCACACTCTTCCTCGTTTCATAATAGGATAATTATTTTCAAAAGGACATCTTCAAATGCCACACTTTTAACCAATTGAATAATTTAATAAAAATAATGGATCAAACTAATTATTATAATTGAATTTACCGTTATTAGTTTATTAATAAAATTAATTTATAAAAATATTAGTTAATTACAAATATTAATTTATTTATTATTATTTAATTTATTAAAAAATTTAATTTTTATAAAGTTTTCCTTTCCATAAGTTTAAACTAAAAAGAGTTGAATTAAATTTGATTGAAATCAACAGTATCCTTTTAAAATAATATTTTTTAATTGCCCAATAAGGAAAATAAGTATATATTCAAGGACTAAATCAAAAATGGCCCTTTAATTATTAACGGAAAATAACAGAATAAAATTTTTTAAATGAATTCAAATCTCATTCTTGCCCCAATTTTTTTCAATCCCTATTATCAGCTAATTCTTTAGAAATACCTAAATTAGGAAAATATGTTTATACTAATTTTTAATATAAACCTTAATTCAAAATTAAAAAAAAAAAATCTTTTTTATTTTATTCTTCAAAAAAAAAAAAATTAATTTCTTCCTAAAGTTTTTTTTTAATGCGTCTAGAATTATTAAACAAAACAAAAATTATAAAAGTTCACGTCCCTCTTTTAAAATTATAAAAAAAATCAAAAATCAAACAACAAAACAAAATAAAAAGATATTATCCGCTTTTTCAATCTCGTATCCCACCTCACCGTTTTGTCCCTCTCTTGGAAACAAATTCTAGTAATACAAATCCTTACCTTGTACCAAAAAATCGCTATAATCAAGAATTAAAAATATCTTTGTTTTATTTTTATTTTCTTCTTAAAAAACAAAACACTGAAATGGGAAAAATTTAGAATATAAGAAAAACAAAAAATAAAAATATGATTACAGTTATCCACGAGCCCTCTCTTAAAATTAGAAACAAAACCATTTACAAGGGATGATATTATTTTGAACCAAAGCAAAAAAAAAATATCTAATCAAAAATGAAAAAGGTTAATTTTTTTTTGTTTGTCTTTTTTTTTTGTTGCTAATTTAAATTTCATTACTATATAGAAATATCTTTAGATACTAGATATATATGGCTATCTATATACACACATATATTTTTAAATATGTATAATATGCGTGTATAAAGAAAATTTTGTAATATATACATATATGTATGTACAAAGAAGGATTAGTGGTATAGTTGAAAAGAAGGATAAACAGGATATATTTATTGTTAATAATAGTATTTAATAAGATTTTAAAACTTCCGGTTTAATTCCATAAACAAAGAATGAAAAACTTAAATGTATAGCTACAAAATCCTGTTAAAATATTTTTCAAAATACACATGGAAACCAATAAAATAAAATTAAAAACTTATTATAAGTTGAACAATTTTTATGACGTCATCAAATATATTGTATTTACACTTTTGCAAGTTATATTTAGAAAAAAAATATTTAATTTTGTAAAACTTTAGAAAAGCTTTTACAATTAAATTTTATAAAAATCACGTTTTAAGGAGCAAACCTATTCATCTATTTACCTATTCCTAAATTTATTTACTTAATTTAATTGAATACGTAATTTCTATTTAAACGTTTTATATAATATAATTTACTACGTATATATTAAAAACCATGTAATTGATCTTAAGCTTTCAATAAACTCTTCTTCAAGGTTAGCTTAATTATATAGTATTGTAAAACATATTTACATTAAATAATATACTCTCATATATATATATATATATATATATATATATATATATACATACATGTTTATATAACTCAATAAAACCACAAAATGAACAAACATTTGAATATATATTATAATAATCGTATAATTAGGCCTACATACATTCACTCATGACCTTGTACATTTAAAAAAAAATTTTATTTAAATTTGGAAATTCTTCTGAAAAAAAAATAATAAAAATAAAAATTCTTAATAAATTTTCTTATTTAATATTTTAAGAAAATTTATTTATTTTTTGTTTTTTCCCTCCAAAATGACTGATTATAAATGGCACTCCATTCAAATTGTGTCAATCAAAAAAAGTTTCACAAGAAAAACAAGGGATAAAAAAAAAATGTTGAAAAATTATTTTAATTCTCAACCCCCAAAATAAAAAAAAATTATTTACTTTAGATTTTACTTAGTTATAAGGTAAAAACGATTTTCATGTTTTTACCAATGAAATTTCAACTCACTTACTCTTAAAAAAAAAATTCGTTCTGGTTCACTAAAAAACTTCTATTCTTGTTTTTCTTTTCTAAATAAAGTTGACATTTCCTTTGAACAGTACACCATTAATTTTAACTTATTTAAGTAGAATAAGTGATTTTAATTTAATTTTTTTTTGGTTTAAGAAGGACATGCTTCATTTCTTTTAACCATTTTCTTAAAGGTTCAGTACGTTTTAGGTCTAAGATTTGTTTAAATAACTATATAGTATTGTATATAATATACCCATAATATAACATTCAATAATTATATAAATCATTTGTTTGTTTGTTTGTTTGTTATTTACAACAATATTCATTTTAATATTAAATTATATTTGTATGACAAAAGGGTATGACATACATTTGGTTACTTGTTTTCTTTTTTTTTTTAAATAAACAATAGATCGATTTCATTAGTAAGTGTATAACTAGAACAAGTGAGTAAAAATAATTGAGTCAGGAGCATAAAAAAAAAATGTATATTTTACATTTTTATTTCTTTTGTTTTTGTTTTTTTTTTGAAAAAGAAAAAAAATTGTATTGCCTAAAGCGCGACACATTCACGTATTTTGATTGTACAAGTTTCTGGATACTCAAACAAAAACAAAAAAACAAAATAAAAAAAAAATTGGGAGCAGAATGTTAAATTGTAAGCAATTCAAAAATTATTATATATTTATATATAAATATACGTGTAGTAGAAAACAAACAATCAAAAAGTGATTTTTTAATTTCATACAAGTAAAAATAATAAAAAAGTTTTTGTTGTACTTACAAAAGTCATTTTTTTTTTCAATTGGCCTCGAAACAAAGTTAGGGAGCATATTTTATTGTATAACAAGTGATGAAAAAAACCTAGGGTTTTTAAAAAAGCACATTTTCAAAATAATATAGTATTTCATACTGAGTGTAATTTTGGGAATATATAAACTGGTGACTTAGTCCTAATAGTCCTTCAATGGGGACGGTTTTAAGGATCTTACCCTCCCGCTAAATATTTTAACACCGATTGAGAGAAGAGATTTTATAAATTGGAGTTTTCCTTACAATTTTATTATCTAAGCAAAAATTGTTAAAACTAAGAGACACTTTCTTTAATTTTAATAACCCCCTCGAGAAAAATCTTTAACATATGTTGTTGGAGCCTTAAACTTTGTATATTACTAAAAACGAGAATGAATTTTGGACGGGAATTTAAATTAATAGTGCTTAAAAAAGGCTAAACAAAAAAAAATTTTTTCTTAACCGGCTGCTACTAATTTCTGACGATCTAACTTCTTCCAAAAATTCAAGTTTCTAACTTAAACCGATCAGAAGACATAATGGGCCAAAATTTTGTATGACAACCCTATTAATTTGCGTTTCAAAAATTTATAAACCTTATAATAACAGCTGTCTTTTACCGTTTTCGGATTAAAAGTTAAACTAATTGAGCTCTTGTTATAAAAATTTAAATATACAACTTTTTCAGACTTTACGGCCAGCACCTCCGGATCGAGTTGGGCTTCAAAAAAATGTTCTTCCAAGAAATTATATTTTTTCCAATACCTACCCGTAGTTAAAAGCTCTTCTCTCAATCGGTGTTAAAATTTTTGTAAACATACGGACAGACAGACGTATGGACCGACGGACAGAGTCTATATAGGCACATTTTTAAAATGAGCTAAAAGTGTAGGTATACTGAATTGTTTTTAATATCATTTTTATCTACTCCTTTGTTACTGAACTATTTAGAATATATAGGATAAGTACCCTTGACATAACCTAATTTTTTTTTTCAGAAAAACCATTTTATAAAAACTGTAGGAGTATATTAATAAATTGTTAATTTAAATTTCAAAAATAATAAAAATTAGAATTAATTTGCCGTTATACTAAATGATATTTAGAAAAATATCAGATTAATATAGAATAATTTCTAGGGGAATCCCTTGATAATTTTCAAACTCTTGGAACTACTTTATTTGAACTCTTTTATTTGAACTGTTGTCTGAAGTACCAGAAAATTTCACAACAGAAGAAAGAATCACTATCTTACTACAAAAAAAAAATAAATTCAGAATATGGTATAAAAATTATTCTGGCAAAATTTTCATTTTTAAAATCCTCCTGTTGGTGTTTCTTTTTTTTTTATTTAATAAACAGCATAAGCCCTTAAAAGTTAACAATGATGCAAAAAATAAAAAAAAATACGTGTGTTATATTGTCCTTAGCATCGATTTTTTTTTTCCTGTTTTGTAACTTAAAAAATATTGAGGAACTCGTTTTTATTTTAATGACAAATATTGAAATATAGAATGACTTTTTTTCGTGTACCTACACATTTACAGAAATTTGCAGAAAAAAAAAATGAACCTTGTACCAAATTTTAGTTTATTGTTTTTTTGTTAAATACAGTGTTACAAAACAGGAATTCTGGATAGGAAATAATAAATATTTATAGTTTCATGTGTGGCACAAATTTCAGAACTTTTCGCTTCAAGGAACGCAAATGACAAAACAAAATTAAAAAAAAAAAAATAAAATCGCATTTAAAAAAAAAATCGAAACTTTCAATATAATTGGAGACTACCGTTATTTTATAGTAGAAAAAATTTTTATACCACCCGTTTGCATATAGGTATAAATGTTTACAATACATTTATACTTTTGGTAACTATAGAAATAAATGAATTCCCGTTAAATAAAAAAAAGTTTATGAGAAAAATGGATAAAAAACTTATAACAATATGTCTCGTACTTTTTTAACGATATTTTATTTATTGTGTAAATTGTACCTTAACTTATACATCTATGTGCACATATTAAGTGCACCTAAATCCAAAAAAAATACCTACTTATTATATTCAAGTAATATTTTTTTTTAAATTTGAATTTAATAAATTTTTAACAATTTTGCAGATTTTTACAGGAAAACCAATTAATTAATTTTACCAGTAAATGAAATATTTTATTCACTATGTGTTTAGACCTATACTTAGTTACCTTGCAAAACTTTATTATATATAAGTTAATTTAAATACATACATACAATCAAATAAACCAAATAATATATTTATATAAAACTTAAGTTACTACTTAAACATTGTAATTAATTTGTTCAAGCATAGTAATTATTTAACAAATCAACATCTGAAAGAATGGATTTGAAAAATCAATCCATAGATTTATTCAAAAAAAAACTAATAATATTCAATTTGAAATTTAAAACAATTTAAAAATTACAAAACTGTAATTATTTTTTAAAAGGAGCCAAAACAAAACTTATTGCTTTTAAAATATGTATGTGTATGCCAGTTTAACTTCAGAAATCATAATATACGAATAATATTCAAAGAATTAAGTCTTAAAAGTGACAATTAATTATTATTGCATCAATAAAAATAAAAAAAACAATAAAAATTTAAGAGCTAATGACAATTTTATCTTTAAATAATCGGGATAAGAAGTGGAATAATATCCGTGTCATTAGGAAATCGTATTAAATAAAATTTATTGGTACCTATTTTACATATTTTAATACATTTAATATATACATATGTATATATTTTTAAACACACCATGTATATGACTCATAATCTGTATTAAATAAAAGTAATAGCAACATCAGCAACAACAACAACAATAATGAAAATTAATTTTCATCCATTTTAACTTAAGCTCTTAACTTTAATACCTTTACTCTTTCCTCTCTTTTAATTCTTTAAATGTATAAATTATTTTTTTTTTATTCTCAGCCTTAACACCATTTTTTTTTTTTTTTGTTGTTTTTTTTTTTAGTTGTGAACTTTAAATATTATTGAAACCTAACACTTTAACTTCAAAACATAAACAGTTACAATTCACAAGAATATTTTTATATTGTGCAACATCTTACAAAAGCTGGAAATACAAAATATTTTCTTATAATTGTATAGAAAATTAAATAGGGAAATTAAATAGAAAATATTTTTTTAAAGAAAGATTAAAGTCATAAAAGTAAAAAAACAACAACAAAAAATTAGTATGAGAATGTTTTTTTGTTTATTTTTTTTATTTATTTATTTATTTTATTTAAAAATAACGTTCTATATATATACAGTGTGTTCTTATACAAGGTAAATATCAGTCAATAATTCTATACTTGCAAATATGGTAGAACTCTATACTCCACTGGTTTTATTTTCACCTCAAAACATATTTAACGAATACACACAACCTAAATGTAAAATAACAGTATTACAATTTTTTTTTTTTATTTTTTTTTGTAAACTTTTCATTATTTTTGATGATGATGAAAATTGATCCCAACGCCAATTGAGTTTTTAAGCTGATTTTACTTATTTGTAAAGTATAACATACTTTAAGTTTTATATATAAATACTTATGAATCTTAATATGTTCAAATATAAATGTATATATCTTTACGGTATTGTTTATTTAATTTTCAAAATCCTATTTACGTATCTGTTTATGTATAAAATTATATGTATATAATATTATATATTTATTATAAATAGTAAAACAGGAATGGAATAAAAAATATACAAAAATAAATAAAATAAGATATCGTATCAAATTTATTCAAAATAAAATACACATCATTACAAACAAGTGAATATACGCTATAAACAAGCGAATATTACAACACAGAGTGTCCTGAGTTAGATAACTGTAGAATAAAAAGCTGTATAGAAGAATTGGTTTATATTAACAGGGAATCATTTTTAAGGAAGATATATTTTTTAAGAATATTAGATATTTTAACAGGGAACCTAGAAAAATAAGGTTACCTTATCGGATTGGTATAAGTTATTAAAATGACAGATGTTTTATGATGAAATTATCAATTCAATTTGAAAGTCATTAATCATGTTTATGATGTTTTTTTTAATGTTATTTCACTTTAAAATTTCATTTCTATTAGTAAAATAACTAAACTTGTATACTATTTATATATAATATATCACTTTATGCAAGTTATTTTTATACACGATGTAATCAAATCTAAATATAATTTTTTATTAATTTTTTTGATGATTTTATTTTAAGTGAAAATTCAAAAATTATTAGAAAATTGTCAACTTTATAAAAATTCAGGTTCATATAATATTCACAGTTTCAAATGTTTTTTTTTTTTATATAATCTATAAACACCTACACATAAAAATATATATTTATACACATAAATACTGATGTATAATATTTGTAAATAATTCAACTGTAAATTGATTTAGAGAAGCTTCATTGAGCACAAACCCTACATACATACATATATTTATTACATTATAATGGTGGGAAAATACCAAGAAAGGGAAATGTTAATATTCATTCTTTTCAGTTAAAATTAACCAAATACTTACGCATAATCCTTTTTATTTATATATACATTTACATATTCACAAATTCAGAAGCAAAACAAAAAAAAACATGGGAAAAAATTTAAATTTATTTATTTACATTAAATAATTAAAGGAAATTTGATCCTGCTAAATGAATAAAATGTATTTACTTAAATGTAAATAAATACTTACACATTCTTATATTCCGTACCTATACTTCCGAATATTAACAGTAAATCATTTAATGAATTGTATGCTCATGAAACTGTAATTAATTTACGATATTAAATTACGATTTTAAATTAACGATAATTGAAGTTTGGAATCACAGACGAAAAATCACTGCTTTTTTTTTTAATTTTTTATATTTTATTTTTTATTTTTGTGGAAATAAATTTTTTTTAGAAACAAAATAAAGAAGGGATTAAATTAAAGTTTAAATTTTTATATATACAATATATCTAAAACTTTTTGAAGGTTTCTTTAACTTCCTGTAAATATAATTGAAAATTTAATTCAAGTTTATATTTTCGAATGTGAACATTTGTGCATATACTAAAGAACTTTATACATATAAACATAATTATATAGATTTATTAAGACACTAAGAGTTAACATTGGATTTTATAATCTATTGGAAATTTTTTTACTATACGTATATTTATATATTATGTGTCATTATAATGCATAAGTCAAATTTTTAATTAAAAGGATTTCCGGGTTTTATATTTGTGTCTGAATCCACAGGAAATCAAATATTGTAAATTATCCCTTTATTAATTGAATTTAATTTTCATTGTGAGTTTGTAATTTTAAAGGAAATTCCAATCCAAGTACAATAACTTCATACCATTTTTGTAATATATATATATATTCTATAATATATTCATAATTTTGTATAGAATTTTATTTTTTTTTTATTATTTTTCATTTTTTTCAAGGTCCTGCTCAACATAATTATAAATGAAAATAAAATTAAACAAAAAACATGCAAAGGATATGTCATTTTTTTACGACAATTCATCTTAGTTTCAAATTAGAAGATAAAAAACAAAGAAAAGTCGCCAAAAAAAGAATCTAACATGTCTAGTCATTTTAAAGAAAAAAAAAATTGTCTTTTTGCATAATTATCTGGTTCAACATGTCCTACATATGTAACTGTAAATGTAACACGTAAATCAACATACGTTTTTTTTTTTTTAAATTAAAAATGTTTCACTCAAATGATAACTCATTTTCTTATTCTCTTGTTAAAACCTGAATATTACATCATTTATATATAAATTTTGTATAATATTTAAACATATACATACTTGTACTTAAATTTAATAAAACATTTTTTCACCGTTATTTAATATAAAAATTAAAATTTTTGAATATTATTTTTTCCGCAAAAACTGTAAAAATGATTTCGAAGATATTTTTTTTTTTCGTTCTAATTTGAATACAAAAATAACGAAAGCTCGTATAAAAGTTCGAATTAACCGTCAGTATGTCATGATGATATAATATAAAAAATATATATAAAAAGGGAATGGTTGTATTTATATCAAAAATGTTTATTAATATTGGTCCTGAAAAGGAAGAGAATGCTTTACAAAAGTTTATCTTAAAATATAAAACTCTTTAGGATACCAAAACAATTTTTTATCCTATATTGTAATGTCCAATACATAAATATATTATTTGGCAAGACCCAGTGGTCTTTGACTTATAAAGATGTCTATACAGAAATTAAATAAAAATTTAGAGAACAGATAAATTAAAATTTGAAGTAGTATCTATAAAATTGTTTAGAGATAGCATGAAGATTTATCAAATTGCTCCTGCAATTATAATTACAACTAACTTTTGATTCTATTGCATTCGTTTTTCTTACAGTTTTTTTTCTTCCTTCTTATTCTTTCTTATAATTTATATCTGTTGTGTTCTTCACATACGTTTATGTAATATATATATATATATATATATATATATATATATATATATATATATATATATACATATATAACGTTCAAGGATAACGAATTTATTTATTTTTATGTTTTTTTTTGTCTTTCTCTTAGAGTTGTGTTTTTTTTTTGTTTTTAATGTGTGTCAATCTCAATTCTACAAGAATATAACTCGAAAGTCGTAAGTATATTTTTTCTTTTTATATATTTTCGCGTATCTTCGCGTTTTTTTTCATTTTTTTCATATAAATATCATCTTGTTTTTGTTTTTGTTTTTTTTTTTTTGTTGGTTGGGCTGTTTTTAGAAATGAAAATACGCGTGCACATGATTATTTTATGAGTTAGGTAAATATTTTGCTACGAAAATAAAACAAAAAAAAATATATAGTATATTTATACAATGTATATACATATATACAAATAAATAATACAACCCTCTTTCAAATAACACAAAGATACCTTAATTTATTCGTTAAGTGACATTTTGAAAAATGACAACAAGCGATATGAAAATTTAGAGAGAAAAAAAGAGAAAATAGAATGAGAGGGGGATGGGCGGAGAAAGAGAAGCTTTATAAACATTTATAATGGAAAGAAAATAAAATCGGTGGATGAAACCTGTTTTAAAATAATAAAAAACAAAAAAAAAAGCTGCTGTCAGTCAATGCTACGCCAAAATCAAATTAAGTTAATTCAGGATTTGTTTTTGTTTTTCAATTTTTATCTAAAGATATTTTTTATCTCTTTTATTCTTTCATTTGTTTTTACCTTAAACATTTTATATACCTATTTATTTGTTGACTTTTAATTCAATGATATTTTCATTTTGCCAATTTTCATACAGTTAACAACAATTATTGGTACTGGGTGTTTTAATAAATTTATTTAATTCTATTTGGTTTTTTTATTTCCACATTTTTTTATAAAATTGTTGAGTCAACGTTTTGTTTTTACTTTGATTTCCACCAGATTATTTTTAGGAATTTATTTTTAAATTTTTTTTTTAAACATCTATTTGAATAACAAATGATAAATGAAAGAATATACTTGTTCTTAAAATAAAATACAAAAATAACGAATAATGACGAAAACAAAATGAAAAGTTGAAAAAAAAAACTTAATTATATATACATTTTTTGAGCTTATTTTATTAAGTTGTTTTTAAAAAAAAAAACTAAGTTCTGGTACTTTGCGTGCAAATAAATCTTAAAATTTTTGTTGCTTTTTTTGTTTTTTCTTGCAATAAGAATGTGCAAAATTTAGCAGCATTTACAAATTCAATTTGAATTTTTATTTCATTTTTCCGCTTTTAAAAAGCACTCAATTAAGTAAATTACGAAATTCAATACG